>JBBPCS010000130.1:7434246-7444404 GCA_037974645.1 Hollardia meadi
TGGAGAGAAGACAGACATCTCTACAGCTGATATCTCCAAAACTGAGACACTCACACCAAAACTATCTGGATGATCAACAGAACTACAGGAAGAGGAGACGTGTGGAGTTTTGATTTTGGGGTGAACTGTCCCTTTAAACGATGTATTGAAAAAACAATGCTTTTCAAAGTTTATTTTGAATTAGACCCCCGCAGTGGTCCCCTTTTTATTTTTCTTGCCCTTCAGTCCACCGCTGCCTCCACAGGCATGTTCATGCATATCTGCCTCGAAACTAGACTTGTGTATCCATGACACCCCCCCCCCCCCTCTGTTTTCCAGAGCCTCTGCCCCTAATTTATCCAGGTGGACACCAGTAAACTCAAATAAAACCTCACTGGAGCCCAGAGCCCGGCCCCCACAAACCCCGAGCGTGATCAGCAGAGCAGAACCAAGACAAATGAGTGCGGTTTGTGTTCCATAGATCAACAGATGGCCCAGTGGCAGCCGGAGTGCTGCCGGGTTTCCGGCCACTCAGCACTATCCCTCTGCCTCACTTATTGGCAGGGTGTCCCCCCCTCCCCCGAGTTCAGGCTGATCAGGCTGCTCATCGATCACCGTCTCACCGGGGCGCAGGCATCCTGTTCATGGGGGAACTATTTTCTCATCGTATTTGGCTGATGTGACAAGATGACTCTGATTGTCACCTAAATCTTACGTTGTACGATGAGTAGTTCAGCGTTTTTACTGTTTCTTCCTGCACTAATTGATACCTGCATGTTTAACTAATGAGACCAAGTCTGTGTGATTCGTATTTACTTAAATTCCTCCGAATAAAGAAATAAAAAATAAACTTTTTTGTGTGAAATGCTCTCTAGTGGGCCTTTAAAAGCCAGCCATCAATGTTCAATTCAATCAGCTGGAAAATAAAGCACAGCTAATTCAATCGCACATGTTTTTTTTCTCCTCTTGTGAGCTTTTGAACACTTTTGAATGCAGAGCTTTTTAGTTATTTCACACAGTTAATCAGTATAACCTGTGTCCCACCCTGTGACTGGATTAACTGGTTCAACACTCGTCAGGCGGATGTCGAGTGGAGAGAGATGAAGGTTAGAAACTGCTGATTAGTTCTCCGCTTTGTGTTTGTACATTGCAGTACTGGCTGCACTGGTATGCACGTCTGGAACTGAAGATTTAGTTAAACAGATCTCTGCACACTTAAATGATTCCAGCTCAGAAATGCATATTGAATTTTTTTTTTTTTTTGGTTTCGTTAGAGCAAAGCAACTCCGCCTCCTCCTGATAATGACTAACGATTATTACATTTGCATAACGTTTTGCCGGTGTAATGAAAAAAGGGGTACAGTTAAAACCCTTCAGGTTTTTTCTTTTATGAATGGCTGGAAAGACAAGAGAGAACAGCTTTTGAAGTGAGTGCAGCATAAGGTTTAATGACGACATCAATCAGCCATGCACAGCGTGTGTGACGTTACCTAAAGCACTTCACAGGCCTATACAATAGACTGCAATCAAACACCATACAAAACAATGGTAAAATTGAACCGCTTTCTTGGTGCCTAATCATATCATGTGCTTCAAATGTGAATTTTGTTGTAAAATTTAGTTTCTCTTATAGATACTAATACATATCATTGCCTTATTAGTATTTATGTACTTTTAGTATGTTATTTTTACTGTTTTGTTTTATTTATTTATTTTCTACTGTCTTTTTAGCCTATGTAAAGTGTCTTTGAGTGTCTTGAAAAGCGCTATACAAATAATATGTAGAGCCCGACCGATATGGATTTTTGGGGGCCGATGCAGATACCGATATTAGGGAGTAAAAAATTTCCGATACCTATATATCGGCCAATATATATATTAAAAGAAAATTGCCAATGATTCCTAAGATAAAAGATGGGGATGTTATTTATTTACTTACTCACCAACTAGGTAACAATATAGTGTGAAAACAACACTCAGAGCAAATCCACCATGCCCTGTTGTCTGCTGAGCTGCAGAAAAATGCTCGGACGCTCACCTTTCAATCTGCTAAGTTACTATTTGGTTACCAGTTCATCCTGTTCCATTGTGTGCCAACGTCCTAGCGTTTTTCCTCCAGTGTTTTGAGTATTGTTTTTGCCTTCTGGTTCTGAACGGATTTGGTTTCCTTTTTGGACTGATTCATGGTTTTGACCCCTGCCTGCCTCGACATGCCGTAAGCCTTCTGTCTTTGTTCTCTTTTTCTAGTGTTTATGGCACACAAACCGTGACACATTCACCAAATACATTAATCATATGGTACAACATATTTGTTTGAAATATATTGATTCAAACTAAAGTAATATGCCAGTGCCAACCAACTGTTGAGGAATGGATTGACTAACCATCCATCCATTTTATGCCTCTTATTCGTGGTCGGGTCACTGTGGCAGCAGGGTAGTAGCAGTAGTCCCGACATCCTTATCCCCAGCAACATTTTCCTGTTCCTCCTGGAGGATCCTGAGGCATTCCCAACCCAGATTAGATATCTAAATCTACACTGGGGTGTCCTGCCAGTTGGAATTTCCCAAAAACCCTGCAAGGGAAGGGGTCCAGTACGCCCTGACTCAACGTCCGCCTTAATGTACATAAGTGCTGTCGATACGGCCGCAAATTTAAGCTTAAGCAGGATGCCGTCTGAACAGACAGACTAAGGTGAATATGAGTCTTGAAGCTGACGTGTTCCTCTTTGCTGTTGTGTTTTGATTCATTATGGAGTCCTTTAGCTTGTTCGACGGAGATCGAGTTCACCTCGATCCCGTTCTTTCGTCACTATTTTAAAACGTTTTTAATCACCTTTCTGTAGTTGTCTGTTGCTGTTGTTCAGTTAATGCAGATAGAAAGTCAGGTTTCATGTTATACTCCTGTAAAAGGAAAAATAAAGGAACCTCATAATGATAGGAATCCTTCTGCATAGGAGGGTTGTCTGTGGATCTTCCAATTAGCTGCTCCGTTTAAAAAAAGAGGTTTAAGCATCAATATTTCAGGATTTTCTGTATGTGTGTGTAAAAAGTAAAGGCAGTAATAGAATTTATTTTTGGCAGCTTCTAATTGTTGCTCTAACAGTTTCCTGTTGTGCAGTTTAGACTTTATGTTGAGAGGTTGTCATTTATTGAGTTACTGCTATAAAAAAAAAAAGAAGCAATTCTCCATCACTACAATGAGTAAATATGTGTTCATATAAATGATATTCAGCTGCCCACACCTGCCCCTGCTGTCATGATACCACGATTAATGCCTCGTACAAACATTTAGCTCTTTCAAACGTGGGAAAATCATCCAGTAAAACCTTTTGAATTTAGTTTTCAAAAGGAAATATCACTGAGCATAAATACCTGTTGAGCCTGTCAAGCAACCTTTTTCCTGTGGTTGTGCACAGCCGTAGTTACCTGCTGTGTCGACTGACTGACTGGTTGTGGTTTGAATGTCTTCACATCTATTTTGTGTCTATAGACGTGTTTCCATCACGGTATAGTACCCTTGGTAACCGTACGTAACCCATGACTAAAGTAAATAAACCTTAGATCTGTTTAGCGTTTCCACCGCTGACAGTACTCTCATGTAGAGTTGTTGCCGGAGCTTCAGTGGTAACAACTTTCACTTTTCCAGCAGTTGGGAAACAACAGAGGAGACTTTCCCTGATCGTGAGAAGCTGCAGCATTTATTAACACGATGCCTAAAGCCTACTGTAGGCTTCAACATACAAGCTGCTTGTTCCTCTGCTCCCTTCATATTCATTGTCCTTTTTCTGCTGCTCGCTCTTGTTTACTATAACAAGGAGACAAGCTTTGTATCTCAACAGAGGGGGTCATGATAAACAGGATGGCACGGAACAGTTCTATTGGTACCATCCACAACTTTTGGTATTGGAAACACAAAAATAACCATTTCACTGCGAAACGAACTGAACTGATCGGGCCTGCTTGGTGGAAACGAGGCTTATGTCTAAGATGAAGCACACACTCGTATGTTGAACGACTCACGCTGAAACTCAACTTTCATTCCAACGTGATCTCAAGGGACGGCGTATGAATAGTGCGCATTTTAAGCTTTTCGCATGTCATTTAACGCCATCTGCATTTTAGACATGCATTCATGTGACCTTTGTTGTCTTAGCCACATGACCTACAGTCACAGTTTGGTTAGGTTTAGGGGACAAAAAGCATCATGGTTTGGGTTAAAATCAGTTTAGTTATGTTTCGTACATCACGTAGCGCCTGTCAAAGTGCGTCGCACTGTGTAATCTGTTCAATTCGTCTGATACTGACGTGGACAGCTTTACAGCTACATTACACCTGGAATGACTGGAAACAGGTTTAAAACAGCTAACGTGGATCTGACCAAACACCTACAAGCACCTCTAAAGCTCACTAACAAACGCATTATATCTTATTTATTTAATCTCTGCACAAACAGAAGTGACAGTTTGTGGTTTTTACGGGGGGGTGGGGGGTCATGTGCTCGATCTGTTTCTTGGTTAGGAGCAGTGACCTCTGTAACTCCCCCACATGTACCTCCCAATAAAAAACCTGTTGGTTTCACATTTTTATTTGTGTCCAAATAAAATAAAAGACAGCGTGTTTATTAATGAGCTGCTGAGGTGATGTTAGGCAGAAGGAGTTTTCCCCAGCTTGTCGTCCTAATGCTAAGCTAAGCTAATCCTCACCTGGCACTAGCATTAATGCAGACTCCTAACGTGAGAGTGCTTTAGAGCTTACACTCAGTAAGAAAGAAAATAAGTGAATCCCCCCCCCCCCTCCCAAAATTTCTAACTGTTCCTTTAATGAAGAATTAATAAGCTTTTGACAGCAGCCTCTGGAAGGAGGATTCAAGAGACTGCCCCAGAAATAAAGAGCTACGAATGTGATCTAGGTGTGCTTCTCTTTCAGACATGAGAGAGAAAAGAGCCGAAGAGCGACTCCACCACAGACAAACCTAGAAATATTCCTCCAAAGAGTCAGCCCTGGCCAAAGTATATCATGCAGCCCTTAATTTAGTGCAGAAAGTTCTGCTTAGTGCCAGCGAGCTACTCTTGATCAAAGTCATTAGTCACTTGATTTGGACTCTTTGCTGCTGAATAATTGAGGCTGTGAGAGGATAAAGGATTTGACTGTGCTGGCTCACTAGTTAAGACAAATAAAGCGAACCCCCCCCCCCCCCCCCCCTTGTTTGAGAGGGAGCGAGTGGAGGAGGAGAGACATGGAGAGAGGGCAGGAGGAACTGAGAGATGCAAAGAAAACAGAAGGACTAAATTAGAGAGTGATTGAAAGGGAGGGAGCATGAGACTGATTTATCCACCACGGTACTTATCAAACATTTAACGCTTTAATATCTGTAAAACCACCACCCACGTTTGGGGAGGAAAGTTCTGGACAAGTTCGCCCGTCTCTCCTCAAGCTAACGTCCAGGATTTTTCCTTTCAACTTGAGTCCATTCTTCCCGAACTCTTGACTTTACTTCCATTCTGGGGAGGGAAGCTCACCCCGCGAGCATATATAAAAAAGATAATAGCGCCTTGATTTATGTTATCTGAGATGATGCACTTGTTTTCAGGTAAAGTCAGCAATTCATCTACTTGCATGCACTCATCGATGTATATAAAGGAAGTTAAAGAAAGGATCTGTTCAACGTGTTTCCTGCAACATGTGCAGATATATGGAGATATATTTTTGGTAAATGATGCTGTGAACGCAGTGGCCGAGAGAATTAAAATGCTAAATGCTGAATTGTCTGCAGTTTCATCCCGATTGGACGACTGTGGTGGCGGAGACTGCATCCATCACGCCGCAGGCTGATGGTGTTTTGTTCTGTGCTGTTATCGTGTCACGTCAAGATAAATGTGGCGCAATGTGTGAGCGTTAATGCACTCCTGAGGAACAGTTTCAGTCAGACTGATAAGAACGGAGCTTATTTGACGCTAACAGTCACAGTTTGGTAGGTTTGGTAAGGTTTAGGCACCAAAACCACTTGGTTAGGTTTAGGAAAAGATCATGGTTTCGGGTAAAATAGGGATGTTAATGTAATAATTCTGGAAGTTAAGTGAAAGACATACACCGCTCAGCCGTAACATTATAACCACCTGCCTAATATTGTGTAGGTCCCCGTTTTACCGCTAAAACAGCTCTGACCCGTCGAGGCTTGGACTCCACCAGACCTCTGAAGGTGTGCTGTGGTATCTGGCACCAAGACGTTAGCAGCAGATCCTTTAAGTCATGTAAGTCTCGAGGTGGAGCCTCCATGGATCAGACTTGTTTGTCCAGCACATCCCACAGATGCTCGATTGGATTGAGGGGAATTTGGAGGCCAAGATCCTTACGCTTGCCCATTTTTCCTGCATCAATGAGCCTTGGGCACCCATGACCCTGTCGCCGGTTGACTGGTTGTCCTTCCTTAGACCATTTTTGGTAGGTACTAACCACTGCAGACCGGGACAGACACCCAACAAGACCTGCAGTTTCGGAGATGCTCGTCTAACCATCACAATCTGGCCCTTGTCAAAGTCGCTCAGATCTTCACGCTTGCCCATTTTTCCTGCTTCCAACACATCAACTTCGAGGACAAAATGTTAACTCGCTGCGTAATATATCCCACCAACTGACCGGTGCCATTGTAACGAGATAATCAATGTTATTGACTTCACCTGTCAGTGGTCATAATGTTGTGGCTGATCGGTGTAAATATGTACCAGTGATTAAGTGATAACAGCAGTGGATGGGTGGGTCAGATGTTGGACCTTCCCACAGGAGACCAGGGTTCAGTTCATCTGTTGAGCCAAACCTTTTAAACTTTATTCCGCAATTGTCACAGGAAATGGAAATACGAATCTACCTCCGCAGATTTTAAACGAATAGAGATGCGGCGTGCAAAACTCAACATTAACGCATCTCCACCCCTTGTTCATGTGTGTGACAATATGTCGGAAATGAGATTTACAGCTGAGGAACTGAGGAGGCAACTGTTTCTAGCTGTTCCATAATCAGTTAAATATGGGAGATAACGAAAGGATTTATTGCACTCGCTCACATGAAAAATTACAGATTTTTTTGTGTGAAAATGAAATTTAGAGCTTGAGAGAGATGTTTGAATCATGCCTTACAGCTGACCAATCACTGCATGGCGAGGGGATGAATGTGAGAAAGGTGTCAGGGGAGAGGGTCTCAGACGCCGTTCAACCATCCAACAAGCAGTTTAGCTGGAGAGAACTGATGCCGAGTTCTACTGAACGTCGGTGGGTAAAACATGACCGTCATCTGATGCAACTTTGGGGAGTGCTGGCCCTGAGAGGTTATAGTATCAGTTAAATGAAAAAACGGCTGAAATTACAAAAATGAGGTATTCCTGTTTAATTCCACTGAATCACAGCAGCATAGATTATTTCATTTAGCCTCAAGAAGACGTTAACACTTTACTGAGTGACAAATCGAATGTATGCAACTTGGTTGGACACTATAAAAAGATTTGTCTCATTTGTTTTTTTTATATTAGAGCACATTTGAAGAAGCCAGTAAAGTCGATGCTGCTGGGAAACTGGAAATGTGGGATTATTTAGAAATAAATATTCATATTAGAAATATTGTGGTTGCTGCTGTTTTAGGTAAAATGAAAAACAAAAAACAAATTATTTTTCTTGAGGAGTAATTAGTTTTGGACTTTATTACTTTTAAAACATAAAAAGTGAAATTTAGTGCTTTTTTTCTTTCCACGAGAGATCCAACATCAGGGACAGGATTTTCACTGCAGCTGCACAAAGACTGTAGATTACTTTTCTCCAAAGCATCAGATTATCTGAAACGTTAAAAAACTCCTCCTGAACCCAATTTTTTGTGCTTTTTGTTTATAGTTTTAAAATCACTATATAAATAAAGACTTGGCTTGCCTGCACTTGGGTATCTGTTGGTATGAAGAGATCACAGCCCAGCTGTGCTGGTAAACATTGACGTGCTGTATAGTTTTATTGCAGATCAGAACTTTTCAGCCCGTCGCCTCTCGCTGACATTTCAGGCCGACAGTTCTCACATCTGCTCCGCTCAGGGAGGCGTTCAAGTGTTAGAAGCTGCTGTAAAATGTATTTATTTCTGCCAGATTTCACAAAGACTGGGACCTGTTTACTTATTGTGGACATGAAAGGACATCTGTAGCCTGCCTGTTTGCTTGTCTGATCTGTTTGTTAAAATGACAAAATGTAGAATATTCTGATGTACAAATGAGGAAAAACAGGAATAGCTGTTTAATCTTGAAGTTTGCTAACTTGCTATGTTTTCAAAAGCCTGTAAAATTAGGTAAGATAGATTATTTAATGAGTATTTGTTGAGATTTTACCACTAATATAAAATCAATGTCTCTGCCAGTGATTCATGAATTCTCAGACGTTTTATAAATATGGGTCCTGTTCTCTTCACACTCTTATCTCACCTCTAAGTTGAAGGTTAACACTCTCATGATTACTTCGCTTCCAGATGCCCATAACTCAAACAGATGATGACGATTGTAAATCACATGTTGACTCACACCCTCCCCCTCTGTCCAGGCTGTGAGAGTGACTTCTGGGGGCCCCACTGCACCAACCGGTGTCAGTGCCGCAACGGGGCCAAATGCAACCCGATAACCGGAGCGTGCGTCTGCACCGACGGCTTCCAGGGCTGGCGCTGCGAGGAGCCCTGCGACTCCGGCTTCTACGGGAAGGACTGCATGCTGGAGTGCCAGTGCCTCAACGGCGCCACCTGCCACCACCAGACGGGCGAGTGCCTCTGCGCGCCTGGTTACACCGGGGCCTTGTGAGTAGCTTTGTTTATATTTATATTATTTATGTTATGTTATAACATTTACAACAGAAAGTCTACATCATATGAACGGGAAGGGTGTTTTTAAATGCAATATATGAAAGAAATATACCAAATTCATTTCATTTCTTGAATAGAAAGTTTCAGATGTGTAAGTAATGAACTAAATCCCAATAATATGCTAATTATTACAAAAATATGAAGAAAAACAACAGGACAGTTTTTTCTCCTGTGGCCTAGTTTGAAATACAGAAACTGCTCCAAAAGGTGCCGAGTTCCTCAAACTGGTTTCTGAAAAGAAAATAGTGCAGCTAAAAACGAAATGTTTATTTGCTGTAGGAAAACAAAACTGAAAATAAAATAAGCAGCGTTGACTGTTCGAGTCTGTGAGTCAGTGAAGGCATGATCTACTCCCCCCATGCGGATAGAAAGTCGTGTCATCCACGAAACATTTCTGGAGCTTTGCAGCAAATTTTATTTTTTTCATTTGTTTTTGTTTCTTTACGTTTTAAAACAGGTCTCCAGCTTCTTCAGGTGTTAAGGAGAATGCTGCGACGCTGTTTTACTGTGAAGCTCCAGAAATGTTTTACAGACGAAGAAACGGTGCTCTGGACAACTACCGCAGTCCTAGAAGACATGAATGCGCTGAAATATAAAACTGATTGGCTCATCTGTCTCTGGGGGCAGGTCTTAAACACATACCAAAGTTTGACTGACACATTTTGAGCCAATCGTTTGGGAGAAAATACGAAAATACAGTCAGTAAGAATTACCGTGATGGCTCACAGTAATCCGGACACCGCTTACATTCACAACATTTCTGTTATTTTTCTAGATAGGAAGGTACATAAATACATATATATTTCCCAGGACCTGCAAACACGTATTTATAGAGTTTGCAGAAAAAGGTCACATGTCCAGAATACAGTGAGTCTGTTAGATAATAACTGAATTTTCATTTTTGGGTGAACTATTCCGTTAAATGCTTTTCTTCCTTTCTGATTTATCTGCGAAATGTATCATGAACTCCCGTTTCTTCTGTCTTCTCCCTCCAGCTGTGAGGAGCCTTGTCCTCCAGGAAAACACGGCTCCCAGTGTGAACAGCGTTGTCCCTGTCAGAACGGAGGAACGTGCCATCATGTGACCGGAGAGTGCTCCTGTCCCGCCGGCTGGGTGGTACGACCTGCTCCGCACACAACAACCACAACAACAAACAGCTGTGTTGACGTTATGTCAAAGACGTCTATGTGTTGTGTTGCAGAGATATCTACTGAAGTTAGCATGCTAGCCCCGGCCCGTCCTGTCTGTAATACCACTTTGTACCTCTAGAGGCGATAGTCCGATAGCCCCCCGTAGTTTC
>JBBPCS010000130.1:7467659-7478561 GCA_037974645.1 Hollardia meadi
AACAAGATGGCAGCGCTCGTATCCGGGATATTTTGGCTTCATTTTGGTACAGTGGGAGGAAGTGGAGACGCGGCGGCCATCTTTATTCATGTCAGGGGATTGAATGCAGCCTTTGTCTTCCTACATTACATTGTGTCAAATATTTTCAACAAGACTACACATTTTTCCTGGTATTGTTCATGCTGTCATACTGCCATGGCTTACACTTGTTATTAGTCATATCTGTGTTTTGCACAATGTGAGTCAAAATGTTGTTGGTGTTTCCACAAATTCAGACTGATTAGTGCCTCCTGCTCCCCTCCCCCCACCCTGAGCAGAGGTGTCGTCAGCCAGAACAACTGAAAACACCTGCAGGGCCTTTCAGGTGTTCCACAACCTGACTGACCAATCACACTTCAGGACATAGCTCTGATTAATTTATTAATTTAGTGGCGCTTCGTCTCGTGGGTCCATCATGTTCTCAGTGGTTTCCTGGAGAGGATTCTGTCATTTGGAACTAATTAAAGAGAAAATGAAGACGGAGTAAGTACCCGCTCATCTGTGTGAGTCTGTGAGAGAGAAAAAGATCGACATTTTGTAGAAAGAAAAGAGTTGGTGGAGTTTCTAAGCAGTTGTTTGCTTTTTTCCTATAAATCAATTTGTCTATAAAATGTACAAAATAGTGAAAAATGAATTTTAAAAATCAGTTTATACTTTAAAATCCTGATATTTGCAACGCTGGATTCAGAGTATTTGGTATTTTTGCTTCCTAAATAACTGACCTTTTCCACAGCAGCCATACTGACATGAAATCGCAGGTGTAATTAATAAAATTCATTAAGGTTCAGTTCCATTTAGTGCAGCAGAGCCTTTCCAGTGAGCCAACATGCACGAGAGCAGCACCTTGACTCTATTTGGCCTGAATGGAACAGAACCTTCATTTGTTCCTTCATTGGGAACACCTGTTTACTATTTCTTGACAAAATGGCTGCCGTGGAAAAGGTCTGAAATTCAGTGAAAAAAATCATTATTGCATCAACTAATTGATTGATTCAGCTCTGATCTCAAACTGACAGATCAATTTAAACCAAATTAAACATGAACTTACTTTTGAAAAGGAGGTTAGAACCACACAGACAAATATTCAGCTGACCTGAGCAGTAAAAGTGTCGCGTCAATGATCCGTTATATTCTTGGGATCAACCAATGTTTTATTTTCAGACCTAATATTGATTATTGGTATTTAAAGGAACCGATGAACATTTGCAGTAAAAACAAAAATCTTTGTGTCAAAAGTTAGAGCAGCTAATTTAGTGCAGTAAAAGCAGTTTCCAATTTAGAGGCCAATACTGCATTTATTTGAGAACTTTAGCTACTTTATTAAACAAAATCTAAATATTATTATAAAAATTATTTTTGAATTAATTTAACTGAAATCGGACAAAAAAAGGTACGAATAATCAGAGAATTGCTGAATATCAGCTCTGATAATCGATCTATCAGTAACATAAATAACAAGATCATGTAAAGGTTTATGACTGGTGCGCTTTATTACGATGAACTGATAACTTAAGATATAGACACAATTGTACAATTTATCAATCTGTACAAAACATAAAACCATTCATTTTGACCCCCCTCTCACATTTCACCCTCCAAATTCAGTGAAATGACATCATTTCACTCCGACACGTTTACACTGGAATTACAGTCAGTTGTAGAATTTCATATAGTAAAAATAAAAAAAGAAATCAACACACAATTCTTTAAAAAAAAACAAGAACAAAAAAACACACAGAACAATGGAGGTACATGAAACGGGATCAGAAATCATATTTTCAGAAGAAAAAAAAATCACTTTTTTTGCCAGCTAGTGAGTCTGGAGAGGCTCGGCTGGCGGCGCCGTCTGTTCCAACAAAAACGCCATTGGCACTTCCAGCCAGGCTCACTCAGTCTGCCCATCTACCCTCTGCCTCTGCACACACATACACACACCAGGCTCAGGCAATGTATATATCTGCTAACACCACGGACACGGCTATAACCTGGAGAATTCAACAGAACACGCACACACTGGAGAGTTTTAAGTTGGCGAGGCCTTTCCACTCCGGGCCGGGCACAAACATCTCCGCAGGTTTCATGGACAGTAATGACAATGTTAGCTACGTAAGGCGATACGACGTGGAGCAGCGGTCGTACAGAAAGCCATGCATTGTGTTGAGAGGCAGCTCGGTGTACGTAGGCGTAATGTGGGGGGGGGGGGGGGGCAGATGAAGCGAGGTGGGTGCCATGGTGAGTTGTTAGCAGGTGAATGAGGCATTTTCCAACAGGTACGCGTGGCGAAGGAGGCACTGTGGCCTGGAGTTAGCAAGGATGCTGGATCTTAAAGGAACAGTTCACCCAGCAATGAAAATTCAGTGGGTATCTACTCGCAGAGGGAAAAGTCGGCTGAAGTTTCTTCGTCTACAAAACATTTCTGGAGCTTCACAGCAAAGCAGCGTTGCAGCATTCTCCTAAACAACTGAAGAAGCTGGAGACTTGTTTTAAAACGTAAAAAACAACAGAAAAAAACCCAAAATGGCGCCTTACTGCTCATCTGGTGAAATCAAAGTCTGTGGAAGTCCCGAGCGCCCAAACTGATTTGAAAAGACGTCATTTACGTCCTTTTTTTTAAGCTTCACTGTAGCTGCTGAGCTAACAGAGTTACATGAACCCACACAGTGAAGGTTTCTGCTTAAAAAGGGTGTAAATAAAGTCTTTTCAAATCAATTTGGGATCTCTGAGCTTCTGGAGAATTAGATTACGCCAGACGAGCTTGTGTGGAGCCATTTTGGGTTTTTAATGTTTTAAAAGGAGAATGCTGCGATGCTGTTAAGCTCCAGAAACGTTTTGTGGATGAAGAAACACGACTTTCTATCTGTGAGTAGATAACGACTGAATTTTCACTGTTGGGTGAACTGTTCCTTTAAAAGTAAAGTCTTTAGAGACTCCGCCTGTGTTCCGAACATTATGTTTTGGTTTTTGAAAAGTCCACCATCTTAAAAAAAGAACAACAAAAAAAACCAAAACGGTACGTCTGATCTGAGAGGTCCAGATTCTCGATGTGCAGCAAAAATCTAATCCTAAACAAGAAAGCATGTTTACTAGATTAACTATTAAGGTTCAGTGCAAGAGTTTGACACGCTCATGAAATCCAAACTGGAGAACCATTTTCCATTTATTTACTCTCTCTGTGCGTCCGAACGAGAGCTCCGTGGTGACATGCAAAGGATAATTTGCTAATCGACAGAGTGTAATTATTATCGAGTATCATCAGAGTGCCATACAAGAATACTACCTCAGTTACTTTTACTGTTTTCCTTCATTTGCTATAGAAGTGCGCTAAGAGAACAATGTGCTAGTTTCTGCATAGTTGTAGTCCAACATGTCAAATATGGATGCATACTGTTCTCCTAATGTTGGAGCAGGAAAGCCCGACGGACTTCAATTGAAACATCCGTCTCAGGAGACTCTCTTTAAGTGGGACAACATGAAAACATCCAGGAGCTACGTTCAAGGCAACGATAGTGTCCCACATGGAGTCCAGGTTGAGTCTTGACAACACATGCAGCGCCGTCTGTTAAACACATGCAAAGCCGGCCGACGACGACGAGGCTGCGCGCCGACATGCAACCTTTCCGCTGCGCAAACTGAAAGCTCGGCGAGAAGGCAAAAAAGTTCCTACGTCTCACTAGCGTCATATTCACAGCGATCAGCGAACACACCGTCTACACCGCGCTCCAAACATCCACGTGGCTTCCAAAACAGTACGTTGCACTAAAGAGAGAGAGGGGGGGGGGGGGCGCTAAACTGACAGAGGAGAAGCTTTTATATAGGAAAACACTTCAGAGCAATTTCAATGTGCTTTAAATTCATATATACCAAGTAGATATATGATACAAGACAGAGAGATCATAAAAATGAGGAGGATGAAGAGCACACAGGATGAAGAAAAGAAATCACATTCAGAGATTAAGACATTTCTGTGACATGTCAGCGCATCTACAGTAATGAAATCTAAAGTGATGAAATGCCTGCTGTCCTGCAGTAGCCTAACAACAGAGGGGGGGGGGGGCGGGGGTCACTCCATGTGGTGACTGGGATGTATTTACCTGGGGCGGGGGGGGGGGAGGGGGGTTCGGGTGGGGGAGGCAGGTACAGAGAGGTGCAGAGTTCGGGTCACAGCCTCGAAGCTGTGGCTCGTCCCTCCCACACCGCACAGTACGCTGAGGCAGTCTGTTTTCTGAGGGGGGGGGGTTCAGGAGCTGTGAGCTGGGGAGAGGGAGGGAGGGAGAGAGAGAGAGAGAGAGGAGGGGTGGGGTGGGGGTGGGGGGCAGGGGGTAGCAGCAGATCCGTGGCCAGGCTAGATGTTCTGACAGCACTGCATCTTTGGTTTGTTCTCGGTGGGCTGCACCTGGATGTTGACCACGTTGTTGCTGGGCGACATGTCGCTCTCCTGACGCTCCGACATCTGCTTCTGGGACACGATGCGGTAGATCTCTGATGGGAGAGGGAGGGGGGCATTTAGAGTTAAAGCCTGTCCGGTCCAGCATCAACCTGGGTAATATATTGATATTATATTGATTTTTTGATATGAGACTAGATATCATCTTAGATTTTTTTCTGGTTTAAAAGGCTGAGTAGAGATATCGCATATTCAGCAGTTTTCCATTTATTGGTATGAGGGTTTTTTGTCAGATTGCCAATAAAATTAATTAAATGAAAACTACTTATTTACAGTAGCAGTAAAATATAACAGTAGGGATGATCGTAATGCATTGTTTTTAAACGGATCCCAATAACCGATAATTACCTGCTCCTCATTACCAATAAGATAACTGATAATTTCACCTTTTTGTATTTACAAAAGAAGTTAAGCTGTAGTTTCTGCTCAGCTGAGGGTGAGAGAGGCTCAGATTAAGTGAGCAAAGATGGATGATTTAATATTCCAGAGCTCTGATGAGATTTGTTGTGTTCAAACTCTTTTTCTCTGAACTCTTGTGGAACGTGATGTAAAATACAATCGTGTCGTCTGTGAAACTGTAAAAACGTCGTGATTGGCTCTCTAGTCTGCACTGCGTGACATGACGGGCTTCTTCTTCTTCTTCTGTGTTTATTAGAGGATCACAAACTATTTTTAAAGATGCAGGCTGCAAAATATAAATAAAAGCAATATGGATTTGTATTATTGGCTCTCTGTATCGGCTAAAAATGGAACTAAAAATTATCTGTAATATAAAATTTCCCATTATTGGGCCAATAATTCGTCAGTACATCCCTCTATAATAGTATTTATATTTTGTATTAATAACCTGAAACTGCAAAGTAACTAAAGTTATCACATAAATACAATGAGTACAATATATGGAAGTATAAAGTAGCAGAAAATAAAAATACTTTATACTTTAAACTTGTATTTAAGTACAGTACTTGAGTACTTAGTTACATTCCAATACTGGTTATTCTAAACTCTGACACTGAGATTCTTATTTTTACTGTTGATGTATATCGGTTCCAAATATCATTATTAATCTCCTTGATTACCAAGAATCAATATCGGCCCTGAAAAACCATCAGTCGATCCTTTTTATAAAGTGAAGTCATTATCCGAACTTATCAGACTTACCCACTAGATCAATTATTATATCAACATTGACTGACTGACACATCAACTGATGATTATTTATCAAAAATCTAACCGTGTTGATATTTTGTAAAAGCACCTATAGTCTCCCCTGAATATCGATATCGAGGTATTTGGTCAAATGTTGTGATGTTTATCGATGAGTGTTTAGGATTCAGAGGCATAAATGAATAAAATATGAATCATTATGTTTTCATTAGTGTATAATCATCAGAAACCAATAACTACTTTAGAATGAGCCTCTGCAACAGACGCAACATGTCCTCATGTTTGATAAAAACTACAGCGAGCAGCTGTTTGAGGAGATTACTGCTCCGCACAGGAAATCCAGCTTTATCCTTTAAAAGTCACCAGGTTGATTTTAGTTTTAGTATCGATCAATATTTTTATCAGTTTAACCAAATGAGGGCGTTGTTTACTGACAGAAAACTGCATCATGTTTGCATCTCACTCATGGTAACAAAGGTTTGTCACTTGTCAACGATGAGACACTCAAACAACGTTATGTAATAAAGATAATCCAGTGTCGCTGTGCGAGTCTGTTTTGATCTCTGCCCTGCAACAGAAGTTCACCCGACACGACTTCCCTCTCTCTGTAATCACACAGGCAGCTCTGAGCGCAGATCATAAAACCACCTGCAACACGAACAACTGCTGAACTGTGAATCATTTCCTCCCTGGGTGTGTGTGTGTGGGGGGGGGGGGGTCTGAAGGCACAGACACGGTACGAACCTGTCAGAATGGTCTGGAAGGCCGTCTCGACGTTGGTGGAGTCCAGAGCCGACGTCTCCAGAAAAGATAAACCATTCTTCTCTGCAGGCAAAGTGAAGCAGCACGTTAACCGTGGTTCAAATATGTGGCATTCCACAGATAGCAGAGCAGTTTAAACAGAAGCCAAACACACTTCTATCAGTTCACTGTCACACACTCGGACAGAATGAGATACATAAGTCCTCGCTCATGGGGGAACAATGGGTCTCTGTAATTTAATAATAATTAAATTAACTAATAATAAAGTGTGGTCTAGACCTGCTCTACATGTAAAGTGTCATGAGATAACTTTTGTTGTGAATTGGCGCTATATAAATAAAATCTGACTTGATTTAATCTAATCATTACCCATTGAAAATGGATCATTATTTGCATTTTACATTGATTAAATCGATGTAAAATAAAAGCCAGAAGAGCTACAGCATTCACTCTTTCTGCACCAGAAAGATTTTGTCTCCTCGTCACGTTGTCCGCTCGCGATGACATCATTACCTTACGGTACTTAAAAATTTAGTTAAAAATGAGAATATCTCAAAAACTAAATAACGTCCAGAGTTAAAATAAGTTCTGCGAGTGTTAAGAAATATTTTGTTTGTGTTTCTACATTTAGAAATCTTTTTGGATCAATATGTTTTGTGTTTATTTGGTAAAAATTAATGTAAAAGATTTTTTTTTTAAACTTATGACACAATTTCAACATTTTTATCAAGTATTGTGGTTTATTGACTTGTATAATCTTTTAGCTTCTGTTGTCCAGATTAAAGATAAGAAATGAGATATGAAGCATTTGAAAATTCAAAGAAATGACATCACTGATGTTCAGGGTGAAGCTAAAAATAAAGTTAGAATTCTTTCATACATAACAAAGATCTAATATTACAAATTAAATTACTGTTTTTAAACAGCTCTTGGAGTGTTTTAACATAATTTTGGTGGTTTTCAGGATCAAAGCTTTTATGATTCTATTAGAAATGGTATTCATTATTTCATTATCACATTTATTTTCTGTTTTCTATCCTACATAGTTTCTCTGAAACTCATTGCAATGGCTGGGAGAGTCCTGGAAAAACAGATTTTCTGGTTAAATAAAACTAGAACATTCTTACCAGCAAAAGCTCGCGCCTCATCGGTGGGAACAGCCCGGAGGTGACGCAGGTCGCTCTTGTTGCCCACCAGCATGATGACGATGTTGCTGTCGGCGTGATCTCTCAGCTCCTTCAACCAGCGCTCCACGTTCTCGTAGGTTAGATGCTTGGCGATGTCGTAGACCAGGAGGGCGCCCACAGCCCCGCGGTAGTACCTGCAGCAGCGTCAGACAATTAGCATCAAAAATGTTCCAAGTGATTTGGGGGGAGCACTCTGGTTCCAGCCTCTAACGACATGTATGTTGTATAAGTCCAGCTGGATATATGGGCCAGTCACTTGTTTGTTTATTATCCTTTTGGAAATAATAAACAAAAGTAATCTCATTGGCTGACATAGCTGAGGTGTGTTTAGTGTAAAACTGCAGGATATCAGAGATGCAATGCTACAACGTGGACATTGTGTGTCTGTGCTTTGACATCGCTACTACTTTATGTTTTGCAAAGGAAAACAGGCCTGCTGGGGCCACGCTAAAGGTCGGGACTGCCTAATCTGTCCTGTGTACAGATCGTCAGCCCCGCTGATCTCCACTCACGCTGACGTGATGGCACGGTAGCGCTCCTGGCCAGCTGTGTCCCAGATCTGGGCCTTCACCGTCTTGCCGTCCACCTGGATGCTGCGTGTGGCGAACTCGACTCCGATGGTGCTTTTACTCTCCAGGTTGAACTCGTTCCGGGTGAAACGGGACAGCAGGTTACTCTTTCCCACACCCGAGTCGCCAATAAGGACCACTGAAAGACAGAATGGAGCCTTTTAACACGACCTGTATGAATAATACAAGTTAGAAAATGTTGACGACCTGCGTGAACATTGCTCTCGAGTTTTACGGCCACTTTCTAACAGCTTCCTTTAACTTGTACCTGAATGCACTGATCTCACTTTACGATCTCTGCGCTGCTCGTTAACCTACCACGTGAAACTATTGTGAGGATACCTGTTGATTAAAGCTGCAACAATTAGTTGATCAACACCAACTTAATTGGTAACTATTTGGATGATCAATCAATTGTAATTTTAGTCAAGTTATTTCCGAGCAATATTGGTACTCATACATACAGTATCCATACTTATTATGTAAACTTTAAATTTCTAACATTTTCACAAATATTATACACTGTATTCTTGTGTAATGGCATCCTTACTGTTGCGTGTGTGGCCGTGTAGCTGCCAGAGTATCAACATTACTCTGTGAATATGACGAGAAAGACCTTCGAACCCTTTAAACCTTTACAAGTTTGGGTATAAAGTAACCTTTCATGTATTTTCTGCCCTCCATCTATACCTGCTTGTCCTGTGACACCATGTACAGGTGTGATTATCACAGAGCTGACAGGTGACTATGTTAATGACAATCAAATTCAACCAAATCAACCAACTATTCACATTCACACCTACAGCAGTTTAGAGTCTTTGACTCATCCAACCTGCATGTCTGTGGAAATGTATTTATATGTAGTAATTTAGACCGCCATAGATGTTTAATAAAGTATTATTATTCTGTGCATTAGCATGTATTAACATGCAGTACAAGTATGTGGTGCTAAAGTAGACAAACACACAACCACTGACCAGTATGATTACACACAAAATGTAAAACTTGTATCATGACATATTAAAATATTATTATTATATTATGTTGCGGGTCAAATTGACCCGTTTAAAAGTTTGAAAATCTAGGAAAAACATTTTAAAGTATTTTTTCAGTATGAAATTTCTTCTGCTGGCTTATTTGGTGTCATCAACATTTAAAATAAAAATGGTTCATCTCATGTATTTGCAACCACGATCTGTGAGAGGTGAATAACACCATTACACTAAATATTGATTGAATTGTTAGTAATGGTGTAATGAGGTACACACAATGTTTATTAGGTTTTTTTTGGTTTCGGACAACTTTTAGATGATTAAACATGCACCGGGTCAAACTGACCCACGAACATCTTTGCTGTTACGGACAAACGAACATAACAGGAGAGTTAAGATATTAAAATTAGCAGACTTTTTTTTCTTGCTAGTGTTAATAATGTCAGTGTTATTAGTTTCCTAATTACATTACTCTGCAGACCCAAAAGCTATAATTATCCACCCCAGCCTATATTGACATTTAGATGGATACCAGTTTGTTTACTTTGGCAGGTATTTTCACTTCATTTCCATCCTGTTGTTTGCCAAACCCAGCTTTAGTGCAGGTAATAAATACTAGCTAACTCTGAGCCTGATTACTGTGAACGAATGTCTGAAGGTCTTTATTGTGTGTTTTAATATCGTTAATTACGCTGTTCGCTTGGCTAGTTTGGATCCTGGGAAGATGATGTGATAACGGTTCACGTTAGGTGTGTCCGACGTGAGGCTGGTCCGCGCCCACTGACAGAAGCTAACGTCAGCTAACGGCTAACGCTATCCAACGTTCAAGACATCCTGTCGTTAACCAAAAACGAACGTAACGTGACGAATTAATAACAAATTTCACTTCAGTGGCGTAGAGAATGGTCGCTTTATGTCATATAAAATAGCTAATCGTGCTGACATTTCTCAGAAAGCGCGATGAAAAGCAATCGGAGCACAAAGGTTGGCGGTGGCTAAATTAGCATAGCCTGACAGTTAATCAGCTGGCCTGTTTAGCCTGTCAGCTATCAGGACTGGAGAGCTGTAACAATAACGAGAAAAACTTCGTTTTACCTTTGAACAAATAATCGTATTCGTCATCTCTAGTGCCCATCGTCTTATTGAGAAACGGTTAGTCCAAGATTTGATTTGACTTAATGAAAGGAAGGCGGTCTACTGTATTTTACTCTTCCAACGGGAATCTGTTTGGAAGCCGTACTTCCGTAATTTCTTCTTCTTTTTCTCTGGCAGACAATTGGTAGCACACAGGGAGAACTCGGACATCTAGTGGTCAGAAGAGGGAACTGTCCAACACAAGTCTGCTCCGGAGTGTAAACCCTGTCTGTCTACTCAAAGACAACTCAGATCCTTTAAGTGCCGTTATAACAATTTAAAAATACAACATTAAAAACGTAAGAATATGTTCAGATATAAATGTACTCAATTTAACAAAAGTAAATGTTTTGTTTTACAGAAAAATGGCCTTTATGACTTATATTATTAAACATGACATTAGAATGTCAATCAATCAATCAATCAAACTTTATTTGTATAGCACTTTTCATTAAACAAGTAACACAAAGTGCTTCACACAATAAAAACAATACCCCCACCCCCACACACATACACAAAAATCAATAAACTGAGGAAGCGCTATCTTGAGTAAAACACATAAATAAAATGCCATCAATAATAAAATACAGGGATAAAACACTGTCAAA
>JBBPCS010000130.1:7486066-7496484 GCA_037974645.1 Hollardia meadi
CTGTAGAGATGTCTGCCTTCTCTCCAATATAATGGAACTAGATGGCACTTCGCTTGTGGAGCTCAAAGAGACAAAAACTCAACATCAATGTCTCTTTCCAGAAATTATGACCCGGTTACTGAAGATAATCCACAGGCCTTGTTGTGAGCAGGTTCATGGAGGATCTATTTTCTTTCCGTATCACTGCGCAAAAGGAAACGTGCATCTACTCATGGATGAAAGGCTAGCTAACTAGGCTAGCTAACGTTACAGCACAAGGCGGACGCCATTAACGTTTACAACCCACCCTGTCTCAAGCACGAGCATTTCGTCTACGAGTAGATGCATGTTTCCTTCGGCGCAGATTTACGGTGTAGTTGGGTAGAAAAAATAGTTACCAAACTAAAAATAGTTGTATTTTTTATTTTTGGGTTGAACTGTCCCTTTAATATCCTGCCATCCTGAGAGCACATATGTATATGGGATGCCCACTTTAAGACTGGATCTGAGCAGCCCTTTTCATGACTAACTGTATAATTAAATACTTTTAATCAGGTTTAAACAGTAAGTAAACTCATTCTTCTTTTCCCACACTGCATATCAAACCCACTACATTTACCCACCACTTGTAGTTTCTTCTTTTAAGAGAATGATTTAGCACACAAAACATTTGGTTTGGTGGATGAAATGTTGATGGAAAGTCTGATGAAGTTTCTTCGCAGCAAAACAGCGTTGCAGCATTCTCCTAAACAACTGACGAAGCTGGAGACTTGTTTTAAAACGTAAAAAGTGGCTCCATACAGCTCGTCTGGAGAACTACAAGGAGAGTGAACGTGTGGACGTGTGACTCGGGAATCATGGAATTGGATTGAACCCCAGATCCCATCCAATCAGGCTGCAGCATCATCCGATCTGATCCTTATCTGTTTGTATTCTTTGGAATAGGGGGGTGGGCTGAAAATGTTGCAGTGCTGAAGTCCACCAGCAGCCACAGAGCTGCAGCCATGTGCTCACTCCATCCATGCAAAGCCTGTAACAACACTTTATCTAGCAGCTCTTTATTCAAATATAGAGAATTCTGGGATGTTAAACATAAGTTTGAGAATGTTAAGTTAAAGATGAATTTGACTGATCGTTATCGTGAATTCTTTTGGTCACGATAATCACGTAGTACATACGATGTTATGGCTTTATATACCTGTTTGTTTTTGAAATCAACTATTTCATATTTAAATCAACGTAACCTGAAGACTTCTGATATTAAGAATGAAATATCTCTGCTTCTGTTAATGACAGACTATCTGAAATAGAGCTGCAATGATTAGTTTGTTAGTCTTCGTGTTTTGGACTGTTGGTTGGACTAAAGAAGCAACTTGAAGATGTCACTTTGAACTCTGGGAAACTGAGATGAGCATTTTTTTTCTCCACAATCTTTTGACATGTTTTAGAGTAAATGATTAATCGGGAAGATCAATCGATAAAAACAATCGAAAGGAAGAATATGGGCGGGAACTAACCATGACAGTGGGAGGAAGTGGAGACGCGCCATCCATCTTTATTTATGTCAATGTGTTTGACCTTCTAAACTTAAGATAAAAATCATTACTTGCAACCCTAAACCCAGCTGAAAACATTCTCATCCAAAAAAAACAACAAATCGAAGAAAGAAATTGTCATTTTTTTAATGTAGCTTTTCAAAAACAGTCTCATAACGAAAGAAAATGAAAAATAACTGTAATGAAAACAAAATGTGATTAAATAAAATGAGTTACTCAAGAACATTAAGACATCAACACATTACAGGGAACAGACAAACATTAGCCATTGATAGATCAAAGATCCCCTCCACACATGCATTAAGACGTACACAAATCGTTTTTCAGATAAATAAAATTCCACATTAAAATCTTTCAAAAGGCATCTATTTCTTCTTCCTCACTTAAAATTCCAGAATATACAAATGTTGTTAAAGTTTTCCTGCTGGACACAAGATGTCTCCTCCTTCACTGTAAAGTCCATGCTCAGTGTTTGTGCACTGGAAGTTTCTACATCACACTTGTGTATGCTGAATAATATTGGACCAGGATTGGCTTCCAAACTATCTGTGATGTCACAGACTGTGCTCATAGGCCCCGCCTCTTAAATCCAATTTCCATTGAGCGCAGAGAAAATTTAAACTTTTCATCAATGAATATGAAAACAGCCTCATAGTGTCAGACTCTGAACGTACATCATTCTACACAGTGAAGCTCCAACATTCAGCTGGAGGAACAAGAAGAGAAACACAGTTTGGACTGGAGGTGGTCTTTAAAGTGTGACTGAAAGGGCCACACTGTTTGCTCTTTTCAGCTACAGAGACATTCAGAGAAGCAGATTGGAGGGGGGGCTCCCCAGAGGCCTAGATGTTTATGACCATGTAACTGCAATGTCCACGGTTCAAGTCAGGCTGCCCAGGATGGTTTTTGTTCCATGTCACCCCCGCCCCCACCCCCCTCATTCCCTGTATTTAATGATGACTGGCTTTAAAAGGCATCAAAATGCCCCCACAGAAAACAAACAGCAAACACGATGTGCCTCTGAGATAACAGCACTTATGCTAGGCTCCGCTGTGCCTGCATTGACAAGATAACCACAAAACCCACGTTAGACACAACGTGACGTTACATGATGTCACCAATGAGTGAATTTCTATTAATAATAGTTCTTATTAATGATTCTTAAACAAATTAGCTAAAGGAACAGTTCACAAAGAAATGAAAATTCAGCCATTATCTGCAAACAAAACATTCCTGGAGCTTCTTTAAAATCTTAAAAAAACAAAACATCAAATGGCTCCATACATTTCTTCCAGTGTAATCTAAGTCTCTGGAAGCCCCGTGATCTCAAATTGATTTGAAAAGATGTTATTTACGCCCGTTTTTAAGATGGAATCTAAGATAAGGTTTTTCAAGTTTTTCAAGAAACTCAAGCTAGTCCAGTTGCCTTCTTTCAGCACTTAGATATAAGCTAACAGCGTTAGCATGCACCCCCACTGTGAAGATTCTGGTTTAAAAAGGGTGTAAATGTCAAATAAATTCAAATAAATAAATAAATAAATAAATAAATAAACTCTGGGCTTCTGATTACCCCGGACAAGTTGTATGGAGCCATTTTCTGTATATATATATATATTTTAAATAGATAGATAGATAGATATACTGTATTAATCCTATGAGGGAAATTGTTTTGTAACAACAGCATAAAAAAAAGCAACAACTTAAGAAATTATAGAATAGAATAAAGATATGTAAATTATGTACAGAGGAGAGAAAAAGGGCAAAAAAATTTCAAAGAGCAATAAGGACGTGCAAATAAGGTGTGCAAAAAACAGGGTACATGTACAGAATATAAGAACAGATGTGCAACAGTGATGAATAAATTCAATATACATATGATGAAATGATAAAATGATTATCCATATGATGATTGTCCATATATATGTTTTAAAACAAGTTTCCATCTACTTCAGCATCTAAGAGGAGTATAAGTCCATCTGCATGGGGGCGAGTGGATATTCTGCGAACTGTTCCTTCATTTTCTGTTCCTTTTCATTTTCTGCTGATATAAACATTTCTTTGACATTTTTTACTGTTGGACCTATTAAAATGTGTCCTATATTCACATTTTAATTAATCATACAGTTGTGTAACTGTCAAGATAATCTGTATATAAATGATTTATAGCAATGACATGGCAGTACCGGTCACCTGCTGCTGAAACCACTGACCGTGGAAAATCGCTGTGTTCCCTTTGTCTTTGTGGGCGTGTATGACAGTATGGATGAACATACACAGGATTCAGAGAGTACATGAAGGCAGATAGACGGGCAGGAAAGTATACAGAAAGACAGTCAGACAGACGGGCAGGCGGACAGGCGGACAGGGAGACAGACACCTCCCAACGTCACCGCCCTGGGCTGGGGCTCGGTTAGGGGTTGGGACTGAGCAGACCGGACCTAAACGCAGCAGTGGAAGGTACGGGAGAGGCGGGCGGAGGCATGGAAATCCATGCATGGCTCTGTCTCCTTTCACAATAACGTTATCAAAGCGTGCAGGTATTGACTGAACCGTTAGCCTTCATGCAATGAAGCATAGTTAGGTTCTTGTGTAAGCACAGTCCAGAGAAGAGGAAGCCCTTTGACAGCTACCGGTAAGCGAGATTTTACTCCAGCTAACGTTAAAAGTGTAGCTTAGCAAGCTAACCTGCTTGACGCTATGATACAGCAGATAAGCCAACCTAACCAAATAGCTCATGCTAACATGGAGCCTTTTATACAGGTACACACACTGGTTGTGCCCACGTAACCTATCGGTATTTATTAACACACACCCTAACATACCTTCACATTGGCGTGTTATGTCTATTTTACGCTTTGCTAGCTGATTGACGTGAGGGAAGTTAGCAAACGTTAGCTAACGTAAACAGTAGCGCCAGTTGACAGTCGTTTTTTTTTTTTTGGCTTGATGCAAAACAAACAATATGACATTTAACGTTATAGCTTCGGTTTGCCACAAGAGCTATACCGTTAACGTTGCTAGCGTAATGCATTTTTTTAGTGTCACGAAGCTACTGTCAGTGATTTGTAAAACCATTATATGCTGGTGATTATCGTCACAAGAAAACTGCCTTTCTAATCTGACACAACAAGCACGTCAGTGACCCGATGTGCTCTCAAGCCAACCGTGTCATGGTACAAGCTAAACAGATAGCTGTCTAAAGTGATCTGCCGGTGGTTAGCTATGTGTTAGCAACCTCAGCCAGAGCCAATTTTAAACCAATTTTGGCGTGGGGCCGTTGCTGCATTTGAGTTGTCCAGCTAGCTAGCTAGCTAGCTAGATAGCATAGAGTATCAGCATTGATTAGTTGTTTAATATATGATAAATGTAAACAGGCTAGTGTAATTCAAAATGAAACTATGGTGCATCACAGAACCCCACAGTAGAATATTTTCTCCATGAAGGTAACGAAGGCTGGGAACAAATAACAGCTTCTTCAATGTCAGGATTTGCTGTTTTCTTTGTCATGTATGATAGTAGATGAAGAGTCTTTGGGTTTTGGGCTGTTGGTTGGACAAATGAAGCACCTTGAAGGTGTCACTTCGGGCTGTGGGAAATTGTGATGACAATTTGTTGGCAATTTATAGACTAAACCATTACTCAATCATGAAAACAATCTGTTGATTAATCGACAATGAAAACAATCCTTAGTTGCAGCCCTAGTGCCTGATGAAGTTTGATGTGGTCGGTCCACCATCCTTTATTTTGATACCGCAGACGTTGCATTTCGCAATTCTTTTGTTTGGGCCTTGTGTGAAGTTACGCTGGCCAAAGGTCATGACAAAATGGCACAGCAGCTGCAGGTGAGCTCACCATGGTGCTGCTGCAGCAGTCATGTTGGCCATGTGCATGATGATAATAGGGAATGACAATCAGTTTGTGCTCATCAGAGTTCTTTAATGTGTTTAACTCGAGCCCCCATCTCTAGATCGTGGTTACTGTTCTGTGTCTTTGCCAGTTGAAATTCCAGCCGTTCTTTTTCTACAATCTACAATGCCAAAATGCATGCTGTGAGCAGGTTGAAGAATGTAATGTCACCTTCCAATTGGCTCTGTATAAAGCTGTCATAACAATGTAAAAAAATTTGTGTGTTTAGCCGAGAATGTTTCTGTTTTGGTTAAAGCTGCTACTGAAATTGCATGTTTCTGTATCTAACCTTAGAGTATATATCTAGACTCTAGACTCTAGAATCTATCTCTACTGCTTACTTCCATAGACATTTCAGTTCATGTTGACAGATCTCATCTGCGATTAGCTGTTATAAATCTTTTTTAATATTCAGTTTTTGTTGCCTTCATTTAGGTCTATGGTAATTTCTGAGGCTCTTGTTCATGGCGGTGTTTATTTTGGAAGGTTACACTGTAATGTACAAACAACCCAGATTTCCTTATCACGTCTTTATGTCTGGTGTTCCTGGTGTCAACAATAACTTGGAGGCAGAAGACGCTGAAGGGTTGGTTACATAGAACCGGTTCCAGATTGAATCTGGTGTCAAATTTGACTCTAGTGAAGAATGATTGTTTAAAGTTTGGACTTCTCACACCTGTGTAGTGTAGGATTGCCCATGAAGAACCAAATGTTAGCATGGCCAAAAGCTGAAACAGAAAAAAACATTGTCACATGTATATTGTTTCGTATTTTAGCTTTCAATTTAAAAAATAATCATATATATAACAAGATACTTTGTCATTTTAATAGCAGATAAAGCTGCCTAAATCCCCTGAAAATAAAGATGCTTTCAAGTCAGAGTTTTTGTTTTTGTTTTTTTCATACACTAATAATATCCAAAAAATCTGAATTCGGATCCAGTCAGATCCAATGATGAGTGGAATCACAATCACTAAAATCTAAAGCACGTCAAACCTCACGAATGAGCTCTTTTAATAAAATTCAATCAATAAAAATCTCTCCTTTTACAAGAAATAGTTGTTCATGATCCTAAAAGAGAAGATATTATATTTCATGGAGTAAGAGAAAGGGTAACTGTGGTTTTCTTCATTTTAAAAGGTAAAATGGGTCAAATTTACTTTAACCATTTTAGTAGGTTTAAAAGAAGCCAGACCATGTGAAATATAGAAGTGTTAACTTGTTTAGGTCTGTTATTCTCTGTACATTCATGCCTTGTAGAGTTTTTTACAGAATTCCAGTTGCCGAGGATTTTCAGCCCTCGCTGGATTCTGATAGTAACACAAAGCATGAGTTAGCACATGACTAAGCACTTTACAGAATTTGTCCTATAAATCAAATGTCAAATGTTTCAGGTACATTCCTTCATTCTATGAATTGTCAAGATCTCCTATCTGTTCAGGAATGCAGAGTAGAATTCGAGCAAACCTCAGTAATATAACCAATATATATATTCAAAAGTGAATAATAAAAATGTCCGTCCTGGTTCTGTCTCCATACTTGACCAGGGATGTTCAAGAAAGACTACCTTGAATATATTATGAGTGTATAACCACATGTTAAGAAAACAGAACTTTTCAGGCAGCAGCTCTTTTCTGTAGGGCAGATATAGACACCCTGAACTCTGTTTTTATATGTGATACATTTGACATGTTCATTTTAAGGAAAATGTTTGTTACTTCATCTCACATCGTCTGATTATCAAGTGGAAAAGAGATGTTAAATTTGTCGAGGTTCTGGGCGTACAGGTAGCTCACTCGGTAGAGCGTGTGCTCCATGTATAAAAGGCTGAGTCCTTAGCAGCGGCCCGGGTTGACTCTAATCCACAGCCCTTTACTTTCACACCATCAGCTGTCCTAACAAATCAATTGATAACCTCAAACTGGAGATTATTTTCCCAAAGTTTGTTGGCCCTTTGATGAAAGACAGAATATGAAAATAAATGCATGTGTTTAATGAAGAAATCCCTGTTCACGAGCTTGATTTTAACATTTTGTATGATATCGACTCAATGTTTTCAGGACTGATGGCTCCAGAGTGACATGCCATGGCTTTAATGATCCCCCCGGTGAAACTGAAATGGCTGGAGCACCTAAACAGCTCATGGATTACGGAGGACAGCGAGTCGATAGCCACACGGGAGGGAGTCTCGGTGCTCTACTCAAAGCTGCTGGCCAACAAAGAGGCCGTGCTGCTGCCGCAGCAGGTGCTGTGCCTGAAGGGCCCCCAACTTCCAGACTTTGAGCGTGAATCCCTCTCCAGCGATGAGCAGGAACACTACCTGGATGCTCTTCTCAGCAGCCAGTTGGCCTTGGCCAAGATGGTCTGCTCTGACTCTCCCTTTGCCGCTGCCCTGCGCAAGCGTGTGCTGGTGCTCCAGCGCATCTTCTACGCACTTTCCAACAAGTACCACGACAAGGGAAAGGTCAAGCAGCAACAGCACTCTCCAGAGAACAACTCGGGCTCAGCGGACCTGCACTCTGTCAGCGAGCGGCCACGCTCCAGCACTGATGCCCTCATTGAGATGGGTGTTCGCACGGGCCTCAGCCTCCTTTTTGCTCTGCTGCGCCAGAGCTGGATGATGCCTCCTCCGCCTAGTCCAGGTGGAGGTCCTGGGGGCAACATAAACTTGTGTAATGATGTCATTCACACAGCAATCGACGTGGTTAACTCCCTGCCCCCCCTCTCTCTGGCTAACGAGAGCAAGATCCCACCAATGGGCCTGGACTGCCTGGCCCAGGTCACTACTTTCCTGAAGGGGGTGACCATGCCAAACTCGGGGGCGGATATTTTAGGGCGTCGGCTTGCCTCAGAGCTACTGCTAGGACTGGCTTCCCAGAGGGGGTCCCTGCGCTACTTGCTGGAGTGGATTGAGATGGCCTTGGCTGCATCAGCCGTGGTCAGTACCATGGAGGAGAATAAGATGCTCCAGAACCAAGAGGGACTCATCGGCTATGATTGTTTCATGAACATCCTCATGCAGATGCGACGCTCTTTGGTAAGTAAACACTAACAACACTGGCTGATGGGAAGGTGTTTTTAGTGGTTTAATACACAGTAGCCTGAACAGCTTTTAATTGCTCTGAGCTGTCAGATGACCTAAATATACCCTGCGCTTTCTATTGAGTATTAAATTAATAACTTATTAACTCTTTAACTGATTCATTCATCTAATTATTTTCTCTCATGGAAAACTGTGGAAACAGATTTGATGCGATAAATGTTCAGGACAACGAACAACAAAATTAATTTGTCTTTATGCTTTATAGTAGGGATGCACGATATGTATTTTTTTCAACTGTTACCGATAACGATAATTTACTGCTTCTCGTGGGCGATATTGACAAGATAACCGATAATTTTCACATTTTTGTATTTTAAAAATACGTTCGTAACCTGTAGTTTCTGCACACTGAGGAACGTAAGAAAGGCTGAGATGTAGTTCGTAAAGATGGATGATTTAGTATTCCATACCTCTGGATTGATTGTAAATTACAATCGTGTTGTCTTCCTCTGAAACTGTAAAATACGTCCACACTTCTTCTTCTTCTTCTTCTTCCTCTTTATTAGTGGATTGCAAATCATCTATAAAGATGCATGCTGCCACCTAGCATATCAGAGTGTGTAGCTGTGCTTGTTAAGTCGATGAAAGTATTTTGGCTTTTTTTAAATTATCGTCTCTATTAATCAGCTATAATTTAATTATTGGCTAATAACTGATAATATAAGATTTCCCATTATTGGCATGATAAATATCGCGCATCCCTACTTTATAGCACAGGTATGAGGATCTTAAACGGAAACTAGTTACTTGGAGATGATCAGTGAAGCATGAAATAAAAACGTGATGATGGCAGAAATCATTTGTTTGACGCTTTTAGACTCAAAAGATTTATCAAAGATTTTTGGTTCTCTAAAATGTCTTGTGTGAGATGGGCTGTTTTTGGTTTGTATCAGATTTAATCGTGTATAGATGCCATGTATGGTCTAAACATTGATTTGTGTGTGTGATCGTCTCAGGGCTCCTCAGCAGATCGCAGCCAGTGGCGAGAACCCACCCGGACTTCTGATGGCCTGTGCTCACTGTATGAGGCCGCACTGTGTCTTTTTGAAGAAGTAAGAACTTTAAGAAGTATTTTACTTTCAGAATTATAATGTATGAACACCTCGACATGCTGATTTATACTTTCAGATGCTTGTGTAACACTTGACCTACTCAAAAATGTGTTGTGCTTATTTCTGACCTCATCTTAGAGTAAACATGTCTAGACCGGTTCATCATATCCTTTTGTTCCAGGTATGTCGAATGGCATCAGACTACTCTCGCACCTGCGTCAGTCCAGACAGCATTCAGACCGGCGAGGCACCCGTGGTGTCTGAAACCTGCGAGGTTTATGTGTGGGGCAGCAACAGCAGCCACCAGCTGGTGGAGGGCACACAAGAGAAGATCCTGCAGCCCAAGTTGGCCGCCAGCTTCGCTGATGCACAGACAGTAAGAGAAAACAGTTGACGCGTCTGCCGCGGCGCTGTGCGTTGGCACATGTTGAGAGAGGAAACGTCTGTTATCCTGTATTCATCCTAACAAGTCGAGATACTGTCATGAGTTTCAAAATTAAATTTGCCGGGTTGTTTTTTATAAGCTTATAAGGGGAAGCCATGAATTATACTGTTGTTACGCTAAACATGGTGACATGATTAGAATGCATTCAAATTCAAGTCAACTAGTTCTCCTACAGGTTAACAGGTTACAGATGCTGATCACAGAAATGTGACATGCTCCATTTGTTAGATAGAGGCTTAAAGAGTGACGAGCAGACAGCATCAAGATTTTTATCTCTCTTACACAGGGCTGTTGGCCAGAATCTGGCAATACAGCATGTATCAAGATACAGGGGTTATGATTTAATAAATTGGAATATAGAGAAATGTTTTAACCCC
>JBBPCS010000130.1:7513278-7527670 GCA_037974645.1 Hollardia meadi
ATGTCCCATCTGCTAACATGGAGGGGGAGGGGTTTATGAGCTATACTGCAGCCAGCCACCAGGGGGACATCCAGATGTTTTGGCTTCACTTTTAGGGAGCTCTCATGTCGTGCATCTTTATATACAGTCGAAGGTCTGAACACATGATTACTGCGAGGTGGTAATTCTATTTTTTTTAGTGTTGCATTCGCATGAACTTTGGTAAACATTGAGTGTGGCTGCTGCTTTTCTCTAACCCCGCATCTTGTTTGTGTGTGTGTGTTTGATTTGTGTGTGTGTGTGTGTGTGTGTGTGTGTGTCTCGCACAACACAGAAATCTTTCAATGTTTCCTCTCAGCGCGGGAGGTAGCTCGCAGCCGGGACAGAGAGCGAGCCAGCAGCAGCACAGGACTGGGCTCCGGCTCGGTGTCCCGGAGCGTGGGTGGAGGAGGCGGAGAGGAGGAAGCCATTCTGACGCAGGAGGGGAGGAGGGGCAGTACGGGTCTCCCAGAGGGCCAGGACCTCTACACAGCAGCCTGTAACTCTGTGATCCACCGCTGTGCCCTGCTGTTGCTGGGGGTGAGTCCTGTGCTGGGGGAGCTGACCAAGCAGAACCAGGAGGAGGGTCAGACCCAGTCAGCCACAGGAACACAGGAGTGTCTGAGCTTCATGACCAGGTCAGAGCACTGCCCGCCTGGATACTACAGAGTGAAAAACCAGCTTCTTTCTATATCTCCTTTTCATTTGTTTCATGTAAACATTTACTGACAGTATATATTTATACTCCACACTCCACCTGCAGCACCTTGACCCTGAGAGCAGCTGGTCCAGAACTTGTGCCTTTGCCCTTAATAGAATCTGTCACCGTGAACATATTAACTTGCCCCCTTTTTTATATCAGACACACTGTATGTAGGGCCCTTTGTGAAATTGTTTGAGCTACAGTATATGTATCATCTTTGGGGGTGAAACCATTAAGGTGTCGGCATGACAGATGAGTCATTATCTTCTGTGATTTTGTTTGCAGGAGTGAGAGTCTGAGTGCAGAGAGCCGATTGGTGCAGAGCAGCCCGAGCTACAGACTGATGAAGTCCAGGAGCGAGTCTGACCTCTCCCAGCCCGAGTCAGACGAAGAGGGTTACACTCTGGTAGACACACACTCTCTCTTATACACACAAACAAACCTGTCTGTCTCACTAAACCAAGACATGACCGTCGTGTCGTAATTCGAAAGCCTCATCAGACTTTCTTTTGCCTTTCAGAGCGGAAGGAGAAACGTTGACCTGGACTTGGCCTTCTCTCACAAAAAGAGAGGTAAAGATCGTCTGCAGAAAGCTGTAGCTGATGTTGAGAATCAGGGTTTTTTTTCCGTTGTCATCAATCATGTGTTACTCTTGTCTCTCTGTCTTTCAATTCCGGTGTGGATAGTTTATTTGCTTCTTTTGGGGCAGTTGAGCCCAAAACACAAGAGGAGCTCCAAGCAAGTAAACGATGGCATGTTTCTTCCTCTTGTTAGCTCATTCCTCCATGACTGCGATGCCCCCCCCCCCCCCCATTCATCTCTCATGATGAGGGCCTTGTTTTGAGCTTCACCTCAAGACACTTCATATTCTACTGTCTGTGACAAGAAATAGACAAAAGCAAAAAAAAAGAAATAAAAAACATACAGATGTGTCTGAATAACAGTTCATTCTTCTGTTTGGAATGTTTGTTACACTTTGACGGCTCATTCCTGGTGAAGAATGTGATTTTTAGAGAATTACCAGTCACTCTTTTAAAGAAATCATCAGTACTGACACGTTGACGTCAGTGCTTTCAGTTATTATATGAAAACGTTAGCCCTGTTTACCATTTCACTTCCCAACTGCAGCATTTTTTCCTCGGTGGGTTTGGAAAACCCATTACGCCCATTACAGATGAATTCATAATGACTGATAAAGGCTTATGCCTGCATGAAGAATCAGCATTTGGCCATTCGATAAACTCTTAGAGTGGTAATGCATTGCATTGCATAGCTCTTAAGTGCTTAAAAGCAACATGGTCCATCCATCAAAGGAGTTCCCTTGTGCATTTATGCATCTGAAAGGCTCGTCTCCTTCTCCTACTGTCTTCAGGCTTACTCCACAGCTCTCCAGACTCCCTGGCTGAGTCCTGGTTCCGGGCCAAACTGAGCCGCCAGCGGAGCTACAGCTCGGCGCACTCCTACGAAGAGTCAGACCTGGACCTGAGCCGCTCACTGGGCATCCATGCTCTTATTGACAACATGGTCAGCTTCATCAGCGGGGATGTGGGCCTGGCTCCAGCCTTCAAGGAGCCAGAAGAAAGTATGTCCACCAGCCCACAGGCAACTATCCTGGCCATGGAACAGCAGCAGAGCAGGGCAGAGGTGATTTGATTTTTGATTTTTGATTAATTTACACATACACAAAGGATATAAATTAGTATACTCACAAACAACAACAAAATGTGATGAAGAGGTGCATAAACCCCTCAGGGGGGCTTGATCTGGGCACTCCAGTAAAGGCTAACTCGGTCCATAACATTAAAATGAAAATGAAATGAAAGCAGCTGCACAAAAATACAAGTACACAAGATAATTAAATAAAATTAGAATGACTAGTGGTTTACAAAGATAATCCATAAGGATAACATTGCGGAGATAAAAACAAACCTTTCACAGCTAAATTTAAAATATGGTATGGTAAAACCATAGACTGTATAAATAATGGACGGAGTCTCCGTGACGTCACCCAGAGGTTTCTGAAGAGCCGTTGTGAAGCCTCAGTTTGGTGGCTCTGGTCATCGCCATCTTGGCAGTGACTGACTCCGCCTAACTTCCGCTAATCCAAAAATGGGCAAAGAGGTGGAGCGTGGGTGGCCCTGAGGCGGGCCGAATGAAGCCTGGTTGCTGAAACATGCCCACCTAGCTCGAAGCTACCAAGCTAGCTAAGGCTAAAAAGCTATATGCTACTCTGCGTTGCTAACCGGCTAACCCTGCGGACTTGTTCGACTTGTTCCCGGTTGATATACAGCTCGTACCCGCTTACCGTCAATTAATTGAGGTAAATTAAACTGAAACGTTATTAATCTGAAACGTTATTACTTTTTGACTTCGGTGCCGGTTTAATAACTGTTGCAAGCATACGCTCCCGTTAGGCATCGTTAGCACAGCAGGGCTTCTTGCCCGAAGGCTAACCCAAGGCTAATTCATTAGCTGGCTAATTAGCTAGTTAAGCTAAGCTTAAATTAAGCTAAGCTAACAAGCTAATTATTGTTACCCTAATCCCATGAAAAGATCAAAACAACATTTTGACTTTCCTGACCTGTCTGTGGCTCTCAGACATAAATCTTATAACTGATCTAATATATGGCACCAGTTATAAGATAGATTGATAAATAGATGCACAATTGCATCTTCAAAAAAAGTAAAACCAATTCCCTAAAAAAGTCGACGACTGTAGCTTTTGTCAAACATTTCTCAAACAGGATTTTTAGGACTGAATATTTACTGCAGCAGGATGATGTCAGTAGACTGAGTCCAAATAAACCACACTGTGTGTGTGTGTGTGTGTGTGTGTGTGTGTGGTCATGGTAATGAAGGACCATGTCACCCAGTGCCACAGTGTGTTCTTACTTTCATTGTTGGTCTTTTCTTGAGTTTGTTGCTAACAAAATATTAAATATCACCAGATTTGTCCTTGTTATGTTCAAAAGAAATAAGGTTGATTTTCTGAGAAAAGCGGTATATTAGTTGTTAGTAGTACAGCCACAAACATACAGTGGAATGTGTTTTATCTGCAGCTGCGGTTGGAGGCGCTCCACCAGATTGTGGTGTTGATCTCCGGCATGGAGGAAAAGGGCAGCCAGCCCGGGAGCGCTGATCGATCCAGCAGTTCCTTCCAGTCCTCCTCCCTGCTCACCTCCGTCAGGTTGCAGTTCCTGGCCGGTTGTTTTGGCCTCGGCACGGTGGGCACCGGAGGGCTGAAGAGAGAGAGCGTGCAGCTTCATCACTATCAGGTATGAGGCTGCTCACATCTTCAGCCTGTTGTCATGATGAGAGAAGTCTCACTGATTGTGTTTAACCAAGAGTAACAGTTTTTACCTGAGTCTTAACATACCTGTGCACCTTTTGTTGGCAGGATGGTGTAAAAGCAGCGAAGAGGAGCATCCAGATGGAAATTCAGACAGCTGTTCATAAGATCTACCAGCAACTGTCTGTCACACTGGAGAGGGCACTGCAGGCAAACAAGCACCACATCGGTAATAAAAACTACAACTGCACATCTCCAGTAAAGAAGCTTCAGTCATTTATTGTGATAAATTTATCCAGGCTGTTAAAGGGACAGTTCACCACAAAATCAAAACTCCATATGTCTCCTCTTACCTGTTGTTCTGTTTATCCATCTAGATAGTTTTGGTGTGAGTGTCTCACCGAACTACATCGTATCACCGCACAGAAGGAAACGTGCTTCTACTCATGGACACAAGGCTCGTGCTCGTGACAGGGTGGGATGTAAACATTAATGGCGTCATCCTCTGCTGAGCTGTTAGCTTAGTTAGCTTGCCTTTTGTCCAGTCCTTCTGCGCAGTGATACAGAAAGAAAATAGTTCCTCTGAGCTACTCGCACCAAAACTATCTAGATGGATGAATTGATACATTTTTGCTCGGGATCTGTTCTCACTTGTTCTTTCAAAGTGGATGATGTGTTTGACAAGAGGAACCAGAACAACTTTAAAAACCGGCTGAGCTTGCTGTGGTTTCCTGAAACCAGGTCAGCTTCAGATGAGTTTTTCCAACAGCCTGCCTGATGCTTTCATCTTCTTCTCCTGTACCTTCTCCATCCTAGAAGCCCAGCAGCGCCTCCTGCTGGTGACTGTGTTTGCACTGAGCGTTCGCTACCAGCCAGTGGACGTCTCCTTGGCCATCTCCAGCGGTCTGCTCAATGTTCTGTCCCAGCTCTGCGGGACAGAGACCATGCTGGGTCAGCCCCTCCAGCTGCTGCAGAAACCTGGAGTGTCCCAGCTCAGCACCGCCCTCAAGGTGGCCTCCACACGCCTGCTGCAGATACTGGCCATCAGCACTGGGTAAGGGCTCCAGGAGGTTTAAAACTCCTTCACATAAGTAGTTTGGAAACCTGATCCAACACAAAGAAAAGAGTGTATCAGCTGTGTGTTTCCTTGGTTTTACAGGACGTATGCAGACAAGTTAAGTCCCAAAGTGGTGCAGTCGCTGCTGGACCTGCTGTGCAGTCAGCTGAAGAACCTGCTGTCTCAGGCGGGAGTGAGCCTTCTCTCTTCTGGAAATGACCAAGACAACAACAAACATGAGGACAGTGCAGACTCTGAAAAGAAAGATTTCAGAGGTGATAAAGGAGTTTGGAATCTTTTTCAGTCGGGGGGATTTACGTTGTCCCTCGTGTGTTTAACAATACATGCTTTACACTCTATCTGTGGCCATTTTGTTTACATTAGAACAGTGTTGTTTTTCATCAACAGAAGCTTGACAACAGTTTTTTCATGATAACAACTAAATGATAAATATAAATGAACCTCAATGACGAGAACTACAACAACATATATGAAACAGAAATATAAAACAGACAAACTATTAAATTGTGATAAAAATTTAAATATATTTGTTTCAATCAGAAAAGAAAAAAGAACGTGCTGCCAAATGTACTTTTAAGTAGGGATAGATCGATTATTATTAACGATAATATGTTTTTGCCAATACAATAAAAAAATAATTGTTCATAGTAAATTTATATTATGTATGTATTAATAATCTGAATCTGCAAAGTAACTAATCATCTAAAAGATGTAGTGGAGAAAAAAGTGCAGTATTTGCCCCCAAAATGTCGTGGAGTGGAAGTTTAAAGAAAATGTAAATAGTCAAATACAAGTACCTCAAAATTGTACTTAAATATAGTTTTTAAGTAAGATACACTTGGTTACATTCTGTCACTGCTTATTCTAAACTTTAACACTAATATTTTCATATTTAAGAAGCTGGAACCAGCAGATGTTTGTTACCCACAGTGAATGATGCTTTGTATTCCATTTAAAATAACATGCAGCCTGTAACTGTATTTGTGTCGGTTGTGTTTTCCAGCTTTGATCCGTAAGCAGCACACTGCCGAGCTGCACCTCGGAGACTTCCTCGTCTTCCTCAGGAGAGTGGTGTCCTCCAAGGCCATCCAGTCCAAGATGGCCTCCCCTAAATGGACTGAAGTGCTGCTCAACATCGCCGCACAGAAATGTTGCTCAGGTACAACCTGCTAATTGTGCAGCACTTAATTCGATGAACACTCAGCTGAGACATTAACTCTTGGTGGCTGTTACTTGCAGGGGTCCCTCTGGTGGGAAACCTGAGAACTCGGCTTCTTGCTCTTCATGTGTTGGAGGCCGTCCTGCCCGCCTGTGAGGCCAATATGGAGGATGACCAGATGACACAGGTGACACCACTGATTTTGCTTTGTACAAGTCCTCCATAGCAGACCGATGTCAGTCAGTGAGCTCATATAATTGGTTGTTTTCCAGGTCGTGGAGCGGCTGTTCTCCCTGCTGTCGGACTGCATGTGGGAAGCTCCCGTCGCTCAGGCCAAGCACTCAATCCAGATTAAAGAAAAAGTTCAGGAACTCAAATTCCAGGTGTGCTACCAGCCACTCTCCTTTCCCAACCATGTCTCTTGATTATTATTATTTGTTTGAGTGCTTGACAGTTTGTTTACTGTACAGGGGGAGGCAGAGGAGGAGGACGAGAACCTTCCCGTTCAGGAGGTTTCCTTCGACCCAGAGAAGGCTCAGTGTTGTGTGGTGGAAAACGGCCAGGGGTTGACGCACGGCAGTGGGGGTAAAGGCTATGGCCTGGCCTCCACTGGTATCTCCTCTGGATGCTACCAGTGGAAGGTACAGTATTATAGTCCATTCAGAAGATCTTATCATGTCTCCATGTCTGTCTGGCTACAACTCATTTCCTACAACTAAACCCAGATAACTCTGAGGTTCTCCTCATTGGTCCAAACAAGTTGCTCTCAGAATTGAAACCCTGTATCGGCCTTCTGTCCACCAATGTCTCAAACTTCTCGAGAAATCTTGTAATCTTTGACCAAAACCTCAACTTTAGCTCGTTTTACACAGAGATTGCACAATATCTCCGCAACGCCCTTCTCTATGCCTCCTTTGTTTATTTACACTGAACAAAGAAACGGTGTCATAACGCCGCTCCACTGTGTGATTTTAGAAAACAAGCCAGCGTTCCACAATTAAAAGAGGCGTGACGAGTAACACATCAGCGTCGGATTCTAGTGTGACGTTTTCCATGACGACGAGCAGCGCTTTGTAAACAGTAACATGACAACAACAATCATTTAACGTCCCTGTTATGTGACGATGATCTCGCCCTCTGCTCGGAGGGTAAGTAGCTCCTGAACCTCGCGTTGTCTCCACAGTCTGTAAACATTTTCAGTTGTTATACTTCTTCTTTGAGTTAGCTGCTAACTGCTGCTAGCTGCTTTTAAATCTTCCGGTTGAGGGTCGAACACAAACATTCAAAAAAGAAAAGATGGTGGAAAGATGGTGGAAGATTCCAAGGTGGAAACAGTGTAAAAAAGCCTTTATTTACATGGATATTTCATGATGGAATTGTTAAACAAACAGAGATAATGCATGTAAAAAAAAAAACAAGCTGGTTAACAACCCACGTGTAGCGGCTCAAACAGCCTCTTCAGGGTGTAGTCCTGAGCACACAGGTTCCTCTTAAGGTGCAAACACCTGAACAGAAATCACCACAAGACGGCTGTACAACATGTATAGAAACAAAAGAATAATAATTATATAAAGAACAAAATAAGAAACAGTGGGTGTGCTGTTTCCCAGAAGAGTGGCGTGGATCTATTCTGAGCTGTTATTGCTGTTGTGACCACATTTTAATAACAAACCTTGAGAAACTCAGCTGAATGTACACAACAGGACGGAATTATTTGCAAATACTTAAAGAATGTTTACAGTAGAGAAAGTAAGAAAAGTATCAATATTTGCTTGTTTTGATTAATTTCACCTTCTGTTTCCTTTGTAGTTTTACATTGTGAAGGAGAACCGAGGCAACGAGGGTACATGTGTCGGAGTTTCACGATGGCCCGTGCACGACTTCAACCACCGCACCACGTCGGACATGTGGCTGTACCGAGCATACAGCGGAAACCTCTATCACAACGGGGAGCAGACGCTGACGCTCAGCAGCTTCACACAGGGAGACTTCATCACCTGTGTCCTGGACATGGAGGCCAGAACCATCTCGTTCGGCAAGAACGGAGAGGTGAGAAGCTCAACAGCAAACTTGTACTATCACAGACTGTCCATATCACATGCATATTTGTTTGTTTATTTACACAAAAGTTCTGAGTCTGTCCCTAACTGCTCACTTGTGACTGGACAGGAGCCAAAGTTGGCCTTCGAGGATGTTGACGCCACAGAGCTCTATCCCTGTGTGATGTTCTACAGCAGCAACCCAGGAGAGAAGGTGAGAGAACATCCTTTATCTCTGTCGGGTGTCTTGTAGACGTCGACCGATTCATCGAATGGGCATTTCTTTGAGGATCTTCAAATGATTCATATCCCCAACATCTGAACAACCTCAGCTAAAAGGTTATACAAGTCAATAAACCATAATACTTGATAAAAGTGTTGAAATTGTGTCAGAAATAATAATAAAAAACCCCCACAAAAATCTGATGTTTTCTCATCAATTTTCACCAAATAAACTCACAAAACATATTGATCCAAAAGATTTCTAAATGTAAAAACATGAACAAAATATTTCGTAACACTCCATAACTTATTTTAACTGAAGATTGTTTAGTTTTTGAGACATTCTCATTATGAGCCGAGTGCATAGTTTCATTGGCACCACGTTTTGCACCGCAAGTAACGTAACATAATGACATCATCATGAGCGAACAACATGAGGCAGAAGACCAAATCTTTAGCTTTCTGCTGCAAAAAAGAATGAATGCTGTCGCTCTTATGGTTTTTATGTTACATCGACTTAAAGAGGATCATAAATAATTATCTGTTTTCATCGGGTTTCAACTCTGTACGTTCTGCTTGTTTTTGAATTTTTCCAGGTTAAGATCTGTGACATGCAGATGAGGGGGACACCTCGAGACCTCTTACCCGGTGACCCAGTCTGCAGCCCCATGGCCACCGTCCTGGCCGAAGCCACCACGCAGCTGATACGCATCTTACACCGCACCGACCACTGGACCCATCGCATCAACAAGACCATGATCGAACGGCTCCACAAGATCAAACCTTGCTTTAGAGAGTCAGCCAGTGCATCCGGCAGCGGTGGAGGTCAGAGGCTGAAAAAAAGTCGCTCTGTGCAGAGCCGCGAGGAACACGATGCCCAGAGAGAAAGCCAGGAAACGGCCGCGAGGCCGGAGGAGGAGAGGGGACGCCACGGACGGCAGCATGGCCTGGGGGAGCTGTCAGAGCACCACCTGAGGACGCTGTGTACCGAGGTGTGGCCGGTCCTGGCCATCATCGGGGGCGCGGACGCGGGCCTACGCGTCGGTGGGAGATGTGTGCACAAGCAGACCGGGAGGCATGCTACCCTGCTGGGCGTCGTGAAGGAAGGCAGTACGTCAGCGAAGGTGCAGTGGGACGAGGCCGAGATCACCATCAGGTACCGAGTGAAAAGTCACTTTTCCTCACATTTTTCTTTGTGTGTTTGTTGCTATATTTGTTGAGGAGTGTCACGATTCTCCAAATTCACAATTTGATTTGACTTTCGACTTTGTAGTCATGATTTGAATTTAAATTTTTTTTGTAGCACTGGCGACTCTGCCATTGTTAGACTATTACATGTAGATTTGTAAAGATCAACAGATCATTGTTTTTATGCCCTGAAAACTAGAGGCCGATATAATACAGATAGTTTATAACAGCAAAAAGCTGATTAATTGGCTGATATTATTACTTTTTTATTGGCTGACCACCCAAACAAATTTGACACTGTCAAACAATGCATGATTTAATTAGAAACTGTTGAACTGAACTTCTAAGTCAAAGTAATAAATATCTAAATAAATAAATACATCTGGAAAACAAACATGAAACTTAAAGTAATAAATACCTAACATATAAATCTAAAACTCAACATCCAACCCAAAGTAATTAATCTGGAATTGATCAAACTAACCGTAAAAACGTCGGGTGGGATTGATTTTTGGATTTTTTGAAAATTAAAAGCTCATTTCGATTGATTTTTTTAGAATCAAAAATCGTGACACCCCTATAATCTACTGGTATACTCTATAGGTATACCAAACTGTCAGCTACTTCTACATTTATTTTGACAATATCAGCCATGTGAAGACTTAGTCTGTCACTGCTGTTGGGTAAACCAACTTTAACCTCTCCTATATTGTGAGGCTTTAATGTGGGGAGAAACCCCTCCTGTAGGAGAAGGTCTCATGGTTGTTGGTCCAGCAGCAGTGCTCTGTTCTGGGTTCTTCTGGGACATGTTCTGTGGTGTCATCAGCAGTATGACCACATGGCTGATTAAATGTATTTAGATTGTTTCTTCACTGGCTGTGTTCACGTTCCTCTCACACTCTGCTTCACCTTCTTGCTTTTTATTTGTCGCTGTCCATGTTTCCTTGCTCCGGTTTACTGACTTGCCCTTTTGCCTCATTTTTAATCCATTACTCTTTTGCCCAATAACTCATGGAACGGCATGTTTTACCCACATTCCATCTTTTGATTTTTCTTGCATGCTGTTCTCTGTCTCTTCCTGCCCTGTCCCTCACTTTGTGTTTCCTTCCCTGGTCTCTTTCCACTCTCCACTCCCTCCGATTAAAGCTTCCCAACTTTCTGGTCGCCTAGTGACACTCCACTATACAACCTGGAACCCTGCGAGCCGCTGCCCTTCGACGTGGCCCGTTTCCGTGGCCTCACCGCCTCGCTGCTGTTGGATCTCACCTACCTCACCAGCATCCACGAGGACACCGCTGCTAAGCTCAGCGCACGGCGCCACGAGAAGAAGCATCGCAACGCGGCCTCGACCGGGCACGAGCCGACCGGAAATGACGACAAGGCAGAAAACGAGGGGCACAACCGGAACGAGCAAAAGGATAACGTCGGAGCGTCATCGGGAGCAGCTCCGCACACGACCTCTGACCTGCGGGTGTCCCACAGCCTGGACGAGGTGAAAGCACACGTGGCTCCCAACTCAAAGTCAGAGAGCGAGATCTCCTCTGTGGTTAGCGGAGGCGGGAATGAGACCCTTTTCACGTCGGCTCCACATACTCCCGCCGAGGGGGGCAGGAAGAAAGGCCACGAGCACGGCCCCCGCAGTCACGAGCCTTGTCCTTCCTCTGTGGCCACCCAGTCTGAAATCCACGCTGTGCAGCTGTCCTACCTCTACCTGGGAGCCATGAAGACCCTCAGTGCCCTGCTGAGCTGCAGCAAGTATGCTGAGCTGCTGCTCATACCGAAGGTACTGCAGCTCGCCAACTGATAACAGCAGTTTAATGCTACATGCTCTTCAATGGTATGATGAAATATTTAAAAGGCATAGTTTGACATTTTTGGAAACACACTAATTTGCTTTCTTGACAAATGTTGGTGAGAAGATTGAAACCAACCTTACATGCAGGAAGTTAGCTTAGCTTAGCATTAAGACTGGAAATGGCTAGTCTGGCTCTTGTTGTAAAGGTAGCAAAACCTGAACCCGGAGTTACATCACGTATCATATTTGTTTAGTTTTCACAAAAATAGTGTAAAAAAACAAAATTCTGTGTTTTTAGAGGAGGTTATGTGCTGGGTTGTTTTTAAGAGCTGGACCTCCTGGAGTCAGTCGGGTTTCAAAGACAGATATGAGTGAAGTATTGATCTTCTAATGTCGCAACAAAGCTATTTTGGTTGATGAATGTTATTTTTGTGTCATGCACAAAAAGGGCCGACTCCAAAAAAAAAACAGTTGGAGTGTTTAAGCATTTCATTACAAAGCTACAGGTTATTTTACAGCTCGGTGTTCAACAAAATATTCTGCCTTCTCTCCCAAACTTCAAATAAAATCTGCTTCCCTTTCTGAAGCACAAATAAATTATTTTTCTAATCATCCTGCCAAAGAAATCAACATAAATGGCGGAAATTTTACCAAAAAGTACATCCCTTACATCTACGTAGACAGGACTGCAAAACAAAACATAAATATTAGTCTCAATTTTGCCTCACATAACAAGGTCTGTCATCTGGGCCGGTAGGAACCTGGAACTATTGGTAATGCTCCTGAACGTAACTGTGGACATAGGGCTCATTGTTTTTTGTTCAAATTGTACTTCATATATTAATTTTTATTTTAATGTAATAATTCGAACAATTGAATCTGGAGCAAATGTCCATAATCTGTGTACAAAACAGATCCAGGTCAAACATTCAGTTTTATGCGACCCTCTTCTCTCGTCTGACTTGAAGGTGTTACCGGAAGCAGCACCCAGCGGGCACAACGCTGACCTGAACGCCAGCACCAGCGGAAGCACGGCTGCCACATCGCCAGTGTGCAAAGAAGAGGTGGAGATGCGGGCGGCTCTGCAGTTCCTCATGCGCCACATGGTGAAGCGGGCAGTGATGCGCTCCCCCATCAAGAGGGCCTTGGGCCTGGCAGACCTGGAGAGGGCACAGGCCATGATCTACAAGCTAGTTGTGAATGGATTGTTGGAAGAGCCCAGTAGTGGAAAGGCAAAGCCTGGTGAGAATATGTAGAGATAGGATGTGTCTGTGCTGTTAATCAGTTTTGGGAGTTCTTTACCGTTTAAATAATAAGGATGTGCTCACTTAGTCGACTAGTCATTTAGCACCAGCGACACACACTGGCCCAAAAAGACTCTTTCCAGAAGCTTACATTGTAAAAGAAGCAGCTGTAAAACCTGCTGGTGTCCAAAGGTGTCACCTTTGTGCTTTGAGTCACTTATAGTATAGGTAGGAACTTTCACAGAGGGGATGGTGTTGCTGGTTGATGGTGATGGTTATGGATTCTTGCATGCAACACGTTGAAGAACATGAACAGTGAGCAGTACATATTCCATCAAAGAAGCGATGAAGCGGTGCTGCAGCGAGCATGTCAGTTATTAGCCTGTCTGTGCAGCCTCTCAGTGGCTTTATGTTCAAGCAAAGCCGCTACAGTACAGGGTTAAATTACACATTGACATAATTGGGAGTGAAATGTCATGTCTTCTTTCAAATGTTGCTTTATAAAAAACATCTGTTACTAATGTTAAAAACGCCAGAACTGTTGTGTCTAAGATGTTGTTGAAGAATGTGATTAATAGTTTTCAAATGGCTCTCAATATATAATGTGAACAATCTTTTTATTTCATCTTTTTTCTAAACTCTTTTTTTTCTTCTTTAGATTAATCACCTAGTCTAAGTTTAAAATGTCTGTCGGGGAAATTAGTTGTTAGGAACATCCCTAATAAATAATCATTTTTCAGCTTTGTCTGTCTTTCCGTCTCTCTCAGGAGTCAGAAGTGAACCAGAAGGTGAGGGGGAGGGTCCAGAGGGGGAGCAGTTGGCACAAACCCCTGTTACCACCAGCCCCTCTGCCTCCAGCACCACCTCCTTCATGAGCTCCTCACTGGAGGACACCACCACTGCTACCACACCTGTCACAGACACAGAGACCGTCCCTGCCTCAGAGTCTCCAGGGGTCATGCCTCTGAGCCTCCTGAGGTCAGAACAGATGGCTGCACATGTTGTTGCTCAGCTGGTGTTAATCATTCGCCGTCTTCTTCGTGTACGATTAAGTTGAGATGATTATTTTAATGCTTCTCTGTGATGTCACAGGCAAATGTTCTCAAGCTACCCGACTACCACCCTGGTTCCGACCCGCCGAGCACAGACTCCTCCGGTGTCCTCTCTGCCAACGTCTCCCTCAGATGAGGTGGGCCGCCGGCAGAGTCTCACCTCCCCCGACTCGCAGCCCAACAGACCACAAAACAGATCAGGAACCTGTAAGTGTGCAACATTTCCCTTCTTGCAAATATCGCTGTTGTGCTGGTGAAAAAACGCCACTATAACCCAACAAGAACTCAATAGTTTTTACTTGTTTACTGTTTTGAGTTAATACAAACTGTTTTGAAATTCTTAACCAATAGAAGAGTTTGTGACAACACAGGGTTTCCCACAGGAAGTTGGTTAGTCTTTAAAGGTGCAATTTGTAATTTTATTTTAAAACGTTCTAAAAATGAACTAACATTATCAACAGAATGTGAAGAAACAGCAGTGTTGACGTTTTGTCAAAGACGTCTGAAGTTAGCATGCTAACCAGCTAGCCCGGCCCGTCCTGTCTGTAATACCACTTTGTACCTCTAGAGGCGATAGTCCGATAGCCCCCCGTAGTTTCAGCTGG
>JBBPCS010000130.1:7537156-7554935 GCA_037974645.1 Hollardia meadi
ATATATATACATATATACATATATATATACATATATACATATATATATACATATATACATACATATATACATATATATGTATATATATATGTATATATATATATATAGGTGGGAGCTGTTTCTATTTTTTGAGATCCTAGAGTTCCACTGATGCTGATGGATTGTAAATCGTCCTCTTGGCGCAGATTAAATCGTCGACCTCTCGTAATAATGTCGACTGATATCAGTCTTCTCGTCTCACTCTCGGAAAGAAAACAAATGACCATTTCTTAAATGTTTGAACTCTTCCTCCGACTGCTGTAGATTCGGTAAATACTTTAAATACGTGACTTAATTTACTTAAACTGAAGAGAAAACCAGGTCTTTATTTGAGACTGGTTATTATTAGGCCTTGATTTTTAATTTTCCCTGTTTTGTAGGGAGATTTAATGATTGATTGTTTTCTGATCTGCTCCCAGTCACCTGTTATTTAGTTTAAAAATCAAAACTACAACTCAATAAAGCCTTTCCCTCCCAGAACCTGATCTCTGCAGCCACCGGCATGAATCTGACCACAGTGGACGACCCCATCCAGAGGAAGTTCCTGCCCAGCTTCCTGCGTGGCGTGGCTGAGGAGAACAAGCTCGTCACCTCCCCAAACTTTGTGGTCACGCAGGCTCTGGTGGCGCTGCTGGCTGATAAAGGGGCCAGACTCAGACCTGCCTACGACAAGGCTGACATGGAGAAAAGAGGTTTGTAGAGCGAGAAGATCAAAATAAACCTTCCAAATCATAGTTTCCTTTTCCTCTTGTGATACTGTGTTTAAGTGAAAATGGCACCACCTTGATTGATTCAGCTGATCACACAATTTAATCTTTCAGAAATGTGTCAGAATAGTTTATTTTGTAGGTTTTATTCTGGTAATTTGACCTTAAACACAGCAGCAAACTGTATAAATTACATTTAAGTGTACATCGATTCTGTCCTGTCAGGTTTTTATTTTTCCAACAAGGTTGATGCCAAAGAAGTGTTCATTTTGTCAGCTGTTAAATGTACCAGTTGGTTTTTATAATCAGCCTCATCCTGCTTTTAATCAAGTTTTAGTTGACTAAACATTTTTGCATTTTAGTCTTATTTTACGGTGCTTTCACACCTGAAAGTCTGTCTCCAAGGTCCGAACCAAGGTTCATGTTTTTCCGACATTTGATCCGGTTGGTTTTGCTTTCACATTGTAATCATGCCAGCAAACTAAAGATCTTAGTTCTTTTTGTCTTTTTTGGCTGTCTGGGCCGTGGTCTGAGGGTTTAGGTGTGAAAAGCACCGTCAGTCAAAGAAAACTGAAACTATTTTAGTCTAGTCTAACATTTCCGTCAATCTAGTCGAGCCAAAACCAGTAATTTTTTGTCATTTCATATCATTTCCATTTGTGTGTGGTATTATACTCACTAAGTAAGTACTCTATGCACGTATGCAGGCACATTACTGCAGACATTTTTGAGGTATGTTTTTGTAGGCAAATAGTTTTTATAACATTCAAATTAATTTTGTTGTTGTGAAGAACAAATGAACAAAGTTTTGTGTCACAAAATACAAAGTTAAAGTACATCAGTTAGTAAGTTAGCTGCTCAGGTGTTTCTGCATACTGTTTTTTATTTAGCGAGTTAGCTCGCTAGTTTTAGCTAGTTAAATAAAGGCGCAGTCTACCTGAGACCTTTTTCATACAGTACACACTTTCTGACATTAATTTATTCAGCTTAATGTTTGATGGCCTGTTAATCATCTCATAATTATAGCATGTGTCTGTGTAATTCATGTAGTAACAGAAATAATTGATCAATAATGTCTGTGAAGCTTCCATTCTCACATGATTCAAGCTTCTGCCAGCTTGGCTCTTTTTCTGTCTGTTCACTGAGGTCACCTGTTCGTTGTTCTGAGCTTTTTCAGTTTTCATGTTTGTCTTTTTCATTTGTGGTCCTTCTCTCACTCACCGGGCAACTTTGTCACCTTGTGTTCCATTTTCGAGCAGGTCTAATTGCGCATTTATATGCCCATCCTTCCCATAATCCCTCCGCTGTAGGGCCTCTGGAGCTGGCCAACGCTCTGGCGGCCTGCTGCCTGTCCTCCAGGCTTTCCTCGCAGCACCGCCAGTGGGCTGCCCAGCAGCTGGTCCGCACGCTGGCCGCCCACGACCGCGACAACAACCACAGCCGGCCGCAGACCTTTGCCGACATGGCGGGGGACCTGCGAAAGTGCTCCTTCATCAAGCTGGAGGCTCACCAGGGCAGAGTGAGTCGATGCAGGATCAGGAGTGTGTTTGCTGGCTGATTAACGACTGCTCTGTATTAAAGTCTGTGTCTGTGTCACTCAGGTTATCACATGTGGCTGGTGCAGTAAGAAAGGCCTGTTGGCCACCAGTGGCAGTGACGGGACGGTCAGGATGTGGAACGTAACCAAGAGCCAGTACACCCTCCAGCAGACCTGCATCTTCAACAAGGAGTAAGACTCTCTGAAACACCACATATACTCCAGTCCAGTGTTCCACCTGCAGGTGCCTCAGAAACCACAGTGGCTCATTTGGAAGGAAAAAGCTTTGGTTGATTTTTTAGCAGTTAGGACACTCGTTAGATCAGAGAGTGTTTTTTTTTCTCTTCAATAAAACTCTTCAGTGAATTAAATGATGTACATCCCGAGAACAAGACGCCAGGAGGAGTTACAGTACAGAGAATACAGAAGAGCCATCATCTCCCAGCTGGCTAGCCTGTTAGCGGTTAGCTTGCCAATAGTTCACTAATTAGCCCTGCAGTTATTCACTACATGTCGGAGCTTGTAGGACCAAATATTTTGTGAAGAAGAAACGACGACCCGGGTATTTTTGATTATTGTGATGTCATTTCTTTGAGTATCTTCAAATGCTTAACATCCCTAAAATCTGTACAACGTCAGCTAAAAGGTTATATAAATCAATAAACCTGATAAAAATGTTGAAATTGTCATAAATTTAAAAAAACAAAAATCTGATGTTTTTTCATCATTTTTTACCAAATAAACACACAAAACATTTTGATCCAAAAGATTTCAGAATGTAGAAACATGAAAAAAAATAGTTCTTAACACTCCAGAACTTATTTTGACTCTGGACATTGTTTAGTTTTTGAGATATGCTCATTTTTATGAGCCGTGTGCAAAGACGTTTTTATAGTTTCATTGGTACCACGTTTTTCACAGCACGTAACGTAATGACATCATCACAAGGGGGCAACGTAATGGGGCAGAAGACAAAATCTTTCGCTTTCTGGTGCACAAAGAATGAATGCTCTAGTTCTTATGGTTTTTATTTTACATCGATTTAAAGACGATCATGCAACGATCCTGGATCTCGTTTCATAGAATTAACTTGTGTTACTTTGTGGTTTGACCAGGTCTAAAGAGTTAAAGACGTCGCTGTAACCTGCAGTAAATTATCATCTGACTGCAGTTCCCCTCAGCTCTAGCTTTGTAGCATCTTGTAGCTCATTGTTTTGTTTTTTTCCATCCTGAAAACTCTCCTCTCATCAACCTTGTTTCCAGCAGTAGCAGTCGGCTGTTTTCAACAAAAAAACCTCTGATAAACCTTCTGTGTCCTCCCTGTGCAGCACCACAACACTGTCCACAGTTAAGGAAGTGGAGCATTTAGCAGCTAAAGAGCCAGTTATTGTCACAGATGTAGAACAGTTTAACGCATCACCATAGACTCTTCATGAGGAGATGAAAATGAGATGCTGCTTTAAGTTTTAGCGTCACTCGTGTTGATTCTGTGTTTTCTCTCATCAGTAACGGATCTTCAGAGGAGGGCATGTCGGGTTTAGGATCTCCCAGCGATCCTTGTCTGTCTCCTCTGTCATGGAGTGTCACTGGAAAATATTTGGCGTCCGCCATGGAGAAAATGGTCAACATCTGGCAAGTTAATGGTAAACGTCATGCTCCTCTCGTCTCTTCATTCTGTTTTTATTTTATTTTTACAGTTTGTTAATGATGAGCCCCGTTTGAGTTGTTTTGGGAAACTGTTTCAGTATAAATATGTGCTTGCATCACTGGTGTGTGAGGTCCACAGAATATGAATGAGAGGGTGTTAAGATTTTATGGCTCACATTAAAAATAAATATGGCTGGGGACTGACTGCGGTCCAATCATGGTTTCCTGCCACCCACCACACACCCTGCAGCGTGCACCATCTGTGCTCGGCCGCTTTGAATCGCCTCGAGGATGAGAGTCCACAATCACCTTCCTGTTGGCTTTCATGAGCACATTTTCTCTCTTCTCTTGCCGATGAAATGTGACTCTATGCATCTTTCTTGGGGCATTGCTGTGTGATTAGTTCAAGCCACAGTACATGACTTTGCCTCTCAAGAAATGTTATAATCATTATCGATTAAGCTGCCGATTATTATGTTTAGTCCATAAAATGTCAACAAAAACTGCCAAAAATGCTCATCACAGTTTCGAAAAAAGTCCAAAGTGTCATAAATAACAAAGAAAAGTAGCAAATCCTCACATTTAAGAAGCTCGAACCTGCAAACGTTTTGCACTGACTTCAACTTTTGACTGAAAAGATTTCTCAAGAATATTTTTGTTTTAAACAAGTCAAATAAACAGTGAGAACTTGAACGGTACAGAACAAATATGGCAAGTTTGACGAACACAGAGCAAATTCAATCAACCCCCACCCACAAAATATACAAACCCCATCAACAAACAGGAATCCATATGCATAGATGGGTGTAGCATCAAGAGGGAGCTGGAAGTCGGGTACAGTAGAGTGAGATAAATTAAAATATCAAAATAATTAAAATAGATAGATGAAATAAATAAAAGAAAGGGATCTATACAAAGGAGAAAAAAATGCAAACAAAATGCAAAAAAATTAACAAAAACTTTAATTCGACTGGAGGACCTGGAAATATTTAAGGAAATGTCCCCAGACCATTTGGAACTTTATCTTAGAGTTACAAACTGAATAGACTGAATGTTTTTTCAAGACATAATATCTCTCAGCCTCTGAACATGGGTGGGGGGTGGGGGGTGGGCGGGGCAGCATCCCTCCATCTTAGTAACGCAGCACGCCGGGCCAACACTCAGGCAAAACATACGACATTTGATTGGGGTCAACCGAGCGTCATCCTCTCTCGTGGAGCCAAATCGAGCGATCGGGTTCTAAGTCAACATTTAGGATTATAGATGGTGTTTGGAAAACCTCCTTCCAGTATTTCTCCAGGACAGGACACCACCCGAACATGTGGATTAGGGAGGCATCACCACATTTACAGTTGTCACAGGACAATGGTTGGAAGCTAATTGTCTTGTGATCGACTAATCGACGAATCATCGCAGCTCTCTACGGTGTAAACGTACTGTATAATCTGTACACTCTCCACACTAACTGTGACCTCCTCCTCGAAGGTGGTAAAGGTCTTCTGGACGTGCAGCCTCACTGGGTGTCGGCGTTGGCGTGGCCTAAAGAGGAGGCAGAGACGTTGTGGTGCGGGGAGCCCAAAGACATGCTGCTGGTGGGCCGAATGGATGGATCTCTGGGCCTCATTGAGGTGCTGGATTCCTCCAGTATGCACCGCACCGAGCTGGAGCACTGCTACAGGAAAGATGGTATGAAGAGGGAGTCTTTTGAATGAGCGACGCAACTCCGGCCAAATATTCACAAGTTTACAAATCTGTGATAATTACCCACCTGTCACAGTGACGTTTTGTCCTTTCTCAGTGGCAGTGATGCACATAGCCTGGTACAGTGAAGACAAGCCTTTTGCGGTGGGCTACGCTGATGGCAAGCTGCTGATAGGATCCAAAGAGCCCCTAGAGAAAGGAGCCATCGTGGTCATTGATGCTCACAAGGTAAACAGAGTCTACGCTAAACAGAGTTTAGTTATTGATTGTGAACCTCTGAACTGAAATCTGTCTGCGTGTCAGGAGTCAATCACCAGTATGAAGTGGAGTCCGACTGGTCGGATCTTGCTGACCTGTGCCAAAGAGGAGACGGTGAAGCTGTGGTCCAGTCCGGACTCCGAGTCCGACTCGGGGTCTGGTTCTGGCTGGCGCTGCCTGCAGAGTCTGAGACACCCCTCCCCAGTCAACGGTATCGCCTGGTGCAGCCTGGCCGGACGTGGCCCAAAGCCCCTCAGCATGTTAGCCATGTAGGTTATTCTCAAATGAAGGCAGCTGATATTATATGTTTTATTAGACTTGTTTTCATTCTGAACTGAAAGAATATTTTCAGGTTTTCATGTGTCACTGTGTTTTTCAGATGCTGCCAGAATGGTCTGGTCTCAGTCTGGACTGTTCCTCAGGACGTCTCTAACTACCCAGAATCCTCTTCTTCAGACTCAGAGGGATGGTGGGAGAATGAAGCCAAGCCTAAATTCATGGTATTTAACAGGAGTAATTACTGTGAATTGTCAGCTGACTGATGATGTGACATAATCATAATGATATAACTTTTCAAACATGAAGTGCAGCTCAAAGTGCTTTACAGGAGAAAATCAAAAAAATGCTCAATTAAATTATACTGGTAATTAAAACAAGCTGGTAGTGCTAAAATAAGCATCAATTATTAAGATTATAAAAATTGGTCTTGAGCTGTTTCTTAAATTTGCATTAAAGACTTAAAGGTGAAATTTTGTAAGATATGATCATAATTTTAGTTTAAAATGTAACAAAACTTTGTGTGTAAAGGCATTAGTTGTTTGGGAAGTCAGAAAAACATAAAGCACCTGACATCAGCCAACATTGTTATGTATTCACATCGTGAGCATCACCGAAGAATAAATTAATTTACTCTGATTTTCCTTCATATCCTTTGTATTATTTTTTTGCCAGTTTGGATGTGAAATGGGTCTTAATGGACATAGTGGACTTAGAAAGATCTTAAATTTAACATGTTGAAACCTGCAGAAACCCTGATTATCATGCTGTGTGTTCTCTCTCTCTCTATATATATATATATAAGCTGCGGGCACATTTTTTAAAGTGTATTTCATCAAAGACTGTGCGCTCTTCCTCTCACACGCTGTCACTGTGTTCCAGCCTTCCCAGTGGTCAGGAGATGGAGCGGTGTGTGTTTTCCAGCTGAAGGGCCACATCACTCCAGTAAGAACGCTGGCCTTCAGCCCCGACGGTCTGGCTCTGGCATCTGGAGGAGTGGGAGGCCTCATGAACATCTGGTCCCTGCGGGTAAGAACAGGATATATGCTGCACTGCACGTACAACTCGCACAGATACAGACGTACGTGTGAAACGAATCATATACAAACATTAAAGGTGAAAAGAACACACTCATCTATTCCAACATTTCACTGTGTGTGTGTGTGTGACAGGATGGGTCAGTGCTCCAGACTGTTGTAGCCGGTTCAGGGGCGATCCAGAACATAGTCTGGATCCCAGATGTGGGTGTCGCTGTCTGCTCCAACAGGTCAAAGGTAAGATGTCTTGGCCCGGTTCATGTTCTTCCATGTTTCTAGCCGTGTCACTGAAATGACGTTAATGTTTATTTACTTGTGTGCTTCTTGTCCAGGATGTGCTGGTTGTGAACTGCTCCAAAGAGTTCATGGCCTCCAACCATGTGCTGGCCACTTGCCGCACGGCTCTGAAGAAGCAGGGCGTCGTCGGCCTGAACATGGCCCCCTGCATGAGGGCCTTCCTGGAGAGACTGCCTGTCATGCTGCAGGAGCAGTACGCCTACGAGAAGGTACAGAGAGAGTTAATTTCATGTTTCTACTGCCGAACACTATTTAAATCTTCACAATCTTTATAATAAAACTGGAAATGTGAAACAAACTACCATGTGAACATGTTTTCCGCATAGTTCTTCAAATTTGGCACAAACATTCAGTTGGACCCAAGGATGAACTGATTAGATTTTGGTGGTCAAAGGTCACTGTGACCTATTAAACGAGTTTGGTTATAACTCAAGAATTCATACGCTAATTATGACAAAATTTGACTCAAACTTTGCTGATTGTTTAGATCTTCTGTGCTGCCGGGTTGAACATGTGTGTGAAGAATCCATGTTTTAGAATTCCACCACGAGCTCTTTGATTCTGTTGATATTGAGCTTCAGGTGATTGTCGTTGCACCATGTGACCAAGCTCTCTATCAGTCACTACATATATTATATGAGTCTGGACAGACTTGACTGGTGCGCAGAGGCATTCAACCACAAGGCGGAAATTCTAGTTTTAAATAAAAGATTCTTCGTTCAGGTAAAAAAAAAAAATTTATTTTTTATTAATTTTGCAAATTATTCTTGGGGTCTCTAAGAAATTTCAACCCAATCCAGTGAAAAATAAGCAGTTGTTGAGGCTTGGAAGACACATTCAAATAATCACAAAAATGATCAAAGAGAGACAAATTTTTGGAAAGAAAGTATTTGAAGTAGAGCTACAGGATTTTACAAGCTCATTTTGGATCTGGTCTTATTACCCTCTGGTCTTTTAGACTCAGGTCTGCTGAAGGAAGCAGAGCCTTCTTTGTAGGTGCATCACTGTTACTGTTAATAATCATACATACTGTAAGTAGAAACGAAGCACAGAGACCAGTTTCTCCACCCACAGTCACTAAATGACTACACCTGACAGCAGCACAGCTACAGCTCACGTTGACAAGGTGATAACTGATGTTTACTTCTAAATTCCATCATTGCCCGTCGTTCCTCACGTTTCCGTTTCCTCTAGCCCCACGTCGTATGTGGCGAGCAGCTCGTCCACAGCCCCTACATGCAGTGCCTCGCCTCCCTGGCTGTGGGTCTCCACCTGGACAAGCTCCTGTGTCGCCCCCTCGTGCCGCCTCCCCTCCGTCACTGCCCGCCAGAGTCTGGCACCGCCGTCTGGTGTGCCAGCGAGTGGGCCTGGTTGGACTGCTTCTCTACGACAGTGAAGGCGGCGGAGGCCCTGGCTCGGGGCGCCACCTTCCCCGAGTCGTTCTCTGTCCCCGACCTGGAGCCTGTGCCCAAAGATGAAATGGCTCTGCTCATGGTGAGGGAGGCTGCTGCTGCTTCAACTGTTGGAACTGTCATTAACAACCTGCTGTTGGATATAATAACAGTGTCTGCACTCTGTTTTTCCAGGACAACAGTAAATGGGGGTCTGGTATGGATGAACAGATCATGTGCTGGGCCACCTCGAGACCAGAGGTAATTTAGAATGATACCTGGATTAGCTGTAATAAATGGTTTGTCTGTTTATTCTCAGACCCTGGCAGCGATAACTGCTATTAAATCTTTTTGTGCCACCGCCCATGGACATTATTCAACAGCATAACTCGGGAACAGAAGGGCAGACTGTGACCATATTTCACATTTGTTCAGATACTGAATTGGTGACACTAATCTTGAAACTGTGCTGATTGTTTAGATCTTCTGTGCTGCCGGGTTCAACATGTGTATTTTGTAGCTTCTTTGCAGCAACGTCCATATTTGAAGCATTGTAGTCCACCACAAGCTCATCGGCCACTATCGAAGCCAAGTTCCACCAATACAGATTTGTAAAACGCCCTATCAGCACTAATTAATTGACCAAACCAATTAATAGAATTAGAATTCACAAAGTTAGCCAAGAAGATCAGATTTTCTCCCCTATTAATATGAACAGTTAATCTGCTATTAATCAATATAATCCGGCTGACTAAAATAAAGATTAGCTTGTTTACTTGTCAGTTGGCAGTTAACGTTCTCTTATTATTGTAGTAGCGCCGGTTAAAGATGTAGATAACCGCCTGTATTCAGGCCCACATTAGCGTAAGTGTATAATTTGACATAAAAAATATATAATGTGACACTGATGTTTTGTTCTCGGTGTTGTTCTCCAACCACCGGTGCGAGTCGGCGTCAATACTCACAACTAGCATCCAATAAAAACCGACGTTTAAACCCGCCCAAACTCCCAAAACCACGTGGTTGAGATTAAACGTTTGACTTGTAACCCCGCCCCATTCTGCAGGGTGCAGCCAGGTACTTCTCGCCGACACTGAGCTTCAGGTGATTGTTGTTGCACCATGTGACCAAGCTCTCTTATCAGTCTCTACATATATTATATGAGTCTGGACAGACATGGATGGACATTTCTAACTTGGCTGGTGCGCGGAAGCACAAAACAGCAAGGCAGTAATTCTAGTTTTTGTCTTTGTGTGTGTGTGTGTGTGTGTTGGATGTTTACAGGACTGGCACCTTGGGGGGAAGTGTGATGTGTATCTGTGGGGTGCAGGGCGACACGGCCAGCTGGCAGAGGCAGGCAGAAACATCCTGGTACCAACCACTGCCCCGTCCTTCTCTCAGGCACAACAGGTACACAGATGGTCACGTCTTTCTTAACTACATCCACGAAACACCACCCTGTTGCCCGTAATCACATCCAGCTACATCAAGTGAGAGTAAAGAATACATGTTGTTATTTTTTATACTTCACTGCAAGAGCAAATACATTTATGACCTGTTACACTGTGTAGATGTGTATTTTCACATTACATATCTGTGGGAATGTTTTACTACCTGACTGAATGTGATGGAACTGCAGGTGTTTCCACTGACATGTACAGTCGTTTATTTACCAGTTTAACATCTGATCCCTGTCCAGTGTCATAAAATGTGATTATCGCTCCCCCCCCAGTTTATCTGCTGTGTACCACCAGCCCGACCTCATTTCCTGCCTCGGTGTCCTCCTCATTTCCTTCCTCACCGCCTGCTCTCTTCCTCCAGGTGGTGTGTGGTCAGAACTGCACCTTCGTGATCCAGCCGAACGGGACGGTGTTGGCCTGCGGGGAGGGCAGCTACGGCCGCCTGGGGCAGGGCAACTCTGACGACCTGCACGTGCTCACCGTGATCTCAGCGCTTCAAGGTGCCCCTGAAATATCTGCTGTTCTTACCAAACATACTGTTAGATGATGGATGACGCTGAATCACTGTTTGTGTGTGTGAAGGAAAGATGTGTTTACATGTGTGTCCTCTGATGACGCTGGGATATCACCTGACACACTGAAACATCAGCTCTAGCCTTCAGACTTTACCCTGAAGCTCCAGATGCAGAACTATTGAGTTGATATAAACTTAAAATATTGATTTTAATATGCATTAAAATGTCTCAATCACATTTCATTCATTTTAGTCATGGTATCAACATTAGCAGCAGCCTCTGATGTTTGTCATTTTAATCTGTGAAACAGCAGATTAAACACTGAACGTACTTGTGAAGTGAACAGAGATAAATGGATCATTAAGAGATTTGTTTGCCTCGTAGTGAATATGGATCCAAAATGGAACCAGCTATTGGACCTCAACCCGACACGAGTAAATGTAACAGAACATCCTACAGTCGTAAACGTACAATCGGACAATAAATCTGGTCCATGACATTAGTCGTTACTCATGTTCAGCACAGATTATCTGGTAAGATGAGGCTTTTACAGATCCACTCTTAAACCTCCTGAACATGAAATAATATAACCATCTGGCAGTATCACTACCTCCGCTGCCCACTGGGTGATGCTCTGAGGCCCAGAATAGCAGCTCTAGCCCTTGAGGCTAACGTTAGCTAGCACACTAGTGATGACACAAACTGAGAGTTAAAATCTCCTCCAGTTCTCGCTGAAAAAAAAAAAAATAATAACAATAAATTTATGTCGACTGCGTCTCCTGACCTTTCTGATCCCGACTCGTTCAGCCTTCTGCTTTAGTTTTTTTTCTCACTGCAAAGCGTCGCTACAGTTGTTGAACAGTTTCATTCTCCATTTTGTTTCCCCATGAGATCATGTCAGAGAGATCACTTCAGGCGGTGCATTGCTCCCTCTGACAATCATTTTAATAACGTCTTCACCGTTAGTGCTCATGTTTGAGATTAGACAGAAGAAAATCTGTGAAGTTTCTCATGTGATGCAGCCCGATTGGAAACTCCTGACACACGATTGAAAGTGTAGAGAAAGATGTGAATGTATTAAAATAAAAAAAAATGTGTGTGAAAGTATGCAGAGATAAATTTAAAGCTCCACAAACAATAAGCTTTGTCGTTACTTATCTTTCTGATTCAGTCCAATGTACTTTGTGTCTGGTCGTCAGGTTTTGTGGTGACTCAACTGGTGACGTCATGTGGCAGTGACGGTCACTCCATGGCTCTGACGGAGAGCGGGGAGGTGTTCAGCTGGGGGGACGGGGACTACGGGAAGCTGGGCCACGGAAACAGCGACCGCCAGCGCCGACCGAGACAGATCGAAGCTCTGCAAGGAGAGGAGGTGGTGCAGGTCGGTCTTAACTTCCTCAGGAGATTTTAAGAACGCATTATGTTCACTCAAAAAGGATTTTATTTATTATGCACCATAGTTCAACGTTAGCTAATAAAAATATACGACTTTAGTGCCTCAAACACTCATCTTTGTTTCAGATGTCCTGTGGGTTCAAACATTCTGCAGTGGTAACGGCTGACGGAAAGCTTTTCACATTTGGTAATGGTGATTACGGCAGGCTGGGTTTGGGAAACACCTCCAACAAGAAGCTGCCAGAGAAGGTCACCGCTCTGGAGGGATACCAAATCGGTCAGGTAGGAACCGACCAAAGGGAAAAACATTTGTTTAAGGATTGAGCAGACTGAAAAGTTTAGTTATCATCTGACGAGCTCTCAGAGTCGACGTGTGCTCCCTCCTCAGGTGGCCTGTGGTTTGAACCACACTTTAGTCGTCTCTGCTGATGGAATGATGGTCTGGGCTTTTGGTGATGGAGACTATGGCAAACTGGGACTCGGCAATTCAACAGCGAAGTCGTCACCTCAGGTGGGAGCTGTGGCACTGCGAGGCCTGTGTTTCACCGCTGACAGTCATTATACGTGATGTTGTTTAGTTTAGGTTTATTTTAAAATCTTTTTTTTTTTTTTTAGAAGGTGGACGTTCTGTGTGGAATCAGCATCAAGAAAGTAGCTTGTGGAACACAGTTTTCTGTGGCTTTGACCAAAGACGGCAAAGTTTTCACGTTCGGACAAGGTACGCTTTGGTTCGTTCTGATCTTTAACCGATTAATTAGAGCTGCGACGATTAGTCGATCGGCAGAAAATTAATCAGCAATTATTTTGATAATTGTCGTTTAATCACAAATATGCCAAATATTTAATGGTTCCAGCATCATCGTGATGATTTTTCTTGGCAAACATCAAAGTAAACTGAATATTTATCAGTAATTAATTAATATCAGTCAGACAAAACTTTGATTTGATGACATCACCTTGTTTTTAATTTTTTCACTTTTATATTTAAATATTGATACACTGATAGTGTATTGATTCCTAGAAACATTGTATGGATTTTTAAATAGTTTACATATTATTATATAATATTATATTATAATATTATTTATTTAATTTTGCTCATATTGCACAAGTGCTATGATGTTGGAGGCTACAGGGAGTGTGATAAATGTTGTGATCGCATAAAAAAGGAAACTTTTTAAACTCAGATTTTATGCATATTGTGGTTTGTTCTTTATACGAAGAGTTTACTAAAATTAGATTCAAAGAAAATCACAATATATTTAATCCCTTTATTACATATACAGTAAATATATAAAACTTTTTGATGCAGTAAACAGGAAAAATGCAGTTTATAATAAGATAATTTCTGTTGTTTTCTTGAATATATCATTGAAATATTTGTTGCAGACCGCCTAATTGGCTTGCCAGAAGGCCGAGCCAGGAACCACAACCGGCCCCAGCAGGTCCCGGCCCTGTCGGGGATCCACATCCAGGATGTGGCCGTCGGAGCCGAACACACTCTGGTGCTCTCCTCCACGGGAGACGTTTACACCTGGGGCAGCAACTCCGAGGGTCAGGTAATCAGCTGACACACACCGAACCCCCACTGAGAGGTTGTCAGTCAGTTTGAGTCTAAATGTCAACAACGATGACATCACGGTCAGGAAACGTTATCTGGGAAATAATGAGTTTTCAACATTCAGTTCACTGGAAATTCAGTAAATTCATGGAATCACAATCTTAAGCTGAGAGTTTAAATTGTTTAAATTTTAAATCTTATAATAAATTACCAACAATCTTACAAATAGACCTGAAAGAATGTGTTCATTTAATCGATTAATCAGCAACAGTTTGGCAAATTTAATAAGAATTTATTTATTTTTTTAGTTTTCAGTTTTATAAGATCATGAACTGAATATTTTTGATTTTCTGAGTGTGAAAAGTTTTCTTTCGGGCGAAAGAAAGAATTTGAAGTCAACTTGAGCTCTTAGAAGCTGTGATGGACATTTTTCACTATTTTTAGACATTTTACAGATCAGATCATTTTTGATTAATAAAAAAAAATCAAGAATGAAGCTCGAAAATCAAACTTATACAAGATAAAAATGAAAAAAAAAAAAGGGTTATGTTTTCCTGATAAAGATTTTTCATCTTGATGAGCTTTGACTGATCACATGAGCGATCAGGATGGTCGTTCGTCTTCTATTCAGAAACTGGAGAGAGAGGCGAGACAGCTGGTTGTGAAGCCACTTAATTTCAAACAATTTTAACTTCTAAACTTTTAAAATTGTTGTTATTTTTATTATCATTATATTTTAAAAAACAAACAACTTCTGCTTCTCTGTGTTGTAAAACAGAAATATTTGGAAATAGTCGCTGTCTTGGAGAATAAAACTCGAAGCAGGTCCAGGGATATTACAAGAAATAAAAAAAACAACAGAAATATATCAGATTTTTTAATGTATTTATTATAGAAATTTACTTTGTTTATTTAACAAAAAATATCAGGTTCACAATCTTTTTGTCAGACCTTTCAGTCACATCTCACTTCAGCAGCAGAGTTTTCTCAGTTTATATTTTAAGTTTTCTGTGATTGTAAATTATGAACTTAAGTGGGTGACATGATTAATTATTGATAATGATCCACGTGACTTTGAACTCTGTTGTCCAGTTGGGTCTCGGTCACACCAACCACGTCAGAGAACCCACAGTGGTGACGATGCTGCAGGGGAAACACATTCACCAGATCTCTGCCGGACGCTGCCACAGCGCCGCGTGGACGGCTCCGTCTGTGCCGCCTCGAGCACCAGGTCCGCCACACACACACACACACACACACACACACACACACACACACTGGGCAGACACTCCATCCCAGCGGTCCGGTTTCCTGCAGTTCTGCTGAGTAGAGACCAAACTGCGGCCGAGCTCATTGTTGTCAGATGAGTCACTGCCACCGTTTGAACAAACACTGAGGAATTTTAATGTATTGGGGTGAGAAAGATGTTAAATCCTCAGTCCAGAGATGAACTATGTGATATAATAAAATAATAAATAACTCAGATGGAGTTCTGCATGGCTGCCACAAAACAACTGAGAGCTCATCATTGAGCCAAAACATATGTTGTTGTTTAATGTTGACAACTTAAACTTATTGTATACTAATTTGTTTATATGCTTCCATAAAAACCACTTCTGTCTCTCCCTGCTCTGTCCTCCTCTCTCCTTCCTCCCCTCCCCTCGTCTCCTCCGCCTCCTCAGGCTCGTCGGTTCCTCTCCAGCTGGGTCTTCCTGTGGCGGTGCCTCCTCAGTACAGCGGGCTGAAGGAGGTCAGCATCGAGGCGGTCAGGGCTCGCCTACGACTCCTCTACCACTTCTCCGACCTCATGTACTCCTCGTGGAGGCTGCTCAACCTCAGCCCCAACAACCAGGTGGGACAAAAAACAAGAAACTTCAATCAGTTACACAAAGATTTTTGATACCAATTGTAGTTTTAACAAAAAAAAGAGAGAATATTAAAGGGGAATTCTGGTATTTTTGAACCTTTGGTGTGTAAATGAATAAAATGTTGGAACTGGTCCAGTAAATCGATACGACTGCAGTGGCTGAAACGTAATGTTTTGGGACAACTGACCGTCAAAGTTACGTCCATTAAAAGTTCTTTTTTCTGCCTCTCACAGGGGGAGATTGTTACTGTGAGTGTCTAACATTACAGAAAGGATCCCTGCAGAGACAGTAAAATCCTTTTTGTTTAACTGGAAGCACAAATTAAGTTAGTTTTGGAGAGGAACAACCAGCAAGAATTCATTTCCAAAGTCTGGCTGATTTCAACAGACTAGATGAGGCAACAACTGCATCGACTCACCTCCCGTGAGATTTCAGAGCGAGACTTGTTGAGCTTAAACAAGAAGGATTTTACTCTTGAACAAAAAGGTCCGTCTGTACGGATCCTTTCTGTAACATTGTCAGACAGTCTGAGTAACAATCTCAGCCTATGAGAGGCAAAGAAAACACGATCAGAGTTACCTCAAAGGATTACGTTGCAGCCGTGTCTCCGCTGCCAGTTGAGGCGATCTACTGGACGTAAGTAAGCATGCAAGCACTTGCATTCCCCTTTAATAGTTATGATACCACAGAAAAGTGCTAAACACTGTGTTATGATGTTTGACTGCAAGGAACAAACTGCCAAGGAGGACTTAGTAAAAGCTACAAACACACACTGTATTCCAGTAATGAAGGTGAATGTAAATCTGACTCTGCAGAGCTGTACGTCCCACTACAACGCTGGTACCTGGGGGATTGTTCAGGGCCAGTTGAGGCCCCTGTTGGCCCCCAGAGTCTACACTCTGCCGATGGTGCGCTCCATAGGCAAGACCATGGTGCAGGGCAAGAACTACGGCCCCCAGATCACAGTCAAACGGATCTCCACCCGGTCAGTACTCCACCGGACTTTGTCCCAATTTGGCACCAGTACACCCAGTGAAATATGTGCAGTACGTATGGTATAAATGTGTCAAGTTTCTACAAGGTACAGGTATTTTAATATTTTGTTTTAATTATATTTTAATTGTTAATTCTGCACATTCAACAACAGAGAGTTCCGGTAATGAAGATGAAATGATTTTCATGAAATCGGATAAATGTGTGTAAAAAAGATGACCGGATTTTAAAACTGCGATAAAAGAAGACCTGATAGTGAGCGTTACATTTCCAAGAATGGAAAATCCCATTGACTGGATAAACTGGGATATAGAAACAGACGGGACCTCCCAGCAGACCAGAGTAAATCTGGGGCTTCAGAGGCAAAGGCCAGAAAAAAACTGAGTTTCTATTTTTGGGTTTGATTTGTAAAGTAGTGGCCAGTTTGCCAGGAAGTTATGACACATTCACTGTATGTAAGTTAACAGTGACTCACAAACACACTCGCGTCTCTGTGTGATGATGAACAATTCCTTCTTTTCTCTGCGCAGGGGCCGGAAGTGTAAACCGATCTTCGTCCAGATCGCTCGGCAGGTTGTGAAGCTGAACGCCTCGGACCTTCGACTGCCCTCGAGGGCCTGGAAGGTCAAACTGGTGGGGGAGGGGGCTGATGACGCAGGGGGGGTCTTTGATGATACCATCACAGAGATGTGTCAGGTATGGAAACACCTGTCAAGTTATTCTTAATGAGTCAGGAGGTCACTGGATGTCTCTCTGTATGATACACTGATAATGTGTTTGTAGGAGTTGGAGACGGGCGTGGTGGACCTGCTCATCCCCTCCCCCAACGCCACAGCCGAGGTCGGCTACAACCGAGACAGGTGAGGACAACCCTGACGGAGCATGAAGGCCCGTCTTCATTGACTGACCACCCGACCTCATGTTCTACTGTTCTGAAATATTCTGGATTTATCTTAAAATGAGGTTCAAGTAGAGACACTGGTGTTCACTGGTGAAATGAAAATCAGCGTGGTATTTACCCATCTAGATAGTTTTGATGTGAGTGTCTCAGTTTTGGAGATATCAGCTGTAGAGATGTCTGCCTTCTCTCCAATATA
>JBBPCS010000130.1:7555035-7567191 GCA_037974645.1 Hollardia meadi
TTCCATTATATTGGAGAGAAGGCAGACATCTCTACAGCTGATATCTCCAAAACTGAGACACTCACACCAAAACTATCGAGATGATCAATAGAACTACAGGGAAGAGGAGGAATATGTATTTTTGAATTTGGGGTGAACTGTCCCTTTAATATTTCTTATTTAATTTAAATGTAAACTTGTCATACATCCTGAGTTAAAGCCCTGTGGCATGTTCAGCATTGTTTCACGTTCTCACAGCTCCTTCTTTTACAAATGCAACCAATGCAAGTATGTTTTTAAAATAAAAAGTGGAAAACAAGAATAAAACCCACTAATATTCCGGTAGGTTCAAGCAAAGTGTTGAAGCCCTTCACATTACAGATTTCTCTCCTGTCTTATTTTGTCATGCTGGATGGCAAAGTTCATGTTAATTGAGCTTTTAAATATGGTGGCCAAAAACAAAACTACATCTTATTTTGCTCATTTCATCCTCGTCATCTGCTCATGCCTCCAGCTCCATCACTGGTGTCCTGCTCAGTCTTCACTGGGTGACCTGACGCCGTCATGCTAAACAAATTTAAACTGAACAATACGTCTCCTTTGATCTGCTCAGATTCCTCCTCAACCCGTCTGCATGCCTGGACGAGCACATGCTCCAGTTCAAGTTCCTGGGCATCCTGATGGGCGTGGCCATCCGCACCAAGAAGCCCCTGGACCTGCACCTGGCTCCTCTGGTGTGGAAACAGCTGTGCTGCATCCCCCTGCTGCTGGAGGATCTGGAGGAAGTGGACCTCCTTTACGTGCAGACGCTCAAAAGCATTCTTCACATTGAAGACAGCGGCATCACCGAGGATAATTTCCATGAGGTGGGAAGTGGATTTTTGATGTCAGGTGAAGGTGATTATGTGGATTGTGTTATGGTAGGCGTGAGGGGGCGATAGAGGGGCGATATTTGTCTTGATACCGTAAAATCACTGGAGAAGCAACAACAGAATACCGGATAAATCAAGTTACTTCATTATATTGATTAACAGGATAATCGGTCGTGAGTCAGTACTGGTTTCACAATATTTATCAGACCCGATAATGGGAAATTTTATTGTCAGTTATCGGCTAATAATAATAATATAGCCAATAAATAGAGGCGATAATACAAAGCCAAACTGCTTTCATTGACTTAAGGTTGGTTTGTGATCTGCCAATAAACACAGAGAAGAACAGAATGTTTAAAACCTCAAAAACATAAAAATAAAACGTTTTCTTAATAAAATTAGTTACATATTTAAGTTTAAAAAAAAATTAGCCTATATATTGACTTCAGGAATCCAGTATCAATCAGGCTCAAGATGGCCGCCGCGTCTCCACTTCCTCCCACTGTACAAAAATGAAGCCACTTTGAGTTTTTAGTTTGGCCCATGTCCCATCTGCTAACATGGAGGGGGAGGGGTTTATGACATGTACTGCAGCCAGCCACCAGGGGGCCATCCAGATGTTTTTGGGAGCTCTCATGTCGTCCATCTTTATATACACTCAATGTGTTGTTAGCCAGAAAAACTAAAGAGAAACAGATCAGTATAAACAGCAGAATTATATAGTTTAATTGTAAAAGTCGTCACACAACCGTAGAGGTTCATAAATGAGAGAGACGGGAATCACAGGAAATGTATCTGTGAACTGGCTTTAGTGTCTCTGGTCTGAACTAAAATCCTCTCGTGCCATATGTTAGAAATACAGCACAAAGGGAATTTACAGAAATATCACAGCTGCACATGGAGGCTGGATTTACGAGGCAGAATGTAAATTTGTCTTCAGCAGGCTGGAAACTTTTAGTGCATACAAAATTGTGTAAGCGTCCTTGAGGGCTGGGCCGTAAATACGAGTTCCACGCAGCTGCCGCCCCTGCACATCCTCACATCAGAGCTTCATTACACTGTATTTAAACTTAATCTCCGAGTCCACAGCACTGAAGTCTCACAGGATGACTGATAATTATTAGGACAGCGTGGGCAGCGTGTTTACTGCTCCGCAGCCATGTGAACGTTTGATTCATCAGAATCACATGCGCGCTGCGTCAGAGATAATGGGCAGCCAGCTCACCGCCTCATGAGCCTGTTTTTATTGCCGTGAACAAACCAAAACAAACTTCAAATGATGTCACATACCACCTCGCCGCCAGCGAGCGCTAACAGCAGCCAGCAGTGAACCTGATGTGACTTACAGGAGGTTAATCCGATTTACAGCCAACAGGGTTGAACATTAACCAACCGAGCGTTGCCCTCAATCTGTGTTCACATTCCAGACCAGAACAGAAGTTTCTGTTGGTGTCCGTCCACGTGTCCTGGATGATCTCAATGTCCCGCACACATATTATCTGTGTTTGATAACAAACAAAGAAAAATATTTGCTTCACATGTGAACGCAAAGAATTATTATGATCACAGAGATTTACATATGTCAGACTTCAGCTCATTATCAGATAATCGATACTCCATAAAAACAGCGACAGTGATGTGGCTGTGACCGGTTTTAACCATTGTGAAGCTTTTAAAACACACCAGCACTCAGAGTTCAGCTGAGGCTGCTTGGGTACACGCTGTTCCTCTCCCAGCGCTGATAGAAACCATCGGCTCCAGCCATTGCTGATACAACCACACACACGCACAACCAAACCACACCCAAAACCCCCCAGATAGGCTGGCTCGAGCAGCAGAGCGCTAACATGTCCCGCAGCCCCTCTTCTGTCCAAACAACCTCACACAACCCCTGCACTGCGAAGCCCCGGCCTGCAGGAATGCCAGGGCGGCTGTTGATGCAGCGTATCCTGCCTGGTGGAGACTTGGCCCCGCTCCCAGCCTGGCTGTGGAGGGGAGAGGGGAAGGGGGGTGAGTTTGGAGCCACAACACTGCCACGGCCGGCTCCGTCAGCCAGACCCAGGGAGGAGAGGAAGGGGCTGCATCTGCTGCATTGGCAGAAAAGGAGGAAAGGGGGAGAGGAAGAATCTCCTTGTCTGCCTCCTTCTTCTGCCACACCAGCTGTCAAATGTCCACCAGGATATTATAATAATAAGTTGTTGCTCACCAGGCCAATGAATAAACCAAGAGATTGATTTCAGCTTTTGTAACCGATCGGTTACATCATTATCTATTCAAAGGAAAGCTTTTACAGATGATTGCAAAACATAGCAGCTAATGAAACAGTGCTGAATTCCTGGATGAGAAGAAACGTTTTAGTGTTTATTGAACATTTTGAACAATTCCATTTAACTTTCACAGTTTTCTGACTGGTTCCGTCGAACAATAGAGACAACATTCTGAGTAGAGCTCGATCAATAAACCAGATGACGAACCGTCTGATGTTTGCTAGTTGCAGATATTTCTGTATCAGTGTCTGCTGATAACTAACTAAGAAATGTAATTTAGGAAGTGTCCTTTTACAGTTTGTGTCTGGGTCACAATTCAAAACACAACCAAAGGATCAAGATAGTTTGTTTATGTGAAATAACTACTGTCTGCAGATATAATGTATCTTGATCAAGTATCAGTATTAGTCAGGGTATACGAGAACATGGCACTTAAAATCAATACCAAATAGTTGCATTGTCATTCACTCAAAAGAAAGTATATTTAGTTTATATTTTGTGTAAAGGCACTATATGTAAGAATGTTATGCAGTTTACATGTATCAATCACTTTGTATTGCCATTGAGCACGAGTCGTACCGTAACTTATAAAATTAGACCTTCCCCGACTTTCTCGGTTGTCTCGAACAGCCTGTGGACTGTTTTTATGAAAACTTTTTGTTTGTTTTTTGAGAAAATCCAAAGGATGTGACGTCTTGCCTCTTTTCCACTCCCCTACAGTGCCAACAGTGTGCAACACTAGCTAGCATTAGCATAGAGAAGGAGTCTGCTAACGTCAGCAAACGACCAGCACCCACCCACACAGAGTCCAACACAAAGTCAAAGCTAACATTACTGCAAAGCGTGTGAAGTATATTATGATATTGTGGTTTAGGCTGGCTAATGTTAGCTCGCTTGCTAACATGGGGGAATTGCTATCTTGCGAATTCAGCCAGACTCCCAGATCTGGCTAGCTTTTAAATGACTTCATCAGCTAACGTTACACAAAGCTAGCTAACAAAGCTAGCTAACGTTAGCGTGCTTGCATTATCACTTGCAAAATACTATCTAAGTGGATATGTTAGTTGGCTAGTTTGCCAAATGACTTCAACTTTAATGTGATCCATGATAAGTGACGTATTTTGACAAATTGCGTTGATTATAGCCAACAATAAATAATTTAACAGTACAAAGGTGTGTAACTACAATTTGTTTCTACTAGCCACGAGAGATTCAAGGCAAGGGCGGCAAGCTAGGTAGCTGTAACCTAAACTAAGCTAAGGTTAGCCAGCTAGCTGTAACTTGGCTATGAGGCAAGGATCTGCCGTTGGTTGCTGATGTTGCGTTAATGTTAGCTAGGCAGCAGCTTGTTATCTACGTTGTGTGTGTAAACTCCATAAGTTACCTTTAATTGTAAATTGGAGACACAATTTTCCATTAGAGGAACATAATACAGGTAAAGTCCACTAACAGCAGCAGAGTTACATTTATTGTACACCTGATTATTCTGTGTGTTTTCCAGATGATTCCTCTGGATTCCTTTGTCGGGCAGAGTGCAGATGGCAAGATGGTTCCCATCATCCCGGGAGGAAACAGCATCCCTCTCTCTTTTTCCAACAGGAAGGAATATGTGGAAAGAGCTATCGAGTACCGGCTGCATGAAATCGATCGACAGGTACGGCAGAACTTTATCTGATTTATCTGATCTGTCTGTTTCACTGTTTAAATTCACAATTTAAAGAAATCTCACTGGATTGAAGTGTCAGTTCACCCAAATTACAAAAGCACATATTTTCTCAGTCGACCTCGATGTTGATATCTGGATATGTAGTTTTTCCAGGTTTTAAGATTATGAGCCTCTAGCTCAATACAATGGAGACAAATAAAATCTTAGTGGAGCTTTAAATCTTATTAATTCTCAAAGCATTCATTTCCAAAACATCCACACTTCATTTTTACAGCTAGTTTGGCGTAACGATCTCACCACCAGGTCCATTTAGAAGGTGTTCTGGAGCTTTCTGTCGTTAACAGCATGGAAATATAGATTTCCATTTTTCCCCGTCCATGTTGAGATTAGACGTTTGATCAAAGATTCATTGAATCTCTGTTCAGGATATTGGTGACTGAAAGCTCCCCAACAGCTGCTAAATGAGACTTTTTATTTGTCAGCTACTGTTTCCAGTGAATCTGATTGTCTCATTGTCACATAGACCTTCATCTGAGCAGCAGCTGCTTAAAGCTCTGAAAAATAAAGAAAATGTATTTGTTTAAAAAAGTTCACAGCAAATTAATTAACTTCAACCAAACTGAGGAGTCGAGAGAACACGTGACTTCCACCTTGAGCGCCGATAGAAGGCCTCTGCTGACTCTCCCGCTCTCTCAGGTGGGGGCGGTGCGTGAAGGCATGTCGTGGATCGTGCCGGTGCCGCTGCTGTCCCTGCTGACGGCCAAGCAGCTGGAGCAGATGGTGTGCGGCATGCCGGAGATCTGCTGCGACGTGCTGAAGAAGGTGGTGCGCTACAGGGAGGTGGACGAGCAGCACGCCCTGGTGCAGTGGTTCTGGCAGACCCTGGAGGAGTTCTCCAACGAGGAGCGGGTCCTCTTCATGCGCTTCGTCTCGGGACGCTCGAGGCTGCCCGCCAACACGGCCGACATCTCGCAGAGGTTCCAGATCATGAAGGTGGACAGGGTGAGTGAGTCATGGACAATTCCAGTTTACTCTAAACAGTTAAATTTATTTACTAAGAGAATAGAACGTGTTTATTGTGCATTTGTTTTTGTTTTTCATTCTTTTTAGAATATCTGGCCTTTTTTACCTTTCATTATCAGAGAAGTTAGCCTTGAAGGCTTTCTGTCAGGCAGGGTCACTGAGGGGTCGTCGTGACGACCTGAAACGACTTGTGCCTCTCCGTTAAAGCGAGTTTCTGTGTGCGTTTCCTCCACAGCCGTACGACAGCCTCCCCACCTCGCAGACCTGTTTCTTCCAGCTGCGTCTGCCTCCGTACTCCAGCCAGGCCGTCATGGCGGAGCGGCTGCGCTACGCCATCAACAACTGCCGCTCCATCGACATGGACAACTACATGCTCTCCCGTAACGTCGACAACGCCGAGGGCTCCGACACAGACTACTGAAGCAGGCAGTTTCTCACACACACACACACACACACACACACACACACATCCCAGGACTTACTGGACATGGACTGTCTCATGTGACCACACACACACACACACACAGTCATCACTGCACCAGTTGTAGGGAACTCCTGAGCAGAAAGGCCACTTTTTAAACCCGTTTTATGTATTTTCAAACGGCACAGATTTTCATTTCTCCTTGTGGTTTATTAGCAGTTTTTAATGACACAAAAATCCACACATGAAGTGCATTTAGTGTTCTTTTCTTTTTTTTTTTCCATTACTCCACATCCCATTTTCAGGGTTTCTGCATGGAGGTATGTTTATTTGTTTGGAAATGTGTATAGAATATTCATGCAGGTGCTGGGGAAGAAAGAATATTGTACATTGTGTAAAATGCTTCATTAGGAAAATGTTTTGCATAATATCCATATTTATTGTTTTCATTGCCTTTGCCGAGTTTCCCAACGCATAAAAAAACAACAATAAATGCTGCATAATTGATTTTGTTTGCTGAGTTTTGCTGTTTAAAACTGAAAAGAAAGAAACGTTTCAGAAAGCAGACGTCACATTTATTTCAGTACAAAATGTCACAAAGGCCATCTTTCAGGGGAGGAAATAAACTGTGAACAAACTATTTACACGGAAACCTCGACGTGTTCAAACGATGTCGGTTAACAAGAAACACAGAGTTACTGGTCTACACAGGAGGCGTTCAGGCACAGTATTCAGTGGAGGTCACAGGCGTTTTGCAGCACGACTGACAGACTAACAGGTGGTTTAATGTGATGCGACTGTTTAAAAGTCGGCTGTGGTATCGAACCCAAAATGGCTCCACATATCGCTTCTTAAATGCTTTGATGTCCTGATTATCTTCCCAACCAATAACTCGCTTTGTGTTAGTGACAACAGGCTTGTTTACAGAGACGACGTGCAGAGAGTCAGACGGACATTTATGACTCACTCTGCTGCAAATTATCAGCGATGCACCGGTTGTGAAATTCAGTTTTTTCTTTTATTTATCTCCCGTTTTGTGACAGGGACACAAATCTTAATCATAAAAAAAATAACTGTTTAAGTCATTCAGTCTTTGAAAGAGCACAAATTAGATCATTAAAATCTGTGAAACAACCTTTAATGTAACATCTTCACATGGAAAAGATGATTTTTTTGAACAGTAACCACTTTAAAAGCTCTTTTATCCTTCAACTTCTTTAAACCGGTGCATCCCAGACAATCGTGACTTTTAACGGATTTCGATGGTACTTTGAGTCTGAAGTAAAAAAGTTGCAGCTCTGGTGGTTGGAATAATTCCTCCTGTTCATGCAGGCCGTCTCTGCTACTGTTCCAACTTCAACTGAAGCTCATATGAGCCTTCAACAGTTTTTCATTTTAGTACAAACTTCCTGCAGCGGAGGACACTTCCTGTTTCCAGAAGTAAACCTACACAACTGTCAGAAGTCTCATATCGGCTTCAACTGAACTTGGAGATGAATTCCTGCACAGAACGACGACTCTGAAGCGACCAGTAACTCTCTCGAAGTACTATTTAAAGATGAAACAGTCTGAACCTGTTTGAAACCGTTTCTACATTTCCTCTGGCGTCCGTGTGATTGTTGTTTCAATTCAAATTAAACGCTGTTATTGGAAGTCTTAACTCAGGTCGGTAAATGTGAACCGAGAGTTTTGGGTATCACTCAAACACACAGTTTAGGTCGAGGTGGGCAACAATTCAATATCTTCACCGACTGAGTTGATGTTTAAATTCATCATTTCAAGCAGATTAGAATTAACTGACTTTAGATAAACTGCTCTACATCATGTTGTATTTAAATATTCTCGATCATTAGGTGATATTGATTTTGTCCAGATCGGTGAGAACAGTGATGCTGCGACTCGTCTGTGTGTCGTGGTATCAGCATGAGGTAGAGGAATCATAAGAGAAGCAGGTAACAGTCGACGTGTTCGGGTATGAAAGGCTCCGTACGAAACATAATGTGCATTCATTCATATTTAGGTCCATAAACAGTCCATGTTTTCATGATTCCTGCCTGTCGTGTTGAAGGAATCTGATCTCCGTGACGATCCGCCATCGTTTTAACTTCTGAACTCATCAGAAGATGAAATCCGTCCAACTCGGACCAGGAGTGAAAACTCGGCCGTTTGTTCTCACAGGCAGCAGCTTTTCAAACATTCTGAACAGTCAGAGCTGCGCTGTCATTTTAAATAAAGTTGATTCTTCTATTTTTTTCATCCTGGAGATCCTGACAGCACATCAGCTGTAGATAAAAAAAAAAGAAAAAAGACATAGAAGACTTTGACTCATGCTTTTTAAGGCCTTTTAGTATTTTCAGGAAGCCATGTGGGGCCTGAATGATGAGACCCTGTCCCACCCAGATCTGCCCCCAGATCAGCACACGAAGCGTCTTCTCAAACTGCTCTGCAGGCAGCTACGACAGCCAGCCTCCGCCTCCCGCGGCCCTGGGAGCGATGATGCTCTCCTTCGCCTGCAGGAGTCTTTCCAGACACGGCGAGCTGATGTTAAAGGGCAGTGGCCCCCGGCTGAGATGAGGGTCAGCGCCGAGGCGCCGCAGGGGCCCCGTGTGCAGGTCGGTGCTGGAAGAGACGGCGTTGTCCTGGGTCACTTCCTGCTTGCAGCGTGCAGGCGGAGGGGAGGCGGAGGAGGCGCGCTGGCTCGGTGTCGATGCAGGAGTTTTCAGGGAGCAGATAGGCGACGTGTGAAGCCATTTGAGGTGGGTGGAGGAGTACGAGACTGCGAGAGGCAGCTCCACGTCTGAGGAGCAGAGCGACACCAGAGAGGGAGGAGGAGGAAACGAGGAGGCGCCGCTGTGATGCTGCTGCAGAGAAAACAAGAGGACCAACTGTAAAACACAGATTCACCATGGCATCCACTAATAACAACAAATACATGTACATATAAACCGCCTGTATTAAACACAGTTTCTCTTCTATTACGCCTCCTGATTCTTTAACTTATCATCATGAAGTGACTGCACAGTGTAATATCTCTACAATGATGACACCATCTGCAGTTGCTTTGGCATCAATCACAACAAAATGTTTAATTTAGAATTTAAATTATGTCGGTGTTCAAACATTTATTCCCATCAGAGGCTGTCAGAGAGGAGAAGTACGAACACATCACAGACTATAACTATAAAATGTGTTGAGTGGGTTCACGCTGGAAAAGTGACAAAACCAATCAATTTCTGAATGTGTGGCTGACTGACTATTGTCCCACAATGCATTGCACAAAGGAAATGGAGGAGTCGCTCTTAGCTGGAATAAAAATCTGCTGCAGGAACTCTTCAGAAAATTAAAATAGGGAGAAAATTCAAACAAAATGTGTCTATTTGAGAAGTTTGATGGTGAAGTGGGCATGTATGGCCTCATTTCCTGTCAGTGCAAAATTATACAGTACGTTGCTTTCTGGTACATTAACTGCAAAACAGTATGCTGTGAATATTACGACATAGCACATGCAGTGCGGCAACTTTCAGTGATCTATGATTCACAACGAGAAACAAAGCAAAGCGTCAGAAGGAACTGGAACAAACTTTTCCTGATAGAGAGTCGACTAATCATTTAGTACAGCTATTATCAACCAGGGCTCACTGGTGGGCTTCAGACGGTCATCTAGTGGGCTTTGTAATTTACAAAGAGGTTTTTTTACTTTGAAAGGTGCTCAAGAATTCACCAAAATAAAAAATGACAACTTAAAATGCATAATTTCAATCACCAGTTACAATTGAAAATCACCAGACAAACGTGTTCTGCTACTACTAGCTAACTTCTGCCACAGCTTACTAATGTTCGCTTGAAATCACAAAATAGTTTATATATATATATATATATATATATATATATATATATATATATATACATACACACACTCCATTTTTCTGTGATTTAAATGGGAATGTGGTCCTCAGAAATTTGTTGACATTCAGAAATGGGTCTAAAGTTACAAAAGGTTGAGAACCCCTGATGTAGTCTGCAGTACAGAGTTGGGAAACTGCAAATGACCATCTTGAGGTCTGCAGTCTTCTTGTGACAGCAGGATTTTAAAAACATCTGAATTAATTCAGGACTCGGTCCAAGAACAGTTCCTTTATTTCTGTTGATCTGAGCTGACCGGCCATTTTTAGCCAGAACTATGAAAATGACAACAGCAGAAATCTGACGCCACAAAATTAAACCAACAGGAATGATTTGTTGAATTCTGTGAATCCCGCAAACTTCTTTTTGGTTGTTTTTTCATCGAAGCCGCTCTGGTTTTCCCCTTCTCTCGACTCTTCTTATGAAATGTTGGAAATCATCGCCAATAAAAGTACATAAATACCTTCAGCTGTCGTCTTCCAGGATTCTGTTACATAATCTGTCTCTCTTCTTAGCATCAGAGACACATTACTCACAGCTCAGTCTCCAGTAACAGCAGATTAACTGAACTGTCTTTTATCTTTTCTGTTTTATTAATTTCTCGGACTGCAACTCATGACTCCTTTCTTTATTATTTTCTGAATAACATCTATAAATTATCTAAAAAATTCCCCTCACAAGTTCCCAGAGCCCCAAGTGACATTGTCAACCCTCCAAAACTCAAATATCTTCAATGTACTGTCACGGAAGAGAAAGAATACAAGAAAATAGTCACATATATATTCACTGGAAGCAGTGAACGCTGCTCAAAGGATCCAGAAAAACAAACAAAAATAAAACTTAACATTTACCTTTTGCTTCTTAGCCGGAGCGCTGTCTTCTGTCTGGGTCAGATTTGGCTTGATATGAGGAAACCAACTTTGAAGCATTCCTTCTATTTTCTGTATAATGCTGAGGAAGCGTCCACTAGAAGAGAAAGAGATAAAAACTGTTGTTAAAGAAGTACTTATATACTTAATGAGTATCAACTGAAATAACACAGTACCGAGTAGTATCAATACTTATTCCAGTCAAAGGATTCCTGCATTCGAATGAAGTATTTTATTGGTATCGGTATCACTTTAGGAGCGGGTATTGATACTGTTGTCTGCATTTTTTAAACGATACCCAGCCCTATTAACGAGTGGGTCCCCAGTTTGTTTATTTCGTGCACGAGGACACATTCCCACCAATGGTTTCACACTATATACACCGATACTGGACTTTCACGGCCACTGCAGGTACCGATATTAGGAAGTTAAAAAACCCTCTGATAATCGATAGGGCTAGGTATCGGAAAAGAGTAATATTTTTCTAGATCCGGGTACAAAAGAATCGATTGCAGGAATCATTTGAAAGCAAACATTTCGATAGGTATTGGGTTATTCCAGTCCAGAGTACCAATACCCAGCCCTAGACATCAATATATCGGCCGATATATAATATCGGCTGATAATATAAGCCAATAAAATCAGTCGCACTCTATTAGTACAACCTGAAATCTGTACTTGAATAAATGTACTTTGCACCGCCGGCTGCTGACAGGACAAGGTGAAGTCATTCGTTTCTTCAGACGGAATGTGACGTTTGAGGGGCGGAGGAGTTTTCAGCTGCAGATTACAGAGTCAGAGACGCCCTGCAGCTCAGATGGCTCAGGGATGTCTCACCAATGGCCATTACATAAGCCGAATAAAGCCTCTGCCAACACATCGGCGCTCTGGCTTCATCTGATTGGTGGACAACATGAAACAGCACAAAGACTGAATAAATAAAAAGGCCTGAGGGGGGAGTTTATCTGCATTCCTCTCCGTCTGTGTGATGCTATCTGTGCACACGACTGCATACAAGCATCACATGACATGAACGCAGGAGTAGACCATGTTCAGGTCCACATGAGAAATGTGACCTCGGCGCGCACACACACACACACACACACACACACACACACACACACACACACACACACACACACACACACACACACAC
>JBBPCS010000130.1:7573194-7583874 GCA_037974645.1 Hollardia meadi
ATTTAGAGGGCTGGTATCTATGAGTGTGTACAATTTAGTGCAGATCCAAATAAAAATCCAGATCTAGCAGATTTAAACGTGTTTTCATAGGGGGGGTAGTCTTTTACTGGCTGCTGTACGGTAACAAATAGCGCTAGAAACCTGCAGCTAAGTGACGGGCGCTTCGGCAGGTTTGTGCAGAATTTTGGGTTTGCATTTATTTGTGCTTAAGAACGTAACGTCTGTGAAACAATCATACAATCAGGTTTTATTTCTCTGACTCGCTGCTTTCTTTCCATTCACTCTCTAGCTCCCTATGAGCTGTGAATGGTGTCTTTACAAACAGCAACCAACAAACCCTGCATAGTTTACCTTTAAGCCTGAACACATGCTGCTAAAATGGAAGCTGCTGCTCTCACTGGAATGCACAAAAAAGACATTATAGACACACAGATACCAAGACTTCACACAAAAGGAGAAAAAAAATGTTTAGCAAGGACAAAAATAGACTCCCTAATAGAGAAACGGGAATGACATTGAAACCTTATTAACCAGTGAGTGTAGGGAACTGAAAACAAAGACTCTAAGTACAAACAACAAAGTGGTGGAGGGCTTATTTCAGCCAGAAAATCTTTAAGTGGGAGGAAAACCAGGTTTTTATCAGGCTGATTAACATTTTCATGATTACAAACGAACAATTCCTCCTCACAACCCCTCGTTATAGATCATCTTATAAAATTTCATTTTAATCAATGTTAAAGTCCTGTTGAGGTAAATTCATTACAAAATTCATCCTGATGGTGACGTGAATCTATGGACCGAACTTTATGGCAACGCATCCAGCAAGTGTCGAGACATTTGTGCGTATAATGAAGACATGGTGTCATTAGTGAAGAATGTTTTTCAGCCCTACTCTTCTCTTAACTGTCTTTTACAAGAAACCACTCATGTAACATAAACAGTTATTGTTCTAATACAAAAATGTTTTAAGTATTTTAATTCAAAACTTGTTTTTTTGCTCTCCTTTCTCTCTGCTTGTTAGTGGTTTTCTGTGTAGAGGGACATCGCTCTCTAGTGGTGTGGACAGGGACTGCAGGATGTGAGCAGCTCAGTATTGTTCATTCATTCATTCATTCATTCATGTATATATATTGTGTATTTATACAAAGTCTCACCTTGAGGTCTGTTTAGTAACTGTTCTGGAGCTTTTGATCCCATCACATGATCTTCATCGGCTGCTGTCGTGGAAATATAAATGTTCAGATGTTCTTTTCTTTTTTCTGCGCCTGATGGTTTAAAAAGGAATATTCATTTGTTTTTCAGTTGTCAGAACGTTATTTACTGATGCAGACGTCCTCTGCAGTACACTGGTACTGGAACTAAATGTTCACACCAGTAGTCATCCTGTGATGTAAACAGAAGGGTGTTTTTTATTATTAAAAAAAAAAAGAAGAGTTGAGTAAATAAAAGTCCAACCCTGATTCCACCAATGTTGGAATGCTGTGCAAAACATTAACAGGTGATCATTTGCTAATCCTTTAAGATATTACTCAATTGAAAACAGTCCAAAGACAATATATTTATTGTTTGACCTCATTAGCTTGATTGATTTTTGTAAATATATGCTTATATACGTTTCAAACCAGTTGGGAGAGGGGCAACAAAAGACTGGGAAAGCTGTGGAATGCTCAAAAAACAGCTGTTTGGAACATTCCACAGGCAAACAGGTTCATTGGTAACAGGCGATGGCATCATGATGGAAAGCTCAGGCGTTCACAAGCGAGGATGATCATATAAAGGAGATCACTACGTGGGCTCAGGAACACTTTGTAAAACCATTGTCGGCAAACTAAAATGATTGAATTTTGTTTTTTATTTATATTTTACACAGCGTCCCAACTTTTTTGGAATCAGGGTTAATTAGCCTAATAAGCATTTAATTATATTCACAATACCAAAGGTAAAAGTAACAAGGAGGCTTGTTGTCTACGTACTGTGACGTGTTCACTGTCATCACGTCAAGTCTGAGAGGACGCGACAACAATAATAAAATGAACCTCTCTAGCTTGTACTTCTACATATTTCTGCATGATGACGTGGTTTAATATTATTTATGGCCCAAGTTTTACACATTCATAATAAGTTATTTTTGGTTTTGGTCAGCAATTGGAAAACTACAATGTAACGCCTGTATTGCAATGAACTGTGGGTAATTATATCAGTGAAGTCTGGTGAAGTCTGCACCCCAAGGGGACTCTCTGGCAGAAAGTCCACTTGAGGGCCCTTTTGGACTGGGTCAAATGTGGGTTTGGACATTCCTCAGCACGCGAAAACCAGCAGCTTCAACTAAACGAACACCGCCTACAGGCAAGTTATAGCTACTGCAATAAAACAGATTTTTTGGGGGGGCTTTTATCTCTCATTTTGGTCTCCACCACCTCCTGTGGGAAATATCTTCTCTTTATCTGCTAAAGGCTCCACTGAACCAAAACAAAGAGCTGAAAGACACCATAAAGCTCTGCAGAGCTGAAGAGAACTGCAGAGTGAAATTTGCCACAAATGATTTCCATTTTAAATTATACATACACAAAAATATTAAAGGCTGCAGCTAGACTTCAAGAATGAATTTAAAACAAACTATTGTAATCAGTTTATTGGCAAAATGTAATATAATGAATTTTGTGAGTACACACTAATCCAGCTAGCAACCAGAAGTCCATCTAGTTATAAACATGCGTACCCTTTTTGTCTTAGAAACTATTATAAAGGTTAATGGAATGTTTTTCATACAGACTGTACAGAAAAAGAAAACAGGATGGCGGATTTGTACATTATAAAAACACCACAACATCTTGGCTGAAAGTTAAAATTGTACATAAATGAATTTCAAAATGATTTTTCCTGTATAAACAAATTGTAACTCCAAGATGGACCCCCCCCCCCAAAAAAAAATCCGTTCCATCATGATTCTCACATTTTAACTTCACATGTTTCAAAAAGTGGTTAAAAGAAACGCTTCACTCCTCAAACACTTGTTTAAAGTGGGAACAAACCGGGCTGAACTCAAGGCTAACTTTAAAAATCGTCATCACGGACAGCAAACAGGGAGTGACACTTTTAGAAAACAAGTATCATAAATGTTCTTCTTTAGTAGCTCATTATTTCTATTATTACCAGAACAAAAACTTTTAAAAAAGGAGAGGCCAGCCGCTAAACAAAACACTGGCAGTATTCTTTTGGATTCAAATTCACACAAATAATGACTAAAATTATGTACAAACTACTAAAAACATTTCAAAATAACTCAAAACGCTGGTGTATAAAAAAAACACACACACTCAGTGGATTTTCCAGTTGTCCGAATCAGTTACCAGCTCCCAAACTTAGCTTCAAAGCATGATTTCTATTCAGATTTTTTTTAAGGAAAACTAAAACCATGAAGCGATTACGTACAGTGGACGCAGCGACGCTAATCTGAGCGTCAAATTTCAAACTCATCCTGCCAACAGGTTCCTCTCATTTCACAAACATTTTCAGCATCTAAAGTGCTCAAAAGAAAAGGATGGAAGTGCCACAAAAGAAGGACAATCTAACAAGATATAAAGCAAACACACATTATTTTACATTTGGACAAAACGTTTCACCAAATACCGAGTGGAGGGGAAAAAATGCATTATTTTACTCTTTCCCGCTCGTTTGTTTCGGTGCATCTGCAGTTCAACCGTGTAACTTCCTCCAGGGAGCTTCAGTACTTTGGCACTTTGGTGTAATCCTCCGTGTGAATGTTCCTGCACAGGCAGATGGACAGGATCATCCCCAGCAGCTGTCAAACAAACCACACAAAGTTTAAACATTTTATGTCTTATGTCTTGACCTTTATAGTGTTTAAAGGAACAGTTGTCCCAAAAATGAAATTTTAGTCATTTTCTAACCCCCATGCCCATGATTGGAAAGTCGGGCGAAGTTTCTTCGTCCACGAAATGTTTCTGGAGCTTCACAGCGGTTTAAAAACATAAAAAAACAATCTAAAAAAAACTGAATACGGCTTCATACAGCTCATCCGGCGTAATCCACTTCTACATAAGCCCCAAGATCGCAAACTAATTAAAAAAAAGCCAAAATCTTCACTGTAGCTGTAGCTGAAAAGTGTTAGCCTGTCTGAAGTGGGTGCATGAGCTCAAACACGCGCCGTTTGACCAACGAGAACTCGCAATCTTTACGTTTACGTGTTACCTGGAAGCTAATGTCACAACAGAGAGAGCTCTGCTGAGGCAAGTTCAACAAACCCACGATATCTTTCCGTTATCTGGCTTCACTAATCCTAACAAGCGCAATCTCGCTAAGCGTTCACACGAAGCTGGTTACCAGCTCGAGTCAACCCAGGTTTTCCCGAAGTATCCGTGAGCGCGTTCACATGAAAGAGGCGGAGTTTATATGTAAACAGATGGGGGCAAATAAAAAATAAATATAAAAACGTAAGTCAAAGCGGCGCTTTCATATCTTATAAGTGCAACAAATACAAGAGTTTAGTGCTTTGATCAGTTTCTGTTGGGATGATACTGGTATACGAAAGCACAATGACTTTGACAGGAGAGAAATTTAAATGACGACAGCAGGGGGCGCTCCTACGCAGGAGTACACCCGTCACGAGCCGCGCATTTTCCACAGATCTGATTGGTCAGTGGGCGGTCCTTTGATGCGTTTTGATCCGTTAGCTGGAATATAATCTGCTCCGGAGCAGGTTAGCCGTGCAGCTTAAGTTACCATCGCGATGTAACCGGTAAGAAGTGAACCAGCTTCGTAACGCTGAAAACACAGAGTTAACCCTGAAGTTACTCAGGTCCAGTGTACGCATGTTCAAGTTTGTGCAACCACTTCAGACGGGGTGCATGCTAACGTTTTTAGCTTTAGCGGTGAAGATTTTCGCTTGAAAGGTTGTAAAATAACGTCTTTTCAAAGCAGTTTGGGATCTCGGGGCTTCCGTAGACTTGGATTACGCCGGACGAGCTGTATGGAGCCACATTGTTATTTTTTTTCCCCCAGCTTCTTCAGTTTAGGAGAACGCTGCAACGCCGTTTCACCGTGAAGCTCCAGAAATGTTTTGGAGGATGAAGAAACTTTCCCAGCAGCATGGGGGTGAGGATATAATGTATAATTTCTGCGTGAACTATTTCTTGAAGTAATCAATTAAATAAAGACATCAATTAAACTTTAAGTTAATTAATTAATAAATACAAAGTACAAAAATAGTAAAAATGATGATAAAATTTGTTATTTGTTCCTTTTTCTGTCTCTAAATGATGAATTTCTCTGCTACCAACACTCCTGTGGTTGTTCTGGTTTTAACACCAGTTTAGTTGGATCGGTGACCGTCTTCTTCAGGCGGTCTTGATCCGGTTGTTTGGTCTTCTTCAACAATAAGTGCCCTAAGTGTGATTTACAGCGAGGTGTTTATGATGCTGCTGTACCTCGATCAGAGCCACTCCGAGGCAGATTCCCAGGACCACCCCGATGTTGGTGAGGAGCCAGCTCTCCACACTGGCAGCGCAGCCCTGATTATAAACACGTGCAGGTTAATCCAGCGGCACAGAAGAGAGCGAAGAAAGAAGACAGAACAACAGAAACGCAGTTTACCGTGTCGTATACGGGCCAGTCTGGCGTCTGAGCCTCACAGAAGCCGCTGTCGGAGAAGTTTCCGATGGCGAGCGAGATGTTCTGGCAGGAGCAGGGGAACAGTAGCTGGGAGCTGTTGACGATGACCATGTTCCCGTTCCAGTCCAGACGACTGGTCCAGCCACAGCACTCCATCTACAGACCGCAGCGAGGTCAAAGAAAACACACACAAGGACGCCTTGAAGGATGTTCGGTGTAATTATTGATCGAATCTGGAAGCTGAAAAATTGGACATGAATTTTCCTGACAGACGGGAGAGTTTGGCAGGAAGCGTCCTCATCAGGTTCCTGATCACCGACTGTAAAATAAAGATGAGATGGGAGCTCCACAAAAGTGAAGCCAAAACATCTGGATCACCCCCTGGTGGCTGGCTGCAGTATAGCTCATAAGCCCCTCCCCCCTCCATGTTAGCAGATGGGACATGAGCCAAACTAAAAACTCAAAGTACACGTCAAATAAATGTTTCCCAAAGATGGTTTCTGTCATTTTAGGTAGTTCTTATCACGCTGATGTTTGTTCAAGTGGTTTGGTTTTAATTAGTTACATTCAACCACTGGTTTCAGCTCCTCTTTTATTGCATCATATAACTCAAATACAGGACATAAACTACCATTTTGAGGTACTTGTACTTTGCAAGAGTATTTCCATTTTTTGGCTTCTTCATACTTCCACTCCATTTTGGAAGCAAATATTATTAAATACTTTAAATACTTTTTACTCCATTACATTTATTTGATAACTTTTGTTACTTTGCAGATTGCATGATGCATCTAGGGGTGTACGAAAACTTTGATACACTCGAGTATCACAATATTTAGATTTGTGATACTGTATCGATTCTCAAAAACAGAGCATCTTTTTTTTAAATAGTTTGGTTTTATTTTTTATTTTATTTTAGTATTGTTTTTTCAGATGTAGGTAAATGTTGATTTCTTTGCTCAGATTGCAAAAAATGTAGTTCTATGATGCTGGATGTTACAAGGACGGTGATAAAGTCAATTCATATTTTAGCATAATATCTTTACTTTGATTGAAACCTCATGATTGACAGCTGAGCCCTGCTCGCGATTGAGTCGGCTGAACTTGATACCGTGGCTCCACCCCCCGATCACTACTGCACAGACTCTGGCTCCAAATGACGCCACCAGAACAACAAGAAGTGGAACTGAACCCAGGATGTTGTGGTAATGTGGAACATGTATTCACCTCGACTATTCTGCCAGATTTAACAACCTTGTTTTGAAAGGTACAAACACTTCCTGTGTTAGATTTCCATTTTTCCTCCATGTTCTCCAAGTGTAGAGCTTTTACACTTTTATAAACTGAACGTTTTAACAGGAAGTTTAGAATTTTTTAATTTAAACTAAATGTGAAGCTCCTTTACGAGTCTTTTGTCACAGGTTATGTTTTACGCTTTTCTTCCTCTTTTCTTTGTGGATTATTTTCTCCCACGAGAAGTCAAGCACTTTAATTTTTACCATGTATGTACATATTTTGCAGCTAAAGATTTTAATTTATTTTCCTGCATAAAGCTAAGAATGATACGTTTGTTGAGGCCTGTGTGTAGCAGATTGTACAGGAATGACTTCATTATCAGGATCAGTTTGAGGTGTGTATGCCTCCTTGTTTATATTTGCTGTGGTTACATTAAAGCAGTTTGTATGTTGGACAAGAGATAAGCCTGAATCTGACCCCAGTTCAGTGCGTACTACTCACATTCCTCTGGATGAAGTCCCAGGCCTGCTCCGTGGTCGAGTTGTTGCCGGGGTAGTTGTCCAGCATTTTGGTGATGACCTTGGACATCTCTCCATTTAACTGAAACCAAACAGTTGATTGAAAAATTACATCTTGTGATTCAGCAGAGTGAAGATGGAAGATTTGTTCAAGCTGCCTCAAACTGCTGAAAAAAAGCATTTTTTTATTTGTTTTATGCAATTTTTTGTGCATTTCTGCCAGTCTGTGTTGTGGAGAGAACCAGGGTAGCTGTGTTCGTGCTAAGCTAAGCTAACCACTGCTTGCTCTAGCTTCTTAAATACCATGAGACTGGTATCGATCTACTCGTCTAACTCTCAGTAAGAAAGCGAATCGAAGCAGGCAATCTTTGTTTAAATGTCTCTAAATCTTTTACTCCAACAGTTTCAAACCTGAACGCTGAGACACTCGAGTGAACACTCCCTCCTTTCTGGAAAAACAGATATCTTTTTTTTTTTTTTTTTACCTTGAATTTCAATTCCAGGAGTCCAAGAGTTTCCAACAAATGTTCCGATTCTATAAACAGACATCTGTCTGCAATCTGAAGAACTGAAGTGCTCCTTTTTGTAGGCTTCTCTGTTCAGATGCTTTTAACAAGAATATCTGGATCAGTGAGGACTTTTCTTGAACTTTGTGCCCCGAGTTTCTCATTTTATTTGTTGAGCAAACAGTAAAAATGCACCAATATCTATTACGTTTGTAGACGTGTGTGTAAACATACAGTTCTAAGTTTTCACAGAGCAAGAAAATCAACAATCATGTAAAAAGGCAGCATCTTACTTAACAGGTCCTGCTATTTTGTTGAAGGTTGAGTTAAAAGTACTGGTGTGGCAGGAAATATAAGACCTTTAATTCGCTGGCAGAATTGCAATGTGAAAGCGAAACCAGCTGGATCAAATGCAGCAAAAACATGAACCTTGGTTCTGACCTTGGTGCAGACTTTCAGGTGCCGAAGCACGTTTAGAGTAGAGCTATAGGATTCTACAAGGTCCCACGAATTTAATAGAAGTTTTCACATCAATCTTTTCAAGGAAATCCACGACATGAACTGGGAAAAGTCCTGAATTCTGGGTGAGTTGGCATGAAATGATCCATCTGCACCGTTATTCCTGTTTACAATCATTTCCATAACATGTTTAGAAATGATCAATGTGTGTGGGAGCTGACAAACAAGGTCTAACGCCTAAAATGTCTTATTAGGTGCACCTAAATGTAAAAAAGATAGGTGCTCCAGTGCCACCAGGGTAAAATGTAAAAAACCTATAAACTTTTATTTATGACTTAAAAATCATTTGCTATCAATGATTTACTTTGAAATTGATTTTTTTAATAGAAAATCACAAACAGTAACATTTTGCACCTTTTCTGCTGCTCTTCCTGTAAAATGTGTCAGATTGAACACCAGGGGGCGCTAAACGCTGCCAGTGTCGCCTCATCAGACACGGTCCTCCCTGACCTGTCACAGTGCCGTACTTGTTGGTGGGTTACAATTAGCTTCTATTCACACCACGTGTTGTTTTCATGTTACAGCCGCAGCACATACTTATCACATGATGGCATGTTATGACACATCGTGGGTGTGAACACAGCCAATCAGACGCTGGAGGTGTATTATTAACAGGTGTGCTGCAAAACCTCCACATTCCATCTGCCAGAATCACCCGTTAACGTCTGCAGGCATTCTGGGCGAGACCCAACCAGACGGCTGTCAGGCGATGGCACGGAGGGCGAATATGTAGAGGAAGTGACATCACTCACCACATCTTTCTGGAAGTAGATGAGGGCGCCGGCCGTGATCTGAGCGATGAGGATCAGCAGAAGGCAGGTGAAGTACTGAGGAGAGACGAGAAGCAACACGTTAAACTCAAAAACATCTGGACTGAGAGTTCAAGTGCTGCCAGACCAGAATGTAGAGGATGAGGCGGGTGATATTCTGTATGTCACAGTGAACTAACAAATGTTGTGTGTGTGTGTCACAGCCTGATATACATCTTCCTCTGCGTCCCAGAGCCAAAAACTATTAAAAAACACATGAACAGACACAGACTCACCGTCCTGTGGACACAAATACCAGAGCAGCAAATGTGGATGAATGAAAACAGTCCCCAACAATATTCCTGTTTGTTTGATAAAAGCTGTTTTAGGAAATCACTGAACCCTTTAAAAAAAAATGTAACTATATATTTGTGATCGAATTTTAAAGATTTACGTCTTCAGTAGGAATCATCGACATAAATAAAGATGGCTTCCGCTACTTTATACTTCTACTCCACTACAATTATAAAATATGCCAACTGTGGCCACATGTAACTAAGTACATTTACTCAAGTACCGTACTTCAGTACAAATCTGAGGTACTTGGACTTTACGTGATTCTTTTCTTTTCGTGTCACTTGTTGATTCCACTCCACCACATTTCAGAGGCGAATATTGCAACAATAACAACTTTAGTGACTTTGCAGATTTAGTCTAATAATACAAAATATAATCCACAAATAATATATGATGTAATATTATAGATTAGGATAAAAATTCACAAGCTACCGAACAGATTAACAATCTAAAGTTGTTCGACCACCAGCTTCAACACATTCCTGCATCAGTACTTTAATCCAGTAACATAATAAACATTCTGATAAATGTCATCTGCATAATGGGTACTTTTACTTTAGGTACTTTAAGTATATTTTGCCAATACTTTTAAAAATTGCACGACCTTTACTTGTAACACCTACAACACCGTAATACCTTTAACTTGTTTAAGTGTATCCTTGAGTTTTTGGTCCAGTGCTTTTCAGCTTGTTGCCGTCTGTAGCTGATGAACACCAGTGACTGATGACTGTGATGAAGTTCACCGTCATGTTTCAATGATCCGTACATACAAACCGTCACTCACCAGGCCGAGCAGACAGCGGATCTCATAAATGGCCCCCAAGCAGCCGAGGAAGCCCATGACCATGGACAAAGCCCCGACGCCAATCAGGATGTAGCAGGCAATCTTTACAGCTGTGGAGTTATCTGAGTGGAAGGAAACCACATCTCAACGTTAATTAACTCTGGTAACTAACGTTACACGTTTTAGAGTTTTTACTGCCCCAAACATTCATCAAATACATCTCAATCATTGTCATAAAGATGGTAAGTTAGTTTTGTGCATTGACATAAATAAAGATGGCCGACACGTCTCCACTTCCTCCCACTGTACAAAGATGAAGCCAAAACATCCCGGATACGAGCGCTGCCATCTTGCGTGGATGACGTCATTTGGAGCCAGAG
>JBBPCS010000130.1:7594919-7607712 GCA_037974645.1 Hollardia meadi
GCAGGTAAACAACACAGAGACGAGCAGCTTTCAAATAGCGCTCCGTCAAATCTGATTGGATGCAGCTTTGGCAGGACACTCCTGATTGGCTGATACCAATGAGATCCAAGATACAGGTCGAATGATATTTAAATTTGGAAAATAATAGCTGTAATACTATCATTTGTTACCATTACAACATGAAAATAAAAATATAAATACATTAAAAATATTTTTAAAAATGTATTTAAAGGAACAATAATTTGTGAAATAGCCGATTCAACTATTAAAACTCATATCATAATTCTTATTGTAATAAGTTTTATTTGATAAATACCCTTCAAAAGTTTGTTTTTAATTATATAAAAATTCAAATTTCAAATCTAAAAAATGTCACAACTTAGATTAAACAACTTAGTGGTTCTGTCAGATGTTGCCTAAGAATTGTCAATAAAACATCATACTGAATATAATCTTTAATATCTTTAAAACGAATAGCCATGTCTGATTGAATTATTTTTGTCCCATTGGACAGAATGAAAGCCCAATAATATCAATTTTGTCAAAAATCTACTGCTGAAGCTGCTTCAAACAGGGACAAGCAGCATTTAAAGGACACAGCTGCCGACATAAACAGTGAATGTATCTCCTATAAAGTAGTGTGTATCACCGCCTGATAATCTTCCTCTGTGCCAGAGAGCTCCATTATTGTTGCTGTCCAGCTGACATATAATCCGCCGATGGGAATAGTCCCCAACAAATGCACTATTTCCTCCTGTTTGATTAAAAGTGCAGCTGTTTTACGAAATTTCTGAACCCTTTAAAAAAAGATTTACATCCACAATGAGTTTGAGAGCCACAGAAAAGAGATGGAAAAACATGTTGCTGGATTTGATCTTTTCATTGGATTTGTTGACAATAAGAAAAAATATAGACTATAATAAGCCGCATCTGTGAGATGCAACCACTTCAATGACCAACACAACTGAACATCACACCTCAAAAAAAAAAAAGTCTCAGGAAACAAGAGTCACAAAGAAACTTTATATAGTTTTCAAGTATTCAAAACTGTTAAATAAGTACAAGATGTGTTCACATGATTTACATATCGGACAATATACACAATGTCCATTTTTAATTCTCTTTACGTTTCCCACTAACCCACGCAACACGCTAAAATGTCCGCAAACTATTCACATTTGTTTTTGTTTGTTTTTTCTCTCCTTTTTACTTTGTGAATGAACTGGAAATCTGGACAGCCGTCTATTGGACAACAAAGACCACACAGACGGTACACCTGGAACACTTTACAGTGCAGGATGGAGACGTCCGACGAAGGGGGGAGACAAACCGAGCCGGGTTGAGAATTAGCTGCTGGTGATATGAACAGTACATATTAACACGGGAGAAGTGGGTTAACATTCAGTCTTAGTTGATCCCTTGATCTGTTGGACAGTTCATTTACGTCCACACAAAGAAAGAAAATAAAATACAGGACTGTGAAGCGTTTCCCTATTACAATGGGGGAGGGGGCAGATGGCTTAGCATTTTTCACTCTTCACTGATTAGTCGTGAAACAAATTTTGGTCTAAATGTGTCAAAAAGCTCTTTGTTAAGGCACCTAATGCTGTTGGATAGACTCTTGTAAACTAAACTTGAAAGTATATGAACTGTAAAGACAAGACGACTGATGAAATGTGCATTTCTATAGAACTATAGGCCTGTTCAAGTCAACGCTGCCACCATCTCACCATAAAGAGTTACACAGGACAGAAACCCAAACAGATGGTAAGGAAATAAAGGTAGCACCATAGAGAAATTATACATTATTCTAAACTCGTGAGAACATTTCAGATGATGTGATTTTCCTCGTTAAAACTCATGTGGATGAACATTTGTTTGCTTGCTTCGAAAAATCAAGAATAGATGAATAAAATGTGAGACTGGACTTCAAATAAAAGTCATAATTCAGCCAGTCTTTCTGTACATTACAGAGCATATAGGTAGCCTCTATATATGGATTTGGTTTGCCTTCTCAGTTGTTTAAAAGGGTTGAACTACCAAATGTGTGCCATGTTGCCATTATACAGCAGCTCCAAACACAAAGGTCCATTTATTCTGTCATTTTTGAACTGTTTATAAAGTGTGCTTTTATTTTTTTTTGGGAATTCTGCAGCTTCACTAACTTTATTTACAGTGCTCACTGGGAAACAAACATTGTGCGACTCCTTTACATGTCATGAACGTGACAACTGCAGACAAACTGAACACACACACAATCGGTCAACGTGCATTTTGTTACCGCCAAAATTTCGCTCATGTGAGTTTGATGTTTCGGTGCACATTAAACCCATAATATACACTGGCTGTAAATTCTGTCTTTCTATGATGCTTAATAACATGATACAACAGATTTGCTTAAAGGTTTAACATGTTTGAACGCTACAGACAGACATGATTAACTGTAAATAATGCTGACAGCAGGGGTGGGCGGTATACCTTCAGCTAACTCTGAGCATGAATCATATCATACTTAACGATAAACCCAAATTATGGGGCAGGGAGCTAATAAACATTTTTTTAAAGATATATACCAGCAATTTGCAGGTTGAAACATTTTTGTACTGAACAGCAGGAAGCAGCTCAATGGGCCAAAATTAAAGCAGCAATGAGCAGGTTTCAGGCAGACTTTGATGTTTTGGTTTTTGGCGCCCCCTGTGGGTCGAACCTGAAATGTTTTCATACACGGCTGAAGATTAAAACCCAGATTTATGATGATTGGGAAAATCTAGTTACGGCCATTTTCCTTCAGAGCCCCAACCTTTGCAATATTTTCCATGTTTTTCAACCAACAGATATTATAACAGAAAGGCTGTACACCTAAATTGGTATTGAAAGAGTCAAAATCCAAAAACTCAATGCAAAATCAGCAAAAAAAATCCATCATGGCAGACCTTTTGCAGAACACATTGAACCAGACTGTAATTAATCTCAAATAAATTGGACTTCATTGTGAGGGGCGTGGCCTTAATTACAGCGCTCACTGGGCTCATATTTCTTGGGATGTATTTTAAGTTTCATGTTTTTAGCTCATTTTAACTCACGACAGAAAAATAAGCAACTGGCACAAAAACAAAAGGGTTCTAAAGCCCACCCCGAGCTGAAAATTAATGAATTACCGAAGTTCGAGTGTCAAACTACTGTGATAATGACAACATGGCACCTGAATGTAAATGAACTGACTGATCTCATAATGCCTCTGGACCAACCACACCGTACGTTCGTGATTTGCCACACAAAAATTACAAACTATAAAGACAAAAAAAAAAATAAAAATAAAAATCAAACGTTCAATAAAAACCTGCCTATGAGACAGAGGGGATAGTCACCAGACTGTACACTTTCTACAATATCCATGTCCATTATGAATATAACAAGTGCATTCACTTTCAGGAAGAGTTGAACTTAAAACAAAACTCTTGTTTTTCACTTCCTGATCTGAACAGATTATTCAGAAACAAGAGGAATCTGGCAAATTCCTACCGTTTACAATTCGCATAGTGTGCAGGAAACATGCCAGAGAGACGGGCGAGTAAACTTAATGCAATTTCCATTTACAAAAACTCAAATTACGCTTGTAATGAGGATGATGAGCACAAGTGAAAAACAGAGATTTGTTTTAGGTCAACAGCACCTTCTAGAAACGTTCATTCAGATTCTTAATTTTTCAGCCATTTTCTTGTTTTTAAATTACTTCTTTTACATCAACAACAGTTGATCAGCGAGTCATCTTTATTTACAGGGAAGGTGGGAGTGATGAGCTCCTCAGCTTATGCATTGAGCCTCAGCGACTGATCCTCTCTCCTCCTGGAGGAGATATCGATGTCTATGGAGTCTTTGCCTACGATGAGCCGGAGGCGCTTCGCTGGAGGAAGTGGAATGAAATCGTCTTCGAACTCATTGTCGAAGTAGTCATCCTCATCATCCTCCTCATCATCGTCGTCGTCGTCCTCTTCAGATGAAGGGTCCGCCAGGACCTTTTGGGTCCGATGTCCGCCATTTCTGGCCTCCAGACTCTGAGCCATGTCCCCATTGTAGGACATCTGGTCGGCCTTAGTCTGGGATATTCTGCGAGCGTCGTCCTCTCTCTTCAGCTGGATCTTCAGCTTGGTGGAGTTGCTGTGGACCACCGGGGCAAAGCCGTTATTCAGTTTGGCTATGTATGAGCTGCCTTTGTCCTTATCGTGGTCCTTGCTGAACTTGATGCTGATTTTGCTGGAAGAGGCCGAGTTGACCGTGGAGGCTGAGAGGTTGGAGGAGCCAATGGGATCGTTGGCGTCGTTGGTCTTGCTACTGCTGCTGTCCCTCCGCCGGCGGAGTGTCAGTTTGGGGATGCCCGTGTTGTTCTCCAGGATCAGCTGAGCGTCGTATCGCGTGATCCGCCGCTTCTTCTTCCCCTTGTCCTGTGACCGGCAGCTACTCTTACCTTTGTCCCTACGGAGGGCTTTGCTGCCATTGGCGACCCCGTTGTAGTCCCTGTGTCGGTCGGCGAAGCTCAAGAGTACATTACCACAGTCTGAGAAGTTAGCAGTGTGGCCCGCAGCCACCGGCATGAATGGCTCACCATACGAGTCCTCACATTTAATCGTCCGCTCCGTCCTGAGCCGTGTCAGCCGTTTCTGCCTGTTGCACGAGCCTCTTCGGGCATAGCCGGCATCTAATGCCGGCTGCTCCAGTCCTACTCCTGGGCGAAGGTACTCCTCCATGTCAGCTGGCTCCGTTTTGATGACCACTCCACCAGGGACTGGGCTCAAGCCATCCATAGCACTGGGCTCCAGCTTAACGCCAGTTGCCGATTCCTGGGCTTTTACAAGTGTCCTTGTGGACCTGCGAGTTCTGTACGTCGAACACTGGCTGCCATCACTGCTTTGCACATGTGGTAGATTGCCATTTTCCTTGGCAGCGTGCCGGGTGAGGCAGCCCCGCTGGCCTAGCGTCTGCTGCACCAGCTCCTGTCCATCCTTCTCCTTCTTGATGGCGACACTTTTACACAGCGACACCTTCGAGTCCCTGAGACCCAGCTGGCAAGTCTCTCCTTTGGCCAACGCCTTGGGCTCTGCACCCCTCCTGCGACTCCGCAACTGGACTTTACTTAGTGAAGGCTTGGATTGGGATTTTAGTCTCTTTGGTACCCTGTTATTGTTTACGCGACCTTGTTTTGAACATGAGGTAGTAAGGGCTCGTGACAAAGTCTGTCTGGATTGAGTCCTGTTTTTATACTTCAGACCAGATGATGATGACGATGATGATGATGTTCTTTTTCTGGCAGCTGGTTGGAAAAAGACAAAATGTTGCACATTATATATTTGCAAAAACACATCTACACGTGTTGGCTGGGTGACATTTACAAAATCAAATGTGATATTTATGACTTAAACCTGCGGTGTGGACCTTCTGTCTCCCTCAGGTACAGAGTAATTACACAAACACTGTCGAGGTGTTTATGACGCCATAGGCTCCGACATACTTCTATGAAAACATTTTAACCTGGAGTGCAGGACATTTAACACGTTTAACATACTAATTCACTGAGAATAACTTAAGTTGTTATAAATAAATACTGACATACAGCATAGTTATATATGATTGCAAGAATAAAACCACTGATTGTTCATCATTTTATAGCATTAAATCCATCTACTGCCCAGCTATATTGTGCTTAAATCAATACAACTGTAGAACGCTACCTTCAGCACACAGCACTGCCACATGGGATTTCTTCTGTTGCCCCGTTTTTAAATTTGAGTTCTGGGGCTATATTACATAAACTTCCTAACAGGCAGATCCCATCTTAACTGTTTGGTAACCGCATTGACTATATAAAGATGGACGACATGAGAGCTCCTCAAAAGTGAAGCCAAAATACCTGGATCGTCCCCTGGTGGCTGGCTGCAGTAAAGGTCATAAACCCCTCCCCCTCCATGTTAGCAGATGGGATATGGACCAAACTAAAAACTCAAAGTACACATCAAATAAATTTTTCCCAAAGATGGTTTCTGTCATTTTAGGTAGTTCTTGTCACGCTGATGTTTGTTCAAGTGTTCATTTTTCTGATCAGTTTGGTTTTAATTAGTTATTTGATGCTATAAAAAGGGGCTGAAATGTCATGATTGACACCAATGTTCGCGATTGAGTGGAGCGGGTGTATGGGCGGGATCACTACTGCGCAGACTGTGGGTCCAAATGACGTCACCAGCGCAGGGTGGCAGCGCTCGTATCCGGGATATTTTGGCTTCGTTTTTGTACATTGGGAGGAAGTGGAGACGTGTCAACCATCTTTATTTATGTCAATGGGTAACCATGGTAATTAGGGACAAGATAGAAAAGTTTAATAAACAAGCATCCCAACTTCCCAATATCTGAAATAAACTCTGCTAACTTTAGAATAACCTTTAAACCATCTCAACTTTCACTTTTCCACCAGTTAATGTTAGCTAACTTGTTTAATGACTGTTCTTTTATCGCTTTTATACAACGAACCAAATGTCAACATTTGGAACTTATTCACTGAGAGGCTTACAGCAAACCCCAATGATGTGTTGGGGTTTGATAAGAAAACACTTGCTTGTAGATACAGGCTAACCATTATCCTGCAGTTAGCTGAGCAACATCTTTGAAGAGGCTGACCCAGCAACATGAGGCTCTCTCAGTTGTGACGTAACTGACAAATGCACACCCCCCCCCCCACCCCCAAGTTAGACTATAAAAAAAACAAAAAACATATCTGGTGCATCGGAGCAGGGTGTAACTTGCACACTGCCTCACTTACTACTGAAATATTTATTTACAACATTTCGGTCTATCTGACCTCCATCAGGTACCTGAAGCGAGACAGAGTGCTGGAGTTCTTTTATTGTTGTTTTCAAATCTCCCAAATGAATGAAATTTTCCAAAAAGAGCATCTTTGGATTTCTCTACATGTCACCAACACCTGTCCGTCATTGTTTTTGCCCCACTTTAGGATGTTTTAATGAATGTTTCAATAAACCAACAGTTACAAAGTTGTTTAGCTCAGTGAGATGAGAAACATAATGACATCAAAGTTGATAAGCGATGTAGGATTGAAGTATTTAGGATTTCCAAACCTGAGAGAAGATAGGATTTGCTTGTGATACCAAACTAGGAAAGAAAAATTTTATTTCTTTTTAGACTCTTCATACCTGAAGACTTAATATGGGAAGTTTCTGTAATAGAGCCCCTGAACCCCGACAGTGACTATGTCAACGTGATGGCGAGGCAGATTAAATGTTTAGGGGACTCTTACATTGATGTGTTTTTGGCATTTCCTGAGAGTCGACGTCGGTGTGTGAGCCTACTGAGTGACTATCTGAGCTCCTGTTTCCTTCCCCCATCTTCTTCAGCCTATTGAGACGCTTGTCTGTCTCCCGCAACCCGTACTTGCTGTTGATCACCGGCACTTCCACTGGCAGTCCAGCTTTGGATTTGAAAGCACCGGTGCCCCGTCTGCACAACAACAAAACATCTCAGAAACGCAAGAAACTGCTGTCAGCAACTAATTTAGCTTCACTTGTGTGAATGAAACAGGTTAAACAGCTTATTTGCATCTTACAGGTCATATTTGTTATGATGTTCTTACTAATTTCATACATTATTTGTTGTTGCACCTACCGTTCACATGTATAGCATTCACAAAATTCATTGTTTTCCCCAAAAAAACCATCTCCATAGTAACATGAGATTTCCTCTCCTGGCTCAATGTCCCTCAACACCTTCACACAGGCTGTATCCCGTCCTGTTGAAACAAACTAAACAAAACAACAAACATGTGTTTATTTACCGAGCTTCCACACTGAAGAGCAACAATGACTTCTTACTTTTCTTAAGAGACATTTAAAGAATCTACCTTGCAGTTTGGCCGACAATCTGAAAAAAGGGCGGCAAAATAAAGTCAATGAAATCACCAGTAGTGGAAATAAAACAATGTTCTAAATGAAAACACTTGGCCAGGTATCTCATGATGATGTTACAGTAACAATAACAGCCAATCACTAGAGATTTTAGGGACGGATACCATGATTGATGAACGCAGCAGGACCCAGCCAGAGCTGCGCACAGTTCTTGCGGGTTGAATACATGACACTGAAGTCATTCTCGCCGTGCCGGAGCAGCATGTTTTCCTCACTCTCTGAGAGCTCGGCGATGCATCCCACCAGATACTCGATCTTGTCATTTCTTTTCCTGTAAAACGGCAGAAAGGTTTGTTTTCCACACTGCAACAATATAACTCATATATGCAGAACAGCCTATATACAGTATGTGCAGGCCAATGCAGTTACAAATCAATCAACAATCAATGCTAGATAGATAAACCTAGGACAGTTAAATGCATTTAGTGGGTGAAGGCTGATGAAAGTAGTGTGTTGACTAGTGGTGCAGTGATAATAAGAAATAACAGATGGTGTTATGTCCTCACCATTCCTTTGTTGCCACAATTTTAGCTCCATTTTGCTCTGATGAATAACGATTACAGGGGAGAATCTCGAACCCGCTGTCCGTGGCAAACATCCGCAGATACACAAACACCTGCACAAAACATAAGTTAGTCCTCTGACTGTTTGGTCAACTGTGATGCTGGAAGAGAAAAAAAAAATCAGGGTTGATCGAAGAAAATATTTTTACATGCTGCTTGAAAAGCTTTTCTTGAGCTTTCGTCTTGTGGAGAAACATATTTCTGGACCAGTCTCCGGACGTCAAAGCTCTGAAAGCTTTCTCCAAGTTGTCATGTTTCTTGAAGCGCTCGATGAGCTCCTTCAGCTCCTCTTGTCTTCCCTTAATTGGTCGAAATCTGCAGGGACACATCAATGGAGCAAAAGAAAGCAAACACAAATGTGAAAATCGTATTCCAAGATAAGAACATTTGTGCACACAAATAAAATGCTTTAATATGACTGTGAAAAGGCTTCACGAGTATGAATTCCACCGTAACATATCTGCTGACCTGGTGTTCATTTTGTGTGTTTGAAAGCCCAGGTATGGATCCAGGATGAGACTCGTGGTCAGATCGTCATTCTCACACAACTCCTTGGCAGTCATTCCTGAGGAGGGCACATAGCGCCTCTCTGCCTCCAGACTGGCTGCATTAAACCCTGTGAAGGCCAAACATGGGCTCACGTTAGTGCATGTGACCAATGAAGAATCCACACATATGATGACAACATGAGAGACATTTAACTCACTGCGGCTACATCTTCGGTTTCTGTTTTTGTTGTGGCGCAGGGATGCCCGCTGTGAATGCTGAGAGCGAGTCTGGCTCTGGCTCACAGGTGTTTCGCCGGTCAACTTGTTTCCGTGTCGTCTGCCATTTAATACCATGTTCTTGGATTCGCCCAGCCACTTCATGCCCACAAGCCCCCTGGTCCAGTTGCATTTAGTCTCCGAGATTAAGAAACACTCTTGAGTGGGGAAGACTGGGGTCTAAAGTTTGAAACCTGAGGGAAGAGCAGCAACAACAAACATTATTATACGTACAGCAAAGAATTTTAATTACTTGACACAGACAGAAAATTGGTAGGTGAATGTATTGCCTTCTCTGCCAAGAAAATAAAAACAAACAAAATGCAACTTGGTAACAAGATCTATCAGAACAAGAAATTTAACTTTTCTTATTGAATTAGGAACACTTAGCCCTGTTCACGCTTTAATACTAAATTGCATCTTTGGGATCATAAGTAGACGCCTCTAAACATCAATATGAGATTGCACCAAAATGCTTTGAGGCGGCACCAGCATACAATCAAGTCAGGGATTCATGTAATGTAGTGCATGCAAATATGACCATTCTGGAGGACTGCCCAAACAACTTTTGGATACAGTTCATTCAACTCTGCCAAACAACTTGGACGAGATTTTGAGGTCTACGTGTAATGAGGTGCGAATCAGTCACAGCAATCACCCTGTACATATTCTAAGACCATTATAACCTCCTACTGGTAGTCACTGAAATGCAAAATGTGACCAGAATCAAACAATATACCCAGTGATGGCTGGTGTTTTTTTTAACACCATCATAAAGATTAAGATAGTGTTGAGGAAATGAGTTTTAAAATGATCCTGCAGCGCCGCTTAGTGGTAACCCCAAATAATGCCGTGGCTTACTATCAAGAGCAACACAAACGTCTTTGGTGTTATCATCCGCAAATATTAAGTATTTTTTGTTGATTTCATGGATTATATAATCATACAAACACGTCACATCACGGTCACGTTGAGCATCGTCACTGCATAAACACATTTAAAAATGTTTATACTTCTGTCAGAGGAGTAATGTTTTCGCCGAAGCGCAAATGCGTCGCTAAGAGCATCACCTCGTTTGTAATCGACGCATAAAACGCTTTGCATTTTTAGCTTACAAGCTAACGTTGCTGTTAGCCACAACCAAACACAACACGCCACAGGGATCAGGACAGGATGCCCGGAAACCCGGAAGGCCGGGATTGTATCAGACTTATCAATACAGCTTGTATTGTTTGCTAACTGTCGTCTCTCCACCCATACACGTCGTAGGCATGGGGCTAACCACCCGGGCGACGCCAGGGAGCTGGTCGGCCGTGGTGGTTAGCTTGCAGCAAACACCGGCAATATGCCACGACAATTTCCACCAAGCAAAGCTGATGCCGCCCACCAACCTCGAAACATTAGCAGTTAACTCGTATTTCTACATAAATACTATGACGGAATTATTACAATGGTGGAGACATTTAACTGTTCACGATAGTATTACACCACAACACTCATCTCAAGCGGCTTCGAAATGTCCAATTATGCATTCAAGCCGCAAACAAGCAGATAAAACCCCAGTATTTAACATTTATTAAAACTCATTATAAAAGGATTACAAACCGTCGTGAATTATTAAACATCACCGTAGTTCGTGTTAGCTGCTCCATTGACTGTGCTAGCTGCTGGTGAGCGAAGCTAAGTTAGCAGCCAGAAGAAGTTAAGTTAGATGCTAGCTGGAAGAGCAGTCGATATAACCACAATGTCGTTACATTTTATCCCATTGCGATAAAACTGACTTGCATGTGTATCAAATATTTATCTCCAATAGCCGATAGTTTACTGCACACATGTCCCAGTAGTAAGAAACTAGCTTACGTTGTGCTACCTACCTGCAAACCATTGGACCACAGCAGCTAGCACTGGCTAACATACAGTGCGTTAGCTTGGGTTGTTTGATGTGGAAGCCATTAGCTAGAATACAAGGATAAATCTATCATTTGTAAGCGAATTAAAAGTTAGTTTGCCTGCTAATACAGCTGTACACACGACCTACGGTACCCAACCGAACAAGCGAATAACCAGTGTCTCGGTGCAGGCAATGTTATTTATCATAATAGCTAGCAGTTAAATAGCAGTAAGCTGAAAGCATTTTCACGCGTTGGTAGCGTTAAATGTCTCGAGTGGACAACAGAAACGGAACAAACATAAAATACTCACGAGGTGATTTTGCAAAACAATCACGAAATAAAACACCACTCCTTCAAACTAATCCAAATTTGGCACGACACCCTAAACGAAAATATCACAGGAAACACATTTTTTTTTTTTAGAAATTAACATTAAAATTCAAGATGGCGGCCTTGCACAGGCAAGAGGGAGAGAAAGGCGCAGCACAGCCATCCAAAAGAAAATAGATCCAAAAAAAAAAACCGCAATCGTTGTCGTCCCTCAGGACCGAAACGAGAAACAGCATTTGAGGATACAATCTGAAACTTGAGAAATGGTCGTTGTCGTCAACTTTTCGTAGCTTTTTTTTGCAAAGATGTCGAAAATCGTTATCTTAGTTGGTGCAAGTAATTGTCGGATGTACACAAAAGTAGTGCTGCATAAACAAACCTCTTTACGCTTCCTAAAGAATCCAGTGGTAGTGGGCTGACAACAGTGAGGTTCTGCCTGCCCGTTCCATGTAGAACCTCACTAGAACAAGCTAGAACAAGTAAACTACGAACCACATCGTGACGGGAGACATTCTGACTTACTCATTTTACTGCACTATTATGTTTATATCCCTCCTCTAAACTCAGCACTTGTTAATGTGGGTTGTACAGGCTCATAGCCATTGCTAATTGTTCTACATTATTGAGTTATCCATTAACATTAATTTAACTGAGATGATTTTTAAGTGAATGCCACCCTATATCAATTAAAGATAATTATAATTAACTATCGTTAAGATGTCAACTTTAACATAATCTTTGATTATGTTAATTAACATGCAGTTTGCTGAGTTGACAGATAAGAAAGGTAACTTCTTTCACTAAACCCCATTGACCTTGTCCTTGACCTTTAAAATGTATTTGTTTTAACTTTGTTCCTTATGATTCTCTTTTTATACATTTAGGTTACTGTATATTACATTTTGTGGTTGAGTTATTATTAGTTGGATGTACGCTCATTTTAAAAGAGCCTTGAAATATAGTATTTGACTCTTCAAATTAGCCTACATAATGTTTTTGGTTTTTTTGAAAGCAGACAGACATTGCAACGAAGGATAAATCTGGTTGGCTTAGATTAAATAACGCCACTGAGGTGCTCTTGAGCAAGACATTTATCCCCCAACTCTTCCAGTGCAGCTGCACAGTGGACAACACATCATACTGGAAAACAAAACTTAATTTAACTTAAAGGGACAGTTCACCCCAAAATCTAAATATATATCCTCTTCCCTGTAGTTCTATTGATCATCTAGATAGTTTTGGTGTGAGTGTCTCAGTTCTGGAGATATCAGCTGTAG
>JBBPCS010000130.1:7607812-7620228 GCA_037974645.1 Hollardia meadi
TAGTTCTTATCACGCTGATGTTTGTTCAAGTGTTCATTTTTCTGATCAGTTTGGTTTTAATTAGTTATTTGATGCTGGGGCCCAGCCAGGGCTGTGTGGAGTTTGCATGTTCTCCCCATGTCGTGGGTTCTCTCTGGGTACTCCGGCTTCCTCCCACATTTAAAGACATGCAGGTTAGGTTAATTGGTGACTCTAAATTGCCCGTAGGCGTGAATGTGAGTGTGTGCGGTTGTTTGTCTCTATATGTGAGCCCTGTGATGAACTGGCAACCTGTCCAGAGTTTAACCCCGCCTCTCGCCCAATGACAGCTGGGATAGGCTCCAGTCCCCCGCGACCCTGCATAGGATAAGAGGTGATAGATGATGAATGAATGAATGAATGAATGAATGAATGAATATAAAAAAGGGGGTGAAAAGTCATGATTGACAGCTGAGCCCTGCTTGCGATTGGGCTGGAACTCAATACCGCAGCTCCACCCCCCGATCACCACTGCACAGACTCTGGCTCTAAATGACATCACCAGTGCGAGATGGCAGCGCTCGTATCCGGGATATTTTGGCTTAATTTTTGTACAGTGGAAGGAAGTGGAGGCACATCGGCCATCTTTATTTATGTCAATGGTTCTGATCATCATTTTTATCATACCTACATTAATACCAATGAATGATATTGATATATGTACTTGAATGGAGGGAACCTTATTGATTATTAGTGATTTTTCTTTTATTTCATTATCTGATGTACGAATAGATATTAAATTATTAATAAATTAGTATATTTGTGGAGGGCTGTTGTGAGCAAACATTCTGTATTTACTTTTATGTAAATTGTTGTAACACAATAATATCTCCTCCTCGACTTTAAACACTGACTGAAAAACAATCATTAAAAAAAATTGAACTGGTTTTGACATGTTTGGGAATTAGTTTCACACCTGCAGCGACCTGTGGACGTGTTAGGTGAGCACAATGAAGGAGTGATGCAGCAACAACAAAGATAACCAAGCTGAGGAAACTTTATCCTGGAGCGCTGCCCAGAAACGGCTACAGACGCTTGAACCTGGTGGGCGTAGAAATCCGCCTTTCACAGCCCGGTACTCCACGGAGTGGTTCACAATGTGTGGGCTGCTTCACCTCCCGTATGTGTGACGAAGCCAGCTACCATGGAAACACAACCACAGTACCTTTTCCCCCAACCAACCCCGACCTTCTCCGCTCTGTTTGTAATGAAGGTGGAAGCTGAGCTGGAGGTCTGCCCAGTCAGGGTTTTAATATTCATCAGTACACTGCAAATAATGTGTGACTAGACAAGCGGAGGCATCGTCATCATCATGCGGCCTCTTCATATCGGTGGATGTTAGTTTGTCTGAATGTTTGGTGAAGTCACAGAAGTCATCCCCGGCCTCTTATTTATTATTATTTGTTATTCTATTTTTCTCTGTCAACAAATTCTATAAAGACACAAAAAAAAACAGTGTTAGTCCGTCTCATTGACATAAATAAAGATGGCTGACGCGTCTCCACCAGTCAACTTCTCAACTTGAATTAGTGACTCTGGGGGGAAAATAATAATCCCGTCCAGATTTTTTTTATAGTTAGTTAGATCAGTTACATATTTACTTATTAATTAATTAGTTTAAGTTGAGTGTTCAGTTCCACATTTATATATTTATTATTTAATGCTTTGACATTCATTTCCACCAGTGTTGCAGGGTGATATCGGCCTTTTAATCGGCTATTGGCTTTTTCCTGCTCCAATGACGTTGTCTTGAAAATCCACTATTGGCCGACCTCGACTTAATTATTTTTAACTTAATAGTTTTAAGGTTTGCACTATCTGTCGGAAATTGTGAACATTGTGAAGGTGTCACTTTGGGCTCTGGGTGATTGTGATGACATTTCATATAGGGCACATTTAGAAACCAAACAATCAATTGATTAATCAAGAAAATAATCATTAGCTGCAGCTCCACCTCAACCTTCAACAGTAAAATCCTGCTTTTACATTAATGCAGGAGTCATAATAATCTAATAATATCAAATATAAAAGTAAAACAGTCACAGGGGACATTTTACTGCACTGTGTGCTTTTACTTTGAATATTTTTAGTACATTTTCCTGATTAATCTTACATACTTTAACTCAAGTAATATTTTCTCTTCAGGACTTTCACTACTAACACAGTATTTTTTAGTGTGATATTAATACTTCCCCCATCTGAGCCAAATTCAAACCTGTTTTGACACATTAAAAAACATGTAAATATAACGATGAACGCGTTGTTTTCATGAATATTTTTCTATTAGTTTCTTTCATTTCTATTATAATTGGCCCACCTACGTCACGCATGCGCCAGAGGTCGAAGTTGAAAGTTGACAGAGGAGGGCTCGTGCTTGGATGGTTCGCGGGAAACGTCCCAAAACAAATCGCTTCTGGTCGACACGCGAGCAACTTTCTGGACGATTCCGCGCTTAGCTAAACTAATCGATCAGATCAATAGCAGCGTCTTCTACCACAACAACTCGCGACAACTAAAAACTCTCCTCTGAAACTGAACGAGCTGGTAACGTTAGCTAGCTACTTTAGGTAGCTCAGGCTAACAGCGGTTGCTAATCGGTTAGCACCAACCTGCGCTCCCCGGCTACGAGACAGCCGTTATCGGGCGGTACAGCGGTGATACCCGGCGGACTGGGATTGAGGTGAGCGGGGAGTGAAATGGCAGAGAGGCCAGAAGACCTGAACCTTCCCAACGCGGTCATCACCCGCATCATCAAGGAGGCGGTGAGTGTGGAGAGAGAAGCACTACTGAAGCTAAAGAACCAGTACAACAGTGTCAAAGTATCTTCATCAAAAATAGAAAAGTATCATTACAAAACGTGCTTTAAGTACCAAAAGTACTCGTTCTGCAGTAAAAAGTCCACTTTAAATGATTTTGTGTGACATTATTGACCGTTAATACTGATGCTTCAGTGTTTTAGCAGTGTTTTACAGTTGTAGCTGCTGGAGGTGGAGTTTTAACTACTTTATGGAGCCTACTGTTAGCTGGTTTAGTCCAGTGGGGTTCAACCTACGGCTCGGGCCCCTCCAAAGGGTCCCCATGTAAATCTGACGGGTCCTGTGACGATTAATTGGAGAGGAAAGAAGAAAAAACGAAGTTCTTGCTGCTTTTTTTCTAATTAAATATATAACAGTCTATCTAATTTAGCTTTACAAAATTATTTAAATTAAACCCAAGCTGTGTGTTGTAAAGGATCACAAGCATAAAAGGTCGGGAACTAGGGCTGAACAATATATTGTGATTATTTTGACATACATCGTGTTTAGAGCTGCACGATATATCGTTTCAGCGTCGATATCGCAATATGCCCGTGTGCAATAGTGACATTGAAGGACACGCAAAGTCAAGTAAGATAAATTAACTCAAACATGTCATTCTAGAACTAATTTATGCCTCAGTTTTCGGGTCGTCCGTCTCATTCTTGTGAACGTGTATTGTATGTTTGTTATAATGGACTGTGGTTTTATTTGTTTTGTACTAAATTATATTTAAATTTTCTATAAATATATTACAAATATTATGTGTTTGGCCTGATGTTTATGAAGTTGAATTGTTTTAACAATCACTCCCTTTAAGTTTTTCTTCACCGTCCAAATTCTCAAGTATGATTCAATATTCTCAGATTTACATTCATGAATATTTTCCTGTACAGTGTGAATTTCTTCAGTCTTTACTGTGAACAGCTTTCAGTGTTCATCAACCTTTTATTTACACTGTCAAAAAGGCTGTTTACATACAGCAGAACTGTATTTCTCCTGACATGTCAGAAAATGGCTCTCAATGTAAATCTTTACTCATATCGATAGAATAAAGTAGAATAAAGTGGTTTATTTTTAAACAAACCAAAGTTAAATCTTGTTATAAAAGAAAAATACTAAAGAAAACCCTTAAGAGACATAATGGCAACTTCCTGTTCTTAAAGACGACTGTACCCATTTGTTTGTTTATGTTTTTCTTTATGTTAAGATGTTGCTGTCTCTGAGTAACTGTTTTTCAGCCTGTCCTTGTTCGCTGGTAAAATACTTATACACTGCAGCTTTGAGTTAAACTCCTCCGCACCGTTTGTTTTCTTAACAGCTCCCAGATGGGGTGAACGTGTCGAAAGAAGCAAGGAGAGCCATATCCCAAGCTGCCAGTGTGTTTGTGCTGTATGCAACATCCTGGTAAGAATTATAAAAAACTAACAGTCAAATATTGATTCTTAAAATTTGATTCAAGTGGTGACAGTTCCAAATACAAAGAAACAGCAGCGTCTGAGTCAACTTGTACTCAAATGACCAAGTTTAAGAATGCTCCGTTATACCACTCCTTAAATAAAAAGATGTTTTTTTCTGTTTATTTGTCACAGTGCAAACAACTTTGCCATGAAAGCCAAGCGGAAAACTCTGAACGCAGGAGACGTTTTGGCTGCGATGGAGGAAATGGAGTTCGAACGATTCCTGGAGCCTCTCAGAGAAGCTTTGGAGGGTCAGTACGTCAGTCAGTCTTTTCAGGTTCAAGGAAATATGACACAGAATAGAAGTTCATGTTATTCCTCAGTCTAACTGCATGTGCAGACATTTGTCCTTTAAACCACCACCTGCTCAGTTCTCTACACTCATTCTTCTGTCACTGACTTCCTTTGAATTTTAACAGGAACGCAGGTGTTTCAATTTCAGGTTAAAATCCTAACATCTGTCTGGACTTGCACCCCAGAACAGAAGTTTCTATGGAAACCCATTTCTGCCAGTGTGATGAAAAAAATCGGCTAAGTGATTACAATGAGAAACCATCTCAAAATATGAATTATTGCAAAATAATGAGAAGCATTCTCATTATGACTCAATCGACTCAAAATAATAAGAAACTTTCTCAAAATATTGATTCAGTATCTCAAAACAACGAGAAACTGTTTCTCAAAATTAATGACCTTGTATTTCAAAATAAGTTTCAAAATGACATTTTATCTCAAAATAATTATCATTACTTTGAGAAAGTTTCTCATTGTTATGACTTACAGGATGCCATTTTTTTCATCACTTTGACAGAAATGGGCTTCCATACAGATCAAGATGTAAAATAAAGTAAACGTCGGGTCGTTTATTTCCAGTAAACGGTGTGTTTGTGTTCCTCCAGTGTATAAGAAGGGCCAGAAAGGAAAGAAGGAGGTGTCTGAGCAGAAGCGTAAAGATAAAGAGAAGAAGGCCAACTCTGAGAACGATAAGAGCAGGGAGGAGGAAGAGGAGGAGGAGGAGGAGCGCATGGAGGAGGAGCCTGAAGCTGAAAACGAAGCGGAGGAGGAGGAGGTGGAGAACTGATGAAGCTCTGATGACTGAACTTCCATCACCTCCTCTGAGGTTATCACTGGCTGGACGTGATGCATTCAAGTGATGCTTGGTCATCACAGAGTCACCATAAATCAATACATCCATGTTTACAGTGCAGCAGTGAGCTCATAGGAGGTGAGGTTACATTTTTGAGGAGGTGCAGCTGCTGTTTTCCAACCCGACAACAAACGAAGCACAAAGAAACCAACTCCATCATGCACCTCCTCAGCTTTAATTCCCGTGACAGGGTTAAAAAAATACATCGGTCATCATTTAACTAATACACTTGAAATCTGCCATCCATGTGACGTTTATTAAACTCTTTATTTAACAAAAGAACTTGTCAATGGTTAAACGTTGTCTAAACACAAGAAGCCGTATAAGAACCCAGTGGAGTCTAAGATTAGTCAAGTTTGGATTCAGGAACTCCCAGATGACATTTGATGCTAGCTGTGTGGTAGCTAAATCACGCGCTAGTTGGGATCATGGTTGTAACTACTGTGTTGCTCATTGACGCACATTTTGCAGAAAACTAAATGAGAAATACTTTTGGAAGTGTCGTATTCTTTTTTTAAAGACAGTGATGGCTGTGAGGAATTGTTCAGTAAAAAAAAAAAAAATGGCTGCACCAGCATTCCAGTGCACCTTTATTTGTTCTGCTGAGTTTTTGAACCATTTATACTTTTGTAGAATTGTATATGACTGGCTAAGATTTTCAATAAATATTTTGTATAAAGAAACTGTTGAATCATGACTAACCTAACAGACCCCATCACACCCACCACAACAGTTTGAGATTCAGACTGATCAGGGATCCTTCATACACGACTAATCCAGCAGCAGTTCTGCCCTTAATTTAAAGCTGGTGAACCACCTTTAAAGGGATAGTTTGGATTTTTTTAATGTGGGGTTTTATGAGGTACCTAACCATGGTCAGTCACCTATAGTTGCTTTTTTCTTTACTGAACTACACCTGATCACCACACAGAATGAAATGTGCATCTACTCATCTTAGCTAGCCTCTCGTCCATGAGTAGATGCAGTTTTCCTTCTGCGCAGTGATACACAAAGAAAAAAGTTCCTCCATGAAACTGCTCTAAAGGTCTGTGGATCATCTCGGCAGACAACTCTACAGCCCAAATCTCCAAAACTGAGCAACTCACCAAAATTCTACAGCTAAGAGGAGAAATGTGTAGTTTTGAGCTGAACTATCCCTTTAAAATAAAAATGACTAGGATCCAGGATAGTACCAGGTTCAGTTGAGTGTTACAGCCTTACAAATCAAAACGAATAGTGAGGTAAAATCTGCCTGCATGTTGCCAAATCAGGTAAATTAAGTGTAAACACGTGGAGGATTGGAAACCTGATTTTAAAATGACTAAACTTCTGTTATAGCCACCTTAATGCAGGCTCTGGACAAGTAAAACATGTTAATGTCATTGACATGTTGCACCATGTAGCAGATACACAGCTAATACACAGCTAGAATTAGCCCCACGATTATGGGACATTTGCTCATGGCAGCTTTAAAATGCACTTTACCTTATAAATGAACCAAGTATTTTAATTTTGACCCCCTACTCTGCAGAATTACTCCTTCAAATTATCTGACATTGCTGTATTTTTAGTGCCGATACATCAACACTAAAATTAGACAGACTTGAGCCAGTTTGTGTCCCAACGGGCTTCCGTTCATTCCAATGTGTTAATGAATAAAAAAAACAAGCTCCAACACAAGGCGTTTTGTTTTTTCAACATTTTATTCCTGTCCTCCATTTACTCAGATGGACACTCGACTTTGCCGCTGTTGATGTCATCGATGACATCATGGGGAGGACGTCCATCGATGGTGCAGCCAACAGACTGAGCGGTTCCCAGGATCTCTTTGATGGTTCCTGAAGGGGACAAAGACAAATATGTCCACTCAGCGTCTGGGTGTCAAAACACTTTATAACGAGACATTTTTATTTCTGAGAGGGTTTCATGTCCGATTACTTCAACATGGGGACAAAAAGTCAAATATAGTTTGAAGTAATGTGGAGATAAATATTAATTTAGTTTAACGACATGTTCCGGACTTTTCGGCACAGAGTTGTCCACTTGTTTGGGCAGCCCTGTTTCCTAAAGCCGGGTCAATCTGAGCCTCCACTGGATTACACTCGGTCACTCTGACAGACGGGCATAGTGGCGGGAGGCTGAGCTAACCATTAACAGATTAACAAAGAAGAATATCTGCCTGTAATAGAGAACATTTGGCCAATAGTGAACGCTGAGATAAAAGCCGTCTGATGTTGAAAGTCTTACCAGAGAGCTCCCTGGCGATGGAGCGAGGCCTCATGACGCGAGCAACGGCCACAATCTCATCAAAGGTCACGCTCCCGCTGTGCTTGACTGGAAAATGTTAAAAAGTGAAACTCAGTCAGTCCACTTCATTCAACCTTCTTCCTTCAAAAAGAAAAATGAGTTTCTACTCCATGCCACTTACTGTTCTTGACCTTCTTCCTGTCACGAGGAGGCTCCTTCAGAGCCTTGATGATCAGAGCAGACGCAGAGGGAACCACCTCGATCTAAAACAGAGTCGAGTCATCTTCCTGCCTCCACACAGCAGTTTATATTCACATGTGAAGACGAGGTGAATTTAATACGTACCGCTGCCTGTCTGTTCTGGATGGTCAGCTTCACGGTGATCCTCAGACCCTTCCAGTCACCGGTGGCCTTGGCAATGTCGTCACCAACTTTCTTGGGAGACTGGAGAGAAAACGGCGATCAGTTGAGTTCAGTCACAGCAGACGGAAACAAAATTAAACATCTACGATAAACAGGAGCTTCAGTTTGTGTTCCAGACTTTTCGGCACAGAGTTGTCCACTGGTTTGGGCAGCCCTGTTTCCTAAAGCCGGGTCAATCTGAGCCTCCACTGGATTACACTCGGTCACTCTGACAGACGGGTATAGTGGCGGGAGGCTGTACCGGGACACGTTTTCATACTCACCAGACCCAGAGGTCCGATTTTGGGGGCCAGGGCGGAGGTGGCTCCGACTTCTCCTCCTGTGCACCTCATGTACACTGAAAGATGAGAGATGCTGAAGATTAAAGACTTTATCTGATGCAGGTTCACAGTTACAAACACACCAACAGCTGATTATAATCAGGTTTGATGGAAGTTTCATTAAGCACTGCAGTGATTTAAACCGTGTCCACATGTTCTGTAGCTCATCTAGGTTTCTTCACTCTTCCTCGCAATTTTAAGTCCAACACACCTGGATTATGAGGGATGATTACAGGAAGGTGAACACCAACATTGAAGTTACAGTCTTAATACTGTATGGAAGTACAATCTAATTTCACCCCTTTATCAATGTGACGAGCACTTCCTACAAAAGATGAGTCATCAAATACTGAAACAGTCAAACACCTGTAAACTGTCTGACACTTTAAATCAGAATTGACTTCCACTTAAAGTGCTGAAAAACCTGCAGTTTGGATTCATTTAGCTGCTTTAAAGCCGTCAGCCATGTTGGCTTGAGATCTAACGTGCTTGTTACCAAATATATTTTGTGTTCATAATCATTGATTCATTGTAGACAAATGATTCCCTGATGATCAAATTTTTTGACAAAAACAAACAACTACCTCAAACATTTAATTTACAACTGTGGTTCTGAATCCTGCTTCTGGAAACCATGATTATTTACCACCGCTCCCTCAACCAATATCAATTAAATCAGACATTCAGCCAATAAAGCAATAGCCAACAATACCACAATATTGGCATTAAGATATTAATCCATTACTGCAAAACTGTACAGCAAATCTGGTAAAATCACAACAGAATGCAATGTAATATCTTGATTAAACATCTACATATAAGAAAATATAACTTGTTAAAACATAGCTAATTTTTGCAGGTTTGAAAACTACCTCTTAATCATGTAAACAAGGCTTTATAGAATCATTTAAATCACAACCAACACTATTATAGAGCAGCCTTACACCTGATACAGCTGATGAGGTGTGGGCACAGCAGGCAGTGATGAAAGTAGCGTGATGTCTCAAGGAGCAGGATTGAAATAAAGTCCAAGTATTCTTAAATAAGTTTTTTGGAAGTGTTCAAAACCATCTGTTAAATGTGCACTGACACACCTGAGATGAGCAGCTGAAGACACGGCTGGATTGACCCGATTTAAGTTTGCCTGTATTTTTTGTCAGTGAATTTGACATTACCTCAAAATAAATACCTCAATTTTCTATGATTCATATTAACTCATTTTAAGGCCACTGATAAGTTACAATATACAATCCTTTTTATAAAGTACTTTTTTTCCTACACATTCTCTGGTATAATTAGTCATTTAATCTATTAAGCTTCAGAAATCAGTGAAAATAAAGATTTCCCAGGGCTGAAAGTGAGCTAATCACGTGATCATTTGCAGTTCAAAAGTTACAAATGTTCAGTGTGAAAAACAAATTATCAACTCATCATACTGTTAGATGGAACCTGGGAATATTCTTGGTTTATAAGTGATCAGAAATATAATCAATATCCTATGGATTGATAATCGCAGGACACAATACGTTTTAGCTGCCATCTAATTGGCAGTCTAGCCTCACATTACCATTCATGGATCAACACGTTGATTAAATTAGGTGAATTTTTTCGAAAATTTCTAAATTCACACAAGTTCATATCGTTATACAAGACTGATTAATTCTGACTGATGCTATAACGTTAACTGGTTAAACACTTAGGATGCTAAATGAACTAACGTTAGCTGATTACCATTAGCAGCTAGCTCGTACAATCACGTGGATTCGCACGTAGTCCGCCCCAGACACCAATTTTCTATATCAAACCCGTCACTTATTAACCAGATTCCACCCGATACAAACATTAAAGCATGCAGAAATTTAATTCAGACTTTTTTTTTGCTTTCTTCGCCGCGTTTTGGGTCCCATTATTACCGTTTTCTCTGCGCCGTTCCCAGGCCGCCAGACACGGGGGCAGCCAGCACAGAACGACTCCATCTTGGCTGTGAACAAAGTACCGCTTTTATTACCCACGTCACGCTAAAAACATACCAATTTTAATCTCGTTGGGGTCGAATTTGGGAGGCATGTTGCTGGTGTGGAGGTTGAGCTCAGTTCAGCTTGGTTGGTGAGGGTGTCGGATGAACCCGGACTCGGGACGACCGATTACTGTTGCACCTTCACCGCTAAGGGGAGAAAGAAAGGTCGAAGACAGTCCGCGGACGGCTTTATAGCAGCGCCAAATCTCGCGAGAGGTTATGATTCAGCTGTCGTGACGTAGCGGCAGGAGGTGAAAAAACAGTTTTTCATGCTATAAAGTTTGTTTTTTTGGATAAAGGAAGGTTTTGTGTTTACATACATTTATTTTATTTTGTTATTAACACGTGCTGCAAGGAGTTATTATTTAGTTACTATGTTAAGCACAGAAATCTCATTATAAAGGACAAACCTGTCATGTTTAATAATAAAATGTGTGCAACAATACAGCAAAAACAACACAAATCATTATAATAACTATTATTCTGTTTAGTCTGTGTGCCTTATTTAATGATGTTAAAACACAGGGCTGTAACCTAAGTGTGCTGTTGTATGTATTCTGATTTCCTGTCACTCTGAGAATTTATTTGAATACGTCACAGTTTCTAGTTTTTTATGCCTATATCTGTGATCTGCTGACTTCATATGAGCCTGACCGATTGTGTCAGGGTCCTGCTGTTAGGGCCTTTGCTGTCGGGCCCCTCAGCTGTGGAACAAGCCCAGTTTCCTCTATCTTGTTTTACATTTTTAACTTAATTTATTTCATTTCATTGTGCTATAAAGCACTGTGTTCGTTTTAGATATGAATAATATACATATTAGTATATAAAAGTAGCTGGGCCTATATCAGCTATTAACAACCAGTGGGCCCACTGGTGGGCCTCAGAGCATCATCTAGTGGGCCTCGAAGGCAGTGGTACTGCCAAATAGTTAGATTATTATTGTTCATTTTTTCTAAGATATTTATTTTTCTATGAAATGGTGCTCAAGATTTCACATAAATAAAATAATATCAAATTAAAACGTATAATTTCAATTACCAGTTACATTTGAAAATCACCACACAAACATGTTCTGCCACTAGCTGACGTCAGCCACAGCTAGTGAATGTCTGCTACTATTAGTTAATGTCTGCCACTACTAGCTAATGTCTGCCACGGCTAGCTAACGTCTGCCACTACTAGCTATCGTCTGCCACAGCTAGCTAACGTCTGCCACTACTAGCTATCGTCTGCCACAGCTAGCTAACGTCTGCCACTACTAGCTAACGTCTGCCATCACTAGCTAACGTCTGCCACAGCTAGCTCACATCTGCCACAGCTAGCTAACATCTGCCACGGCTAGCTAACATCTGCCACAGCTAACGTCTACCACTACTAGCTAACGTCTGTCACAGCAAACTAACGTCTGCCACTACTAGCTAACGTCGGCCAATACTAGCTAACGTCTGCCACTACGAACTAACGTCTGCCACAGCTAGCTAACGTCTGCCACTACTAGCTAACGTCGGCCACTACTAGCTAACGTCTGCCACTATGAACTAACTTCTGCCACAGCGAGCTAACATCTGCCACAGCTAGCTAACATCTGCCACAGCTAGCTAACATTTGCCACAGCTAGCTAACGTCTGCCACTATGAACTAACGTCTGCCATAGCTAGCTAACATCTGCCACAGCTAGCTAACGTCTGTGTCACAACCCAATCTGAGTTGCTGCACTATGTGAGTTGGGCATGCGTGAGGGCGTCCGCCATATTGGAGAACTAGGTATGGCAACACCATTTGGACAAACCACACCAGAACTGCAGTAAAACCATTAATTTGATATGTTTTGATTATGATTACATTTGTTAATGATTATTTCACTGTGTGTGGTTGCCTGTTGTAGTAAAGCCTTTTTTAATGCTCATACTGCTAAGAAAGTAGTTCCTCCATGAAACTGCTCACAACAAGGTCTGTGGATTATCTTGAGTAACCGGGTCATGATTTCTG
>JBBPCS010000130.1:7651631-7662566 GCA_037974645.1 Hollardia meadi
AACATTGTACCGTAGCCATGATCAATGTCATTCACTTCATCTGTCAGTGGTTTTAATGTTGTGGCTGATCGGTGTATACTGGTGAGTCAACACAATCACATTTGACAGGATTTTGATGGACAGCTGCATGAAACTTTTTTAAAAATCTGAAATCTGGGGAAACAAACATCGAGCAGAGTGATATTAGATGTGGAGATCATCTCCATGAGTCAGAAGGTCACTGATAACAACAGACAAAGGAGGGCTGAGGAAAGCTCTGTCAGAAAGAAGAAAGGCGAGAAAAGCTCAGATGATAAAGGAACAAAAGAAGTGTGGCGCTCACCTTCAGGATTTTCACCACCACTTTCTCATTGTTGGTCACGTTTATGGCCTCAAATACTTCGCTGTACTTCCCTCGACCCAATTTACGCACCAACTGATAGTTGTCTTGATTGCTGGCAAAGAGTGGAAACAAAGGACATCAACTTGATCGTGACCACAAACAACAAACATCAGTAATCAATAAGAACACTTAAACAATTAGTCACTTACACAAAGATTATTAAACAATTAGGATGAATGACTACTCTTTTATGACATTTATGAAGCAAAAAACACCAAACATTCTCTGGTTGCAGCTTCTCTAATACGAGGATTTGCTGCTTTTCTTGTTATTGTAAACTGATCTTCAGGTTTTGGGCCGTTGGTTGAACAATTCAAGATATTTAAAGATGTGACCTTGGACTTGGAATTTCTAATAGTTTATACACTGAAAAATTCGAATCATTTAATCCTAAAAATGATCAAAAAATTATTTGATAATGAAAATAAGTTGTAGCACTATTGGTTCTAAACATCAGTTATCAGCCTCCTTCATTACTAATAATCGGTATGGGCCCTACACTAACATACATCCATACCTCCAGTTTGGCACGTGTGCATCGTAGTCCCAGTACTCTCTGTTCTTCTGTGTGTTGACATCGGTGTACACCCGAGCCTTGCTGCTGGCCGGCGTGGATCCGGGCATCGCTAGCTCTGAGGCTCTGAGTCGAGGACCCTCACCTCCCTCTGAATACTTCTTGGCTCGATACTTGAAGGCTGTGCAGCGACTCTCCACAATACGTGGCTCTAAGATCCCTGTGCTGTGCTTACCATGGGCTTTGGCCGCTTGCGCCCTCTGATGAAATGTGTCAGGCCTGTCTGACGCAACGGTTGTGCAGACTGACAGAGCTACGATGACCGAGTGTGTGAAGCCCCTGAGCAGGATGTTGATGGGCAGGATGGTGTGAAAACCCGCCAGCTGCAGGACGACAGGGGAGAGGAGAGAGAAAAGGCTGAAGCAGAGGACGGAAAAGCAGACAAAAGGATGCAATATCAGGCTGAAGTTTACTTCCGATGTAGGGCCACGACTAACGATTAATTTTATTAATTAATCTGAAGATTATTTTATCAATGTATCGTTTGGTAAAATAAAAAATATATAATTTCCCTCAGGCCAAGGTGATGTAATCAAACATGTTTTATTTTAACATCAGTCTAAATTACATGGCAAAGAAACAAATCCTCACGTCTGTGAAGCTAAAACAAGAGAAACTTTGGCATTTTTCCTTGAAATTATCAAAATGCCTGCTCATCAATTTCCTGTCAACTGACTACTAATTAATCAACTAATCATTGCTGCTCTGCCTGTACGATTTTCTGTTGTCACTGTTTTTAAGTTGAAATAACTGGCACTAGAGTAATGGCCTGAACTCTTTTCGGTTTAGTGAAAATTTTACTCCATTAAACAGGAAAAAAAGGGAGGTTTCGCTGTTTTTCTCCATCAGGCCCAAATCAGACCAGGTGAACCCGAAAAACCACTGTACTGAAACTTCAAAACCTAAACTGCATAAACATGGAGACTTCAAAGTCTCGCTAAAAACCCTTATCACACAGAACAAACAGCCAATTAACCTGAGATTCGTGCCACTTCCCTAAACCCATAGACCATTTAATCATAATCCCTTTATCAGAGATTAGAGATCTTTATCAATCTTTTTCACTAGACTTGTCCAACCAGGACCTGATAGACCTGGTCAGTCTAAAGACCCAGTTTCAGATTTTGGTTACAGGAAAAGGGCCAATCTCCTACCAAAATAAAATGAAAACAACAACAAAAACACTGAACCTGGACTAGATTAACAAAGAAACTTAAACCCACTTTCATATTTCTAATATATGTGAAGCCTTATTTAATGGCCATTTCACTGCATCTCCTCCATCTAGACCACAACAGCCCAGATGTAGACCAAGTAGAATATCACGGAAACTCTAAAGAAGTTTAAAACCCAGTTTTAGATTTGCAAAACCTTTATTCAACCTGTAAAAACAGGCAAAATAGTGATTTCCCTGCATTTTCTCTACCCGGACCAGGCTTAGCTCAAAGACCTCTGGAGTTAGACTTGTCAAACCTGGATTAGATTAACACCGCGTCTCTCAGGTGTCTGTCTGATGTTGCATCTCAGTCCTACATTAACGTTTATTTTAACTTGAACCCAAAACTGTATCTGAAGCCCGTCACGACACGGACTCTACGAGGCCTTTTCACCAACAAGCAGCTACTATTTACACTAATATGAGAGCCGAGTTAACATTAATCTTGCTGGTCATCGCCAAGTTATCCTAACGTTTAACCAAACCTGCGAGAGTTAGCATCATTCACGATAATTACATATAACTAGCTAGCTAGTTACGGTGACCTAGCTTACTTAGTAAAACATTAAAACCTCAAATTTGAACCTTGAAAAAAAGTAATATAGATTCATGTAGATGCTAAAATTCACATATTTTTGTACAAGAAATATTTGTCGACTACAGAGTTTATTACTGTCTACATTCCTGAAATGTGAAATCAATAACGGGGCTAAAGTTAGCCGGCTAACCTCGTCGTAGAGATATCCGAGCTCAGAGGTAGTCCGCCCGACATGAACGTTAGCTTGTTAGCACCTCGTTAGCGGGACGTTGCTCTCCGTAAATCGATGTAGCACCACCAGGTTTGAAGTTATTGATAATTTGTGTAGTACCAACAGTAAGAGTGACTTCTTAATGATTTGTTTAGATGGGTGGTGTTGGTACATCTAGCAGCGGTTCTTTAGCAGAACCAGGATGATCTTCCCTTTTGCGGTAAACATCACCCGGAAGTAAATCAAGCGGATCAGTGACCTGAAAACTGACGGTGATATCAAGTGGCTAAAATCTTGGCATAAATCTATTTAGACACTGTATTAAAAAACGCTTAGCAAACATGTACGAACAAACAAAGCATTTCTAATTTAAATATTGATTTGACTTGATTGTATTCTGTGATAAACAATTTACACATAACCAATCAGATCCTTAAGTAAAAGTAGTAATAACAGCGTAGAAATACATTGTAAAAGTAGCAGCACAATATTCTTAGATTACCTAAAGAGTACTCATTATATATATTATAACATAGAATGGCCCATTTCAGAATAATATAAATTATTTAATTGTTGCATTGTTTATCGCTTTAATGCTGCAGCTAGTAAAGGTGGAGCTAATTTATACATACATATACATATATATGGATATCAGCATATTGTTTAAAATGTATTAATAATCAATAATGATGAAAAAAGACGACAACATACATGTAGAATTAGCTGATACAAAAAACAATGTCCAGCTTTATTTTCATAAGGGTGGTTTATTTTAATTGTCTGTATACAGTATGAACAGGAGCCTATATTGATATCCATATGTGTAAATCAACGCCTCATTACACTTGTTCACCTCCAACTGGAGGCTCTGAAGCAGACTCATGGCACAACCACACAGTCCACCGTCCCGTCCCACCCCATCCCGTTATTTCCCTTTGCCCATGATCATTGAACTCCAAAAACCTTCTTTTTAAATATACTGCAAAGATTGTACAGAATATAGAAACTCACACAGTTAACTAAAGTACACAAATATTCTTTTTTTTTTTAACTTTATGCCCGGCCTAAACCAACACATAAATTGCAAGTTTGAGGCTACTCGGATTAATCTGCTGAACGCCTGGCGTGGACCAGGAGGAGGTTAGAGTCCTGTCAGGATGTTAAAGGCCAATTCTTCAAAATAAAATAAAAAATATTACTTTTGTTAGAGCTATCACACAGAAACTAATGCAGCTAGTTTGTGAGCAATATGTTTTGTCAGGTTAAACCTTGTGATGATCCATCTGAAAGTCAAACTAAAGTGCTTGCAAAATACTGCAAGCTCATTCATGGTGAATACAAAAGCAGGTAACATAAGCACTATACAGTTTTTAATGTTTACATAAGCGTATACACATAATCTATAATATAACAGAGTAGACTATGCCATGAATCAGTAGTCATAAATATTACATTGTGCATGTTCTATTGCACATGTCAAGTGTTTGTATGGCATGATAGGTATGTGTTAGTTACCTAGATGTCATTTGTTTTAATACAAAGATGCAACGACACAGATTTCATAGGACACGGGCTATACATTTTCACAATTCCACTTTTTTTTCTCTTCTCCTTCTTAGGATGTTTTCCTAAATAAACCAAAGCTATAATACAACAGTGACATTAAAGTGTGATAAATATTCATGCACGAACAGATGATACTACCTAAGATCTAGTATGTGAAAAGATACTGCTGCACAAGCCAGCCGTGGCGTACGGATGGGAGGTTCTCGGCTATACTGGACATGAAAAGTAACAAAACACAAAAATGAGTGATTGGTTAAAAAAAAAACAAAAGAAACAAAAAGGCACATGGATTTCAGAGGAGCTTACACGAGCACACACAGCTGACTACTTTCTGAAGTCCTTGTCCTCGTACTCAAGAACAGAATCAACGGTCACAAAACAGACAATCACATGCAAACCACAGAATAAGGTCCCACACTCAACTAAACAAAAAAAATGTTTTCCCACATTTTACATTACATGCCTTTTTCATTCTGTTCAAGTCTTGTTCCAAAATAAGTCGAGGGATCCTAATCGCCTTTCGGATGTTTTCTCATTTGCTCAACGAAAAGGATGAGGATGAATTCTTATCGTTACTGATACTAAAAAATCATTTAACAGAAGTTAACAGGTGCATGTTAGAAGCTACAAATGGGAGAGCGGAGGCTGGCACAGGTTGTGGGTGAATGACATGTTTGGTACCCAGGACTGAGGAGCCATTCAGTTCATGGGATGCAGGGAGCCTCGGGGAAACTCTCGCCCTCAGCAGTGTGCTGGACCGTGTGCTCCTGCAGAGCTGTGAGGTCAACGAAACGCTCTCCGCACCACACGCACTTAAACTGCGTCTCCCGCGAGTGCACGCTCTGGTGCTTGGCCAGGTGTTCGCGTTGCTTGAAGCTCTTGTCGCAGCTGGCACACTTGAAAGGCTTCTCCCCGGTGTGAACTCGCCGATGGCGCTGCAGCTCCGACGAGTACCTGAAGCGTTTTTCGCAGTCAGGGCATTTCAGCGGCTTCTCGCGGGTCGGGTCGCAGCGGTGCTGAACGAACTCGGAGGATGACACAAAGCGCTTGTCGCACAGAGAGCATTTCAGCGGCTTCTCTGTGCAGTGAGAGTTTTGGTGGCGCTGCAGTGTGGAATTCTTTTTGTAGCCTTTACCACACACGTCGCATTTGTAGGGCTTTTCCACCTCGCCACCGCATTTGTGCCTCAGCAGTTCCCCCGATTGGCTGAAAGACTTCTGGCAGGATGCACACTTAAACAGACTTTCCATACCGTGAACCTGCTGGTGGTAAAGCAGGTGGGATGGCTGGAGAAACCCCTTATCGCAAAGGTTACACTTGAACGGGCGATCGGCTGGGTTTTTGTGAGTGCGGCGGTGGCGTACGAGTGCGTACTGCTGTTTGAAGCTCATCTGGCACTCCTCGCACTGGAAAGGTCGCTCCTCGGAGTGGGTGCGTTCGTGCTGTCGCAAGTCGGACGGGCGCTTGAAGCTCTTTCCACACGAACCGCAGCGGAACGGTCTCTCCCCTTCTGGCTGGCACTGATGGTGCAGGAGCTCGGACGACTCCTTAAAGTGCATCTCACACAAATTGCACTTGAACAGGTGCTCGCCCGAATGAGCGTACATGTGCCGCACAAGGTGAGAGCGGTGCTTGAAGCTCTTTTCGCACACAGCGCATTTATACGGACGCTCGGAGCTGTGCGTGCGCTGGTGGTGCGCCAGGTGTGAGGACTGGCTGAAGCTTTTATCGCATGTGTCACATTTGTATGGCTTTTCACCAGTGTGTACTCTCTCGTGGCGGGTCAGCTCTGATAAATGTCGGAAGGCCTTATGGCACACTGAGCACTTATATGGCCTGTCTGGTGCAGAGGCCTCAAATGCAGGAGGAGACGAGGCACTGATCGCCGCACCGCCACTGGACGTCTCACCAGTGGAGGGCTGCTGGGGGTTGGCAGCTGACGAGGTCGGGGTGACGTTCCCAGAACCCGGCCGGTACGTTTTCTCACAGATGGAGCACTTCATTGGGTTGTTTCCATTGCCGTGCGAGTTGTGATGCTGGGCCAAGGAGGTGAGCAGAGAGAAGCCCATCTTACACACACCACACACAAAAGGCTTCTGCTCCACCTGCACACACTGATGCTCCAGCAGGTCCGTCGCCTGGCTGAAGATTTTCATACACTGAGTGCACTGGAAGGATCGGTCTTGGTTCACCATGCACTGGTGTTCATGAGGGTTGGCCAGGTGAGAGATGTCGTGGCCACAGGCGCCACACTTGTGCCCCCGCTCACCCCCCACCTGTAAGGAGGGCTGCTGGGCTTGAACTGAGAGCTGCTGGCCATGCTGGGGCTGCTGCAAGGAGGCATCAGGCTGCAGGACGACGCCGTACACTGTGCATCCCAGGGGGTTGTCAGTTCCCTGGGGGAGCGTGTGCACAACAGAGGGTGGAGCCACCGCATGTTGCTGCTGCTGCTGCTGCCACGCCTCCGTCATCCTTCCACTTCGCATGTAAGGATTCAGCACTCAGCAGAAGAGGGGGATTTCAGCGCCGAACTAACAGGGTGGATGATTTGAGGAGTAGTAACCAGCACACTGAGAGTGGTTGAGTGATATTACACACGTCCTGTCAGATAGTAGAGAAAACCTAAAGGGAACAGACACAAACAACATATTAGTGAATACACTTAAAATATACAAAATATTATTGCAGTGAATAAACACAATGCAGGGTGTAAAGATGAAAGAGTAGGGCTGATGAGCTGTCATTGATTCCAACATGATCCAATTTAAATAATAATTAAAGAGGCAGCGACTCTAACTTATGAATTTAAATTCCAGCAAGAGAACGTACTGCAGTGTCAGAGTAGTGTGTGTGTGTGTGTGTGTGTGTGTGTGTGTGTGTGTGTGTGTGAGTGAGACTTGGCTGTCAAGTCTTGTTTGTGGGAACTGAACTGAAACAAACCACCCAACTAGCTTTGGTGGTTGTTCCTCGATTATTCAGGAAACAAACCGAAAAAGTATTATGAAAATATTGTTATATATTGGGCAGATATTATGGTAACAAAAAACAAAACAAAAACAGTTAACGCTTCAGAGAAAGCTTCATCAAAACCATTGGGCTCGGTCTATTTCCTGAAACGCCAGTCGGGAACGTGATGATTCTCAGCTAAATGTACATTCTAAACGTAAAGATGTTGTAAATGGTGTAAATGACTTTATGATATCACGTCTGCTCTCCTCGGCTTGTTTTGCTGGAGATATTTTTCCAACAGGGTATTTAATTATATCGTTTCTCTTCCAGGATGTGGCTACGCGATGTTAGCTTGTCAGCTGCGGTAGCATAGCTAGCAGCTTACGGCTAACCGCTAGCTACAGCTAACGTTACTAAACAACTGGACTTCCTTTGCGAGTATCAGCAGATAACTTATCTGCCATTAGAAAACATTATCCGCCGGTCTTGTCGCGCTATAAACCGCAGATATGAACTAAAGTACGACAAGGCGGCAGCGGCTGAAGCACCGCAGCCTGTCAGCTACCGCCGCTTCGATTGAGATGCCGCTTTATGAAAGGCCACAATACGTTTACTGGTTTGATAGGAGCCTTCACTACAAACGAACCCCAATTCAAACTAGGCCTCCCCGGAGCTGCAGAGGAAAATCCACCTTCTGGGGCCGAGCCTCGCACATCTGCAAAAACCACCATTTACATAAAATACAAGCACGATACCTTAGTCGAGCGGCTTATCGATGTTTTTCACTGCCGTCTTCAGTCTGAGGTCGACAACCTTCGGTGTATTTAGGACTCGGAGTACCGGCGGTAGAGGGGATGCGGTTGAAGCCGGACGCCATCCTCCCGCAGACGGACGGACACCGGAAACCGCCACGCAGTGAGCTGTCGCCGCGGAGCAGCCGCTGCTAGAGCCGCTCCATGCTGGAGGTACAACCAGGAGCCCTAAACTACCCGAGGAGGAGATAAACTGCTATCTCAGTTTGTTTGAGGAGCATTCAAACAAACACAAAGGCCAATACGAGCCTGTAAAATATTAGCAAGTGTATTTCCACAACATGACAGTAGGGGGGAGTGTTTCGCTCCTTCAGGCCATGTAAACACCGAACAGTCTCACCCGCAAGGCTGTTTTCACCGAATAACAGGTAAAACCGCACAATTTTAAAACCATCAGCGGCGAAACAAGTATTCAGATCTTTTAAGTAACAATACATCAATTAAAAATACTCTGTTACAGGTGTAAGTCCTGCATTCCTGCAAAATCTTACAAATATTAGCAGCAAATTTTACGTCAAGTAGCAAAAGTGAAAGTGCTCATTGTGCAAAATACAAATCAATCTGTTTATTAATTATTATTGGAGTCTAAACAGCATTTAATTGTTCTCATTTTAACGGCTGTATACTGTTCCTCTAGTTTCATTTATAAAAATGACCATTTTCTAAACGGATCATATGTTTGACGTGTAAATATTGATATGAAAAGTAACCAGTAACCAAAGCTGTCTGATAAATGTAGTGGAGTAAAAGTACAATATTCCCCTCTGAGATGAAATGGAATGTAAGTGTAAAGTAGCATAAAAAAGGAAATCTACCCCATACTGCACTTGCAGGGCTTGAGTAAATGTACTGGGCTACATTGCACCCTGCTTTTATAATAACTACTAATATAATATGAATGTTAGAAATAATGATATACATTTAAATTAATATATAAATGTATTTCCTTTTCAGAACTGTAACATAGAACATGGAAATAGTAATACATAAGTACAAATACCTCAATTTTGTAGTTGAGTGCAGTACCACTGAAAACCCTTACCATAAAGATTCAAACATATTATATAGCGTTATAATTATGGATAGATTATGGTTTAATTATTCAGCATTTTTCTGATTATCTGCATCAGGGTTTTTTGTCCGATTGCCAATAAAATAAATAAATAAAATAAAAATGTCCTACTTTGGCTCTGATGCAGCATCCTCTCTGTCCTCTCTGTACCTCTGTCATCTCACTCAATGTCCCGCCCACAACGCTATCTGATTGGTTAGATTTCACAAGTAATAGCCAATCAACACTAAATGATCTGAATCGGCAAAGTAACCAGTAATCATCAAAGAAATGTAGTGGAGTACAAAGTACAGTATTTGTCTCCAAAATGGAGTGGTGTGGAAATATAAAGTAGCAGAAAATGGAAAAAGTACAAAAACCTCAAGATTTATTCTAAATGTTGACACTAGTTTCAGTTTTACTGCTAATTTATATCAGTTAAATATTGATTACTTATCGGTATCAGCCCTGAAAAAACATATCACTCAATCCTTCATTATTATATCTTACAGAACTCATATTTCCGTAGTTACAACAGCCCTTTATCTTTTAAAATGCGATATATTTTACTGTGGACTTAAAGTAAAGGTTGAACTTCATTATAGGTGAGGTGTATATATATATATATATATATTTACTGACCCACCACGTGAGGTATATTTATACATATATCATTTTAAAATCTATCAAATCATAAAATATAGAATTATATGTACCATTTATATTATATTAGTAGTTTTAAGCACTGCAAGTACTATTTTAAAGGAACTTAAGTCCTTAATTGGGTGCATTTTGTGTTACTTTGTTTTTCTATTCCACTTCTTTTCAGAGGTAAATATTCTTTGTAATATAGCTTTAGTTGGCACTTACTTTGCAGATTTCATATATTAGCAGATAAAATACAATTGTTTTTGAGGGCATCAAACGAAGCAAACAAGACGATTAAGGTGAACTTTTAATGTAAAAAGTACACTGTAATAATCGTACTTTGTAAATTTTGCCTTTCAGACAACAAAAGCTGATTGTTCAATAACTTTCAGTGGATTTTATACAAATTCAGACAACATGAGTTTTAGGAAGTCATAGCAGGTGTTCAGGTTTTAAAGACAAAACAATATTTTATCTTGTTGAAGATCAGTGGTCTGGTTGAGGCGACCGTGCTGCCTTCACTGACCATGTTAAGTGTTTGGATTTTATTTTAGGATTTGAAGGTCGATCCAGGGACCACTGTTTTTGGTTGTTTTTTTCAACATGGCTGCAACATACAGTATATACACTGTGTTTATACGTAGAACTATATTGGATATCTATGTCTTGTTTTAATCTATGTCTTTATGCAAACCAATCGCCCTTCAGGGACAAATAAAGTTGAAAGTTAAAGTTGAAGTAATAACCAGGGTTCAACATTAATGGGTTTTTTTTCATTTTTGATTTATACTCGCCCTAAGTCAATTTATACTTGCCCCTATACAAAAGGTTTTATTTGATTTGGGATTATCAAGTAACAACAAAGACTTATGTTGTCGTTTTACCTCGGTTTCTATCACTCTCCTTCTTCTCCTTCTTTGCCTTCTCCATTTTTCTTCTGCAGGGTCGAGTTTCCACAGTTATTCCATTTGTTCCACTGTTACCTGGG
>JBBPCS010000130.1:7676454-7688110 GCA_037974645.1 Hollardia meadi
ACAGTGTTAGTGGTTGTGAAATGTACAATAATATCTGCTACGATGTTACAGTGTGTTCACATCTTGATAGCCAACCAAGTCTTCCTGGGAACTGGCTCACTGGCAGTCGTAGTATTTGTAAGTTAGACTTCGTATTTGTGACGTACTGAATCTAGCTCGCCTGGTTTGAATCTCATATATTTTAGGAAGTGCTCAGACATCTCCTTCTTCAGTAGAGAAATGTTTCTAGTGACAAACTTTGGGCCAATAGGCCTACAAGCCAGTTTAGTCCAGGTCAGACGTTTTAGGGGATTTGAACGTAAGAAAAACATATTTCTGAGTGGAGGGGGTCTTTAAGTGAAATTACTTTCCACCACCGTCTGTTGGCGTGTGTATTGCATCATGTCCTATTAGTACAAAATGGTAACATATTTTTTAAAACTGAAAAACAAAATGCTCTAAATATTAGTAGGCCTATACAAACTGTGTACAGTTAAACTTGTGTTAAATGAGTTGTTGCTCTGTTGACGAACCAAACACAAACAGAATGTTTCACTTTCTGTCACTTTAAAAGCTTCTCAGACCACAAACAGGAGTCACTCCTCATGGACCAGGAGCTGTCCGCGGTGCTGAACCCAGAACCGGACTGTCTCGCGCTCGGCGGACCTCTCTGTAGACGCACGAAGCTGCACGTGACCTATAATACAGTTTTATTATTATTTTAATAAGCGCGCTCGCTCTGTTGACAGTGTGTCTCCGGTGTGTGTGTGTGTGTGTGTGTGTCCTGCACATTTATTGGGTTGTGGAAAATGTGTCAGCTCGTGCGTGCTATATTCATCTGTCGGCGGTCTTCCACGTGAGCGGAACAGAGGAGTGGAGCTGTTGCGTGACGCAGTCTTTATTTGATATTTTCTTCTTTTCACCATTTTTGTTTGGTTTTTTTTTAACTTTCTAGCCGCGTGTTAAACCAGCAGGGATGAGGATGTTGCCTTCATGCTCACCCTGTCCTGGTAAACGAACCTCCACCTTCAATGCAGCACCGACACACACCAAGTTTTCATTCCACCTGCATCACTTACTGACCTCGCTTCCATCATCCGGGTCCTGCGCGGTGCTCGGAGGCGGGCGGTGCGGGGCCGGCCAGCATCGGTTATCAAACGGCCTAGATTACAAACCCCCGAAGTCCGGGGGAAAAAACACAGACTGACGGAAGCAGAGAGCCAATCAGAGAGCAGAACAGGCGCGAGCTGGTCTCCAGTGACACGCTGACCTGCTGTCTCCGCGTCACCATGGCGACAGAGGGTGCGATGCAGAGGGGAGAGGGGTGAATGTGTGTTTTTATAAATCTGTGTGTCTCTAAACACAAATGATGAGATCACAACATGGTTTAATTTCTAATATTAGACCTAGTCCTTTTTAAAACATCCACAGCCTGTTTCTATTGTTTTCTAATTATCTAATAATAATAATAACAGCAGGTCAGTGAAGGTGATGTCGACACCACAACCCTAACGTATACATGTGGGCATGTAATAGCCCCCCGCCCCTCCTACATTGGAGCAAGACCCCCAGACAGAAGCAGACCTGGCTGCCGTTTTTGTAGTCATTTTATGTCTCTTTGTAGTCATGATTTGTTTCTTTGTAGTCATTTTGTGTGTGTCTTTTTTGTTTAGTGTCTACTTGCAGTTGTTTTGCATGTCTTTGTACCCATTGAGCATCTCTCTTTAGTCATTTTGAGTATCTTTGTAGTCACCCTATGTCTCTTTGTAGTTCTTTAGCCTATCTGTGGTCATTTTGTGTCTCCTTGTAGTTGTTCTGTGTGTCTTTGTAGTCATCTAGCATTTGTAGTTGTTTTGGATTGTTTTAGTCATTTTTTGTCTCTTTGTTGTCATTACGTGTTTCTTTGTAGTCATTTTGTGTATCTTTGTAGTTGTTTAGTGTCTACTTGCAGTTGTTTTGCATGCCTTTGTACCCATTAAGCGTCTCTCTTTAGTTATTTTAAGTCTCTTTGTAGTCACCTTACGTCTCTTTGTAGTTGTTTAGCCTATCTGTGGTAATTTTGCGTCTCCTTGTAGTTGTTTTGTGTGTCTTTGTAGTCACCTAGCATTTGTACTTGTTTTGGACTGTTTTTTCTGAATTTTCTGTTTCTTTTTAGTCATTTTTTTTGTCTCTTTGTAGTCTGTGTTTATTTGTAGCCATGTCGTGTGTGTCTTTGTATTCAGTAACCATCTCATTTTAGAGGTTACTGAGTTTAGTTTTAGCTTATAAATTGAGGGATTTGTGCAATATTGTGATACTGCAATAAAACTGGTGCTAACTGTTATGGTTGAAGTTTTCTTTTATTCTGTTTTGTATTGTTACGCCAAATTAATGAATTTCACTGAAAAAGAGTTTCCCTATGGGTATAACAAAAGTAAAGTAAGAAAGTAGTCATTTTGAGTGTCTTTTTGTAGTTGTTAAGCATATCTCTGGTTGTTTTGTCTCTTTGTAGTTGTTTTGTATGTCTTTGTAGTCATCGTGCATCTTTGTAGTTGTTTTGGATCATTTTAGTGATTTAGTGTTTTTTAGTCATGTTGTGTCTCTTTGTACTCACGTTAGGTCTCTGTAGTTTAGGATATCTTTTATGAGTCTTTGTAGTCATTAAGCATCTCTTTGTAGTCATCTTGGATCTCTCAGTAGCCCTTTATAGTAAATTTGTTTCTTTGTGGTCACCTTGGGTTTCTGTGTAGTTGTTTATTGTATCCGTGGTCTTTTTTTTGTCTTGTAGTCATTTCATGTGTCTTTGTAGTCACCTTATGTCTTTTTGTAGTTTTGTTTAGCATGTCTGCATGGTTTTATGTCTTTGTAGTTTTCATTGTAGTCACGATCTCTTTATAATCATTAAGAATCTCTTTGTGGTCACCTTACATCTCTTCTTGTTTAGCATCTCTGCAATGTCTCTGTAGTCATCTCGCATCTCTCTCTCTGTAGTTGTTTGGGATCTCTTTTTTTCATTTTGTGTTTCTTTGTCGTTGCCTCTTTCTGATTAGTTTCTGTCTCTTTGTAGTCACTTTGTGTCTCTTTCAGTTACATTCTGCAGGTGAAGCAGAACTATCAGGTGTTGATTGAAAAACTGGAGATGAAGAGAAGCTGTCTGACTCCTGTTCAAAGCTTCCTGCCACAGCAGATCCACACTGACTCCTTTCAATAGATATTATACTAAATACTACAGAACACAACACAAAATATTGTCCCCCAGGGACCCCCTGAACCCTCAGGCCCCCGGGGGTGTGCCTGCTCAGAAATCCATCAATGCATGTGAATGTGACCTACATGTTATTTATGTAGCCTACATTGGAGATGTGTGACAGTGGATTTTAGCAGCAGGCTAAGTAAGCAAGTCGCTCCACTTGCAGCCTGAAAATCAGTTTGCGGAACAAAAGTCCGAGATGTTTTATTCAGAGAAACTGGACTAAATTTGGTATATAAACTGGTGTTTGGTGGAATGATCCAGGGAGGCCAAAGTGACTCTGAACACCAGCGTTAGCAGCCTTACCTCCATCAGAGTAGGTTTCAGTGCCGTATCCATCCTGCAGCCCGTTGCTCCACGTCCCCTCGTACCGGGCCCCGCTGGCCGTGCTCTCCAGCTGCCCGTAGCGACCTTTGAACCCCTGCGTCCACTCCCCTCTGTACTCCCAGCGACCCTTGCTCTCCACTCCGATGCCATGCCGCTTGCCCTGCGCCCAGGTGCCCTGGTAGCTGTTCCCGCTGGGCCACGTGTACACGCCCAGGACCTCGAAGCCGTGACTCCAGGCACCAGCGTACTCGCCCTGACCCTGGGGCCCCGTGCAGACCCCTCGGCCATGGGCCTTACCCTGCTCCCACCCCCCGCAGTACGACCCCCCGTCATCAAAGTCAAACCTGCCTCCAGTGGACATGCATGAAACAGGTTTAGGCAAATCCTTAGAACGTCAAGAAAAAGGAAAAAAAAAAACAAGGGCCTGGTTTCACTCAGAAGGAGCAAAGAGGGCGGAGGCCTCGTTTGAATCAGGTAGCGTGGAGGTGCAGGGCCTCGACTCCTGTTCTCGTGTTACTTTTAGGATGTGGAACAGCAGTTTCTCATTTTAAAATCAACAAGACGCAGCCCAAAGAACGACCACGATGGAGAAGCAGCCTAAGCCTCAGCGACGGGTCTGGATTGACGAAGGCAGCTGCCGTGCATGCCGCTTCCCATGGGCATGCAGGCTCAGAGTGCTTCTCATCCTCCTCCTCCACTTCCTCCTCCACCTTCCTGCTCCACGCAGCCTCGCAGCCAGGGGAGCTCGCCGGCCCGTCGCCTCAGCCGTGCAGCGGGGCGCTCCAGACGAGCGAGGCCTAGGCTTTTTCCAGCAGTCCCAGAGGCCCACAGAGAAGCAGCGACCGAGCTCAGCTCAATCAGACATCACAGCATCCCCACATCCCTGCTGCACCTGCACACAGAGAGGGATACAGGACAGGGATGCTGCTGCACCCGTATGCCATTTAAAAAAAAAAAAAAAAAAGAAATCAGAGAAGTTGGAGCTATTTCTCTATAGCATGGCCTGGAAACGAGCAATCCAGGCTAACGCTCAGAGAGACAAACACACCGCCTCAGCCTTGCACACACACCTCAGCAGACATAACGGAGAGTGAATATATCTCCTCTCTGCTCTGCTGCGATCTAAAGATGAGGCTGTCCCTCTCTCCTCTCCAGAAGATGAAAAAGCAGAAGAAGAAAAATAAATTATTCCTCTCCTCCTCCCTTTGTGCTCTCCATCCAAGCAATCGCCTAAACCTGGATTGTTGTTGTATCCCAATTCCACCAAGTCATCTGTCCTCTCCTGCTTTTCGGCCTCTCTCTCTCTCTCTCTCTAAAATCTGCTCATTACAGGACTGTTCCACCCCAGCCAATACCCCTCCCCCACATACACACACACACACACTGAACACACACTCCTTCCCTCAGCTCTTAAAGAGATAGAGACGGAGGTGATGCTGCGAATAGCTGCGTGTACGGCGCTCGCTGCTCTTTCCCCGTGGGGATACAAGCCTGCTCTTCCTAATTATCCAGCCTCGTTTCACTCTCTGAAATCTGGTCAGTCAGCAATCTGTTTTCCTGATAACTGGACGTTTGCGAGCTCATTGATCCCGTGTCTGCTGAGATAATTGTTGTAAGTATTTGTCACTTTTGGCGAGAATCTAGTCCCAGACTGACCTTTTTTTTAAAACAAAACTACAAATAATCTTCTGTCTGTCTGTCTGTCTGTGTGGTGCTTCATCTCATCTTCATCTGCTGGTTTGTATGGTGAAGGACTAACGCCGGCCGGATGAGAGAAAGCTGTAGTATTTATAACACAGGTACAAACATTTCCTACACATATAAGTAAACAGGTAAGCATTGACATAAATAAAGATGGCCGACGCGTCTCCACTGTACAAAAGTGAAGCCAAAATATCGAGATATCGGATACGAGCGCTGCCATCTTGCGCTGGTGACATTTGGAGCCAGAGTCTACGCAGTAATGATCGGGGGGTGGAGCCACGGTATCGAGTTCCCGCCCATAAACACCCGCCCGCCTAATCACGAGCAGGACTCAGTTGTCAATCATGACGTTTCTCTACATGACGAAAATCTCTACAGCTGATATCTCCAAAACTGAGCAACTCACACTAAAACTATCTAGATGGATAAATAGAACTACAGGGGAGAGGAGACATATGTATTTTTTATTTAGGGGTGAACTGTCCCTTTAACATGTCATCTTTCGAAATGATGTGTTTCGTAGATCAATAACCATGAATTAAATGAAAAAAAATGCACTATTGATTGAGTTTTTAAGTATAATGGGTGGATCGTTAAATGAAATTTTAATAAAAATAAAATATTGTCTCTTTAAATATGTGGCTTGTAGTAACCAGTACACCCACAGTGGAAAAACCCAACAAAGCAGTGACATAAATCAACAACACCATGTTCAAAACCGCCAACAATGCATCGTGGAGCACATTTTATACCATTAAACATAAAATATTCCCCTTTTAATGATCTGAGAATTGATGCAGGACTCACAGCACTGCGTTCAGTCATGGCAGAAACTGCTGTATAAATCCAACGCAGCACTTTCTCTCTGGCGGGGTTGAACACGACCAAAGTGTCCGCTGAAGCAGAACAAACGTCCACAAAACACAAAACTGTCCTCTGTGAAGTTCTTTTCTGTCGATCAACAGTGAGAACAAACACGGATTTCATGTCAAAAAAAAGACTCAAATGAGGCGGAAGGAAACCTGTTAAAGGTGTTTATCAGTCTCACAACAGTGTGATGACAACACGATGAAGACGCGTTTCAACTCTTCATCGTTGGCTCATGATGATGGTTACTACTTTCTGCACAGACTCATCCTCACTACTGCATTAAGATTTTTGGCACATTTCTTGTGTATTTTTTCTTTTTATTTCTTCTTTTAGTGATACTTTTATATGTTTTATCGCCCGCTGTATTGTTTTATTCTAACTTAACATATTTGAATAAAAATTTATGCCTGAAACACTGAATTTAAACAGGTAATAGACAACGTTTTCTCATTATGAAGTAAATATATATTGCACAATGTAATGGCTACAGAAAAATGACATCATCCGCTTTTATATTGGTGCCACAGAACGTTCGATTTACGGCACAAAGGAAGCATCGGTCAGTGCAAAACCAAAACAGGAAGAGGCATCATTCTCCCCGGTCACTGTCCCCAGGTAACAGTGGAACAAATGGAATAACTGTGGAAACTCTACCCTGCAAAAGAAAAAGAACCCCGCTGATGGAGAAGACAAAGAAGGAGAAGAAGGAAAAACGAGAGCGAACGGACAGACATTCACTCGATGAAAAGAGCTCCGGTGTTGAGCGGAAATCTGTTCCCCCGTCGATATGCGTTTCCCCTTACCAGTAGCCATGTTGCTAACGCTGTCTTTGCGACTGCGACACCAGCAGTAATACCACTTGGAAACGCTGAGGGGGAGGAAAGTTTTCTATTTCCACTTTAAATCTTTGAATTACATATAAAACTTTCCATTTAATTGAGTTCACTGAAGAGGGTCACATATAAATCATGTGGAGTCAAATTAAATAACTTGAGTGTGACTTATTACAGGAGGCAGAATCACTAATTACCTTTATAATAAACACATTATGTTCATGTAGAAGTTCACCATAACTTTAGATGCAATAATTGAATAAATACATTAGGTGTAATCCAAGTTTGTATTTAATCAGACTTATTTAATTTATTCACTTTGACTCAACATGATATAAAAACTTTGGCATTAATGTGTCCCTTTGCATTGAAGCTACGTAATAAAAATAAATGGAAATTTTATATTTTATGTAATTGAAATACTTAAAGTCAATGTTTTGAGAATAATTATTATTCTGCCTATATTCTGACCCTCTTAATATGTGTTGCTCATTTATAAAAGTGGGCAGGTTCTCTCGTTTTGTGTCTTCATTCTTACAAATAAAGTGATTCTAAATTCAGAAGAAATCTAAACTGTCATACCAGCAGACGCAGGGAAAGCAACAAACACTTCTTTTCAAACAATGAACAGTCGCAATTTTTTAATGAGCATTCTGTAGATTTATTTTTAGATTTTAATTGAGAAAAAGACATGAGATGTTACCTTGAGGGTGGGAATATAGAAGCTGCAGCTGTAGTAATGAATTCACTGTGAAAGTGACACCTGGCGTGTTTGAAATTCACACAGAGCAGAAGTGAATTAACGCTTTTACGGTCCTCAAACGTCAGGAGAACTCCCTCAAGTGCTGTAAGTAAGTCCTACTCTGAGGTATTTCCATTTTCTGCGACTTTATACTTCGACTTCACTTTAATTCAGAGGCATTTTTTACTCAACTACATTTATTTGATAACTTTATTTCCCAAATTCAGATTCATTACGATGGATTAAGATAAAACTGTATTTGGGCAGTTCGACATCATGAGTATGGTTTCTTTTGGTACTTCAAAGTATATTTCAATGCTAATACTTTAGCTTGTAACAGAGTATTTCGGTGGTATTACCACTTCATCCACAGTCGTGTCAGCAGGCAGGAGATCCTCACTCGCACCTCGCAGTGAATCAGAGTTGTGTGTTAACAGTGAAAACTGTGGAACCGATTAATGGAGCTGCTGTCTGCACCATCTTTGTTCCTGCTCACTGGCTTTTCTTTTACTTGAAGGAGCTGGAAGATAAAAATGACAACAACAACAAAAAAAAGTGACAATTAGAATTACACTCCAAACAGGGAGTGCAGGGAGGTGGAGGGCAAGTCTGTAACCATAATTTTTAATGTGAATTCACATAAAACTGTCTTCTTCTTGGATCCATGTCACAGGAAGTACCTTCCCACCCTGTAAGATGGTTGTTGTCATAATCTCGGAATGCTCTACATAAATTAGTAGTTTCATATTTTATAAGCTTAACATATGTTTTACATCTAAAAATCTCATTATGCAAAGTAGTCACTGACAGCAGCCATCGAAATAACAGAAGAATATACAGAAATATCCCCTTTGAGATGTAGTGAAGTCTCACAAAATGAGTATATGATCCAACAAAAGGGCCACAAAGAAGCAGCTACATCTTATCAGTCAAAGTTATATTACATCAGCAAACAAATCAGTAACAAATAGGCTTAAATATATATTAAATTAATTTTACAATGCCATATATTCCATCTGCAGCTCCTCAAATATACAGGCTACTGTATGTGAAAGCAGGCTTGCTCAAATGTGTATGATTAAGAAGAAAATTATTCATTACAAATTGGTCCAAACGTAATTACCATATAGTTTCTTTGCCCCTCTGATAATATGACGTGATACTTGCATTTGAATCTAAAGCGGCCTACTTAAAAACAAACTTAAAATGCTAACAGACAAAGCAGCTAGCTAGCTGGTGAATACAGTTAGCAACTGAAGAGATATTAACAGGCAATTCTTATTAGCATTACAACTTTATGATGTGTTAATTTAAAATGTAAATATAATAAATTTAGAAGCTGGCACTCTACTTAATGCCATCGTTAATAATGTCACTTCAGCCATGTGATGACCGAAATTATTAGCTTACATTGCTAATCTTGATATTTTATCTATATTTAGCCTTGTAATGATGGAATACGGTGGCTATTGTTACCGATTTCTTTTTAACCAAGCTAGCAGCATGACTGTAGGGAGGTCTGCCTCTTGGTAATTAAGTTTTAATTTGGTAAGCAAATGTTAGCATGCTTAACTAATGGTGAAAACACTAAACATCATACCTGCTTTAACACCATGATAGTACTTAATCCAGGGCACTGCGGAGCCTTTTTTATTATTAAGGCTAAATGTTTCTCAGGGCTAAATTTAGCAGCTAATATTCTTGACATTTTCATATTTTCCTTCGCATTAGTCTCGTCATTGCCAACATTTGCAGCTGTTGTGCATTGACAAAAGTCCATTTAAATTCAGGGTGGTGGCAAAAATCAGTGATGGAGGAGGTAGCCTTTATAAATTCTAGTATTACACTGTAAAAAATTAGAGGGAGATCCGATAATGGTATTGGTGATATTTGGCTCAAATAGTGGCCGATGGCTGCAATAGCACCTTCTCAACTGGAATTAATTGACGTTGAGGGAAAATAAATTTGACTTAGAAGTTCAGTTTAAAAGTTATCGGCCAACATCGAAAAAGTTACTTGCGGTATGAAAAAACATGCAAGTATGATCAGGAAAATTTAAAGTATAAAAAATGTACTCGATGTTATACTAAATTTCATTAGATGATTACTTGTGCATTCATGTAAGAGCCTTTATTATTATAAATTTTCTATTTTAATCTGATTGGTTTGTAAAAATTCTGAAAAAAACAGAAATACTATTAAAAATTCACCAGAGCCCAAAGTGACAATGTTTGTCCAAACCTCAAAATTATTAAAGATAAATTAGAATTTGTAAAAATAACTAGTAACTAAAGCTGTAAGGCAACTAGTGAAATAAAAAGTTTAACATTTCCATCTGAAACATAGTGTAGAATTATAAAGATCAAATATAGATCAAACCTTTTGGCATAATGGACGCACATAAAATAAAAACATAACATTTAAAAAAATAACTGGAGAGGGTGAATAGGATTCGTTATTTTTATTTGTGTTTTAGACAATATTTTTTGCCCATATGTTGATAATAATGTTACAACCAATTGCTTATTTGTAAAATACCACAGTGTAATTTACAGGTTGGTAATAAACAGTGACGGTAACAGAACGACGAACAGCCGAGAGAAAGAAAAACAATACAAAACAGAAATGCTGTGAAGAAGTTGAGGTTTCCCATCTGTGGACTGAAACTGGTTCAGGTGAGGATGTCGTGGGCCTGCTGCTCCACCAGCATGGCCATGTTCTTCACGTCGCCACACCAGGAGTCCAAGCGCTCCTTCATACCTTTGATCTGAAACAGCAAACAACAGGTGGCTTTCACCTCAGATCCAATTCTGTTGTTTTAGTATATTTACCATTTTATTTATTTCTGCAGGTATTTTTTTCTTAAACATGTTGAATCAACTTTAGTTTGTAATTTCTTATTTCTGACAATACTTTGACAGCCACAAGAGAAGTGACTGTTAGTTTGTTCCACTCAGGTTTAGGTGGAGTTATATATGGAGTTGTAGGAAACAAAAACAAAAAAAGATGATTAAACTGAACCAGCTATAACAACGAAAACATAATGTCTTCTATAATGCATTTTTCCCTGCATGATTGTTGGGCATCCGTGTGAAACGGCAGCTCCAGCTTTAATCAGACCAATTACCTTCAGGAGCAACAAACAAACATCACACATTCAGCAGCTGCTGAAGATATATTTGTTTTCCTCGGCTGCGATATCGGCACGATTTAGGTCGAGATAAACAACCAAGTGCTGATAAAAATCTGCTCCATAATCTCTTCGGCTGCGATACATCAAACAAAACGAGGACTAACCTGCTGCAGGTCCAGCACTCTGGGCTGCACCCAGGTCATCTGCACCTTCTGGTCCACTTCATCAATATTACCTTTGATCAGGCCCACAGACAGAGCCTTCATCACCAGAAGCTCCACCTGCAGGACACAAACACAAAGAGCATCATCAGTTCAGTCTAATATGGACAAAAAGATGAACAAAATGTAAAGAAATGTACTTGAAGATGTGCCCCGGACAGGAAGAGCAAGTTAAAAATCAAGAAACTCTCTAATAATGAAAGTCGTCATTTATTGATGGACTGATTAAATACTCTCATCATCCAACTGACCTCATTAACGGGGATTTTGGCGCTCTGAGCGATCTCAGTGAAGGTGAGCTGTCGGTGGTTTGCAGGACGAGTGAAAGTCATCTGGAAGGAAAGGAGACATTTTAAATGATTTAATATTCCTGTTTTTTAACCTTCACAGTGACATCATCTGCATCACATATGAAGCGTTGGAAAATTGTCAATGTCAGACGGATTTAATCTGCGTTTTTAACCCCGGTCAGACGACAAAGTGGCACAGCATGATTCATGTAAGAAAACAGCTGTTTAAATCATTGACTGTATGTAAAGATGGCCGACATGAGAGCTCCCCCAAAGTGAAGCCAAAATATCTTGATCGCCCCCTGGTGGTGGGCTGCATTATAGGTCA
>JBBPCS010000130.1:7688210-7699435 GCA_037974645.1 Hollardia meadi
GACATGGGCCAAACTAAAAACTCAAAGTACAACTTAAATAAATTTTTCCCAAAGATGGTTTCTGTCATTTTAGGTAGTTTTTATCACACTGATGTTTGTTCAAGTGTTCATTTTTCTGATCAGTTTGGTTTTAATTAGTTAATTGATGCTCTAAAAACGGGGTGAAACGTCATGATTGACAGCTGAGCCCTGCTCGTGAGCGGGTGGGCGGGTGTATGGGCTGGAACTCGAGATCGCAGCTCCACTGCCCGGTCACTGCTGCGCAGACTCTGGCTCCAAATGTGCAAGATGGCAGCGCTCGTATCCGCGATATTTTGGCTTCATTTTTGTTCAGTGGGAGGAAGTGGAGACGCGTCAGCCATCTTTGTTTATGTCAGTGGTTTAAATCTTTGTGACATACAGACTATGTGTGGGGCTAGTTAGCTTGGTTGCTAACCAGACAAGTTAACACACTCCATTCAAGAAACGCATTTGTATCAATTGCAAGTTATCCCGCATGTCCCATCTCGGAACCCATCGGCTATCATCTGAAGACGACTTAGCCTCTTGGGGCAACGGCCAATGTTTCGGGGCTTCTGGTGTAGCAGCTATCCGGATAACGGATGTGGGCTAAGACTTCCTCTTCCCTGTGCTGGTCATTGCTTACAGTGTGATGAGCAACTTGAGATGCAAAGACAACATTTCAGCTAACCTAAATGAATGCAGATAAATTTTAAAACAATGTCTCATCAGACGTCAGGTTCCGTTTCTTTTGCTCTCCACACAAACTTGGATTCAACCAAAACCACTCTCAAACGTGATTGGTCAATACCACTCGGACTACAAACAAAAGCCGCTTCCGATACCAGAAACTTTTCTCTTGCTTCCTCCATTTTTGGACTCTGGTTCTTTCTCAAAGTTTCAAACTGTCAGAAAGGTTTGAAAACTGGAACTGTGTCAAAATTCTTTAAGGATTAATTATGTATTATGTGTAGGGATATTTTTCAAGCTGTAGCTCAGATAAACATATGGACCAGTAGGTGGCGATAAAGTCTACATCAACAATATGTCAAACGCCAGAGAAGAACATTCATAGTGAGCGTATTTTACTTGTGGAGTTAAGTTGTAAACTTGGAATTAGACCTAACATCGCTAACAAACAACTTAAATTAGTGATAAACAAACGTAAACAAAGTGGTAGTTCGCTGTCGTTATTTCAGGCACATGTTCTTTAACAAAAACAACAACGGGTGTGCACAAATTGAGGTGATGACGTCATCGTTTCCCAAATGCTCCATTTTACATGTTCACACAGAAACTGGAGTTTTGAAAAATCTGCACAAATATCTGTTTCAGTGAGGTAAAACATTGTTCACATGCAAACGAGAGGCCAAAACACACAAGAAAATGTATGTTTTAAAATATATCTGTACACATGTGGACAAGGCCTAAGGTGGTATGTATGGAGATATTTTATAGAACTAAGACAGAGGGGAAAAATATCCATTTATAAAAAAATATCTATATGTGGACGAGGTCTAAGAGTGAATGAAGCAATTCCATAAAAATGTATTTATTTATTATATATGAAATGTCACAGTTTTAGAAGCTGATGTGACCCGGCCTCGAGTCTTAAAGCCTAACACAAGTCTCACCTCCATCACACAGAGCAGCTGGATCTTCTTCATCAGTTTAGCTTCATGTGTTGCAAGATCAGGCTACAACAAGAGAGAAAAATAAATCAGTGGCCAAATAACAGTGATCATGTACCGGTGGCAATCCTCGTGAGCAGTGCTGAAGTTTAAACTCACTAAACTGGTATCAACACACTCAAAACATTGGTTTGTTTAGGGCAGGAATTAATTCTTTCATTAATCAAAGCTGCTACGGAACCAGTAGGTATCCAGTAACAGAACTGATCTCATCGTTCGACACACAGTTCAAGGAGAAAATTAAACGCCGAATTAATTTGTTTAAAATATAACAAATCCAGGTGTTTTAGAGTCACCAGATCTCAACCCAGCACCACAAGCAAAGTGCCATCTAGTTCCATTATACTGGAGAGAAGACAGACATCTCTACAGCTGATATCTCCAAAACTGAGACACTCACACCAAAACTATCTAGATGATCAATGGAACTACAGGGAAGAGGAGAAACATGTATTTTTGATTTTGGGGTGAACTGTCCCTTTAACATGTCGAATATAAATCAACATTCATGTCTAACAAATGGCCAAGACATTAAAGTTTCATGTTGAACTGTTATATGAATGTTGTTAATCACCTGTTGGCCCCAGGCAGACTTGAAGCTCTGGAATTTCTCCACGTTGCCTCCATTGAAGGCGTATAGTGTATCAATGAGCCACTGCTTGTCTGTGTTCCTCAGGGACTCCAGCACAGGATGCATCAGCTGCAAAGACACAACAGCAGACGTGGTCAAGCTTCAGCTGAAAGGCTGGCCACGATAAACCACACACGATGACCACAGCAGCGAAAATCCCACCAGCTCTCCAAAGTTGTAAACTCCTTCTCCCAAGAGTCCAGCCAGTCCCAGCGTGAACGCCCTCTCCTGCTTCTCCGTCTCTGTGGAGTAAACAACAGCATTCAGCTCTGTGCTCCATCTGCCTGTAATCAAGGCAGAGCGTTGCTTCCCATCATGCCTTTGCCCACCTGGGAGGTCTTTGATGTCCACACATCCGAGGTAGCGCAGAGCGTCCTTGTAGTAGGAGGCGTGGTTCCCGATGATGCGATAATATTTGCTGGAGAGGTCATAAAACCTGCCGTGGACCGACGTCACCCCGGGCAAGTTATTCAACATTTCCTCGACCTCTTCAATGATTTTCTGGAAACGTACAGACAAAGCGGTGGTTACTGACACCGTTTTCACACACAGGGCATCAAGCTTCTACTTTAAATACCTCGTCTTCTGAGAAATCATCAGGCAGGTCAGTACCAAACCTGTTCTCAGACAGGTTCTATAATAAGGAATGCACTGATGCCGTTTCCAATAATCCCCCACTCCAAATTTTAAAATCTGGATACCTCACTGCATGGAGCACATTGGGATGATTTTTATGGTAATGTGTCATGAGGGTTTATTGTGGCACTAAACCTGCAGTGACAGAATGAATGTAAATGATGGTAGAAAAGACTGAATTATATGAGAAACAGTCACATCTGGACTTTTTTTGTTGAGTTGCTTCACATGCAGAGAAGGAGAAAATAACATTATGGTAAAATATTGTAAATTTGGGGAAAAGCAGAGGAGATTAGGCTGCTGGGTTATTCAATTTATTGATAGTTATTTCAATTAGAGAAGGAATTACACACTCACAGCTGCTGGTGTTTGTCGCTCTGCCTTACCGACACGTGTGAACGTTACCAGCAGCTCGACGTTCGAAATGTGCAATGACGTGTTAGATCTGAACGAGGTGTGCAGCACGATTTTGAGTTTAGGAGGCTTTTACCTTTGTGGCAGGAAGATCGTTGATCTCCAGTTTAAGTCTGCCGATGGACGTCTTGCAGAGGATGAGGGCTTCGTCGCTGCTCTTCACCTGAACCACAGAGACAAGAAAGTTTTAATGACAGTTTATAAAATTCTATATTTCCACAGCTGCTAGTTTAATAGGTACACCTACCTAAATCCAATGTAATCTAGTACAACAGTCCAGCAAAAAATTATAGCCTATTTCAGTTTGTGTTTAAACTGTTTTACTGTGATTTAGGAGGTTATAGTTTGTGGTGCTGTTGAATGGTTTTATTCATAGAGAGATGTTTCTGTTATTTACCCAACCCTCATTGATATAAATGAGGAGGTGAAAGTATCAAAGACGCCTTTCAGTATAACAAGACCAGAAACTACAGCCTTAAAAATGACACCTTTAATCCAGTTTATATTAAAACTAAACACTATAACCTTCTGGAAGGTAGAATTTATTGCAGGACTGTTGCATTAGCTTTGATTAAGTGTACCTAATAAACTGACAACCGAGTTTATATTTCAAAGTCTGTGATGTTGGTGTCAGTCGACGTACTTTCTCCTTGGTCTTCTCGAAAAAAGTGATGGCATCTTTAGGATCTAGAAACAAAAACATTTTGTAAGAAAGGGTATTCTGCTAGAACATATTCCCCGCTGCATCATGTCGTTCTTACCTTGCATCTGTCTGGCAACATACAGTATAATCTCCATGAGAGACAAAGGGTTGATTCTGATAAAGGAGTAAAAATAATAAATTAGCATCAAAACAGGCAGAAAATACTGAACTGGCTGGTGATGCATGATAAGACTTTTTGCTCACCTGTGTTCGAAGTCATTGATGAAATTGTCATAAAGCTTTAAGGGGAAAAAAAGACAACTGTTCAGATTCATAAAAACTAAATACAATTTTCATCTCATGAGAAACAAATTCTCTATAACGGCCACTATAGTATTTGGATTTTAACCTTTACGGTTCCTCACTTAAGAGTGAATATTTGCACAATGTTTCTTGCTGCATGTAGATGCATCTGTACATATTTCACTACATTTTTGAGCAGGACAGTGTTTCCAGTATTCCTTTATAATCAGTGGTTTCATGTAGTGAATTTATCTTTTTCCAACTGCCGGCAAAAAAAGACAAATGGTGACTTATGGCATGTTTATGTACATAATTCATTAGCATAAAATAATCATAAGAGCACACAAAACACAGAAGTAGAACTTGGCAATAATTCAATATTGTTGTTTTATCAATTTCAACAAACCTGTGTAGTGATAATCTTCTCATGTTTGCACTGTACAAATGAATGATTCTTCGAAGTCATTGCAAAACAAACAAAAATTTATATTATTTTGTTTGACACCTAGAATAATTTGGTCTAATGTAAAACACTGGAACACAGTTCTTTTATTTTATGTGTAATTCTGCATACCTTTTCCATGTCATGATAAATTTCAGTATAAGAAAACATCTAAATCAGTATCAAGAAAATATTTAAAAAATGTTGCACAGCCCTGCAGAGATGTGCCTGTCACACACATAAGACAAGACAAATAGATTTAAAGGAAACATAACAAATGATATTATATATCTATTTGTATATTTCAAAGCATCTCAGAGTTTAACTGTTTATGATGGGATGCTCAATGCGTGTACAGTGAGTCATCTGGCCAATTTCTGAGTGGTTCAGTCCTCAGAGAAACTCAAATGCAACGACTATAAATTCCACTTAAAGTTACATCAAATATGTATAACTTACAGACAAGTCACAACATGCTATGAAACTTTGGCAGCACACATACATATACATGCACACTCATTAAAGCTGATTGTCGGTATTTTATCCTTTATTGTGGAACATAAGTACTATCACACAGTTACCTGTATGAGGCCATCTCCTGTTTTGAAGCAAGGATCTTTAACAAAGTCTGTCAGCTTCAGAGTCAACTGATGCCACAACCTGTCAATAAAAACAGTTTCTGTCACCAGCTCATCTGAATTCTGTCACTACAAAACTACATCATGACAATAAACTAATGTTCCAAATAAACATTGTGGGTTTTGGAGGACTTGGAGCTCAGACACAGGTGATACTGACTCGATCACACACACATATTCATTTCAACTAATAATTAAAAAACAAACGTTGACACGGATTGATAGTTGTTACGGCATGATGATGATTTAGGTGTATGGAAATTTAACAAAACCTTCTATTTCCCAGTGTTCTACAAAACAAAACATGGAAAGGCCCAAAAGGGGTAAAATGTGTTTAGTTAATAGTTAATGTGTCCAACGTATGTATATGAAATACTCTTGTGTCTCTAGGCTGTTTGTCAAGCAGAGTAAGCATTTTATTTATTCTGAACACAGCTAACAAATACTGGACATTTGTATCTCACAGATCAAACTTTCACGCACTTTTAAGCGTCATTATTTCCGGTCTAACCTTCATTGTAATGTTCACTTAAAAAAAACAGCAATAATTAAATAAAACTAATATTATATTATAATAATATAATAATATTATAAATAAAACTATTATCTATAGCATCCACTATAGCAAGCCGCTAGGAAAACTTGTAGCAGACTGATAAACTTTATCTTCCACATCTAAATGTCTGCTTGGGTAAAAGCTATAACCCATTAAATTATATTTCTCCTGGCGTCAACGATTTACACTTTTAAAAATAATATCTAAATTCAAGATTCCGCTCTGATCTTTAAGAAGAAACTTGCGGCTAACATTAGTCAAACCTCAGCTAACGCTAGCTCCGTGCATGACTCAGCGTGCGTTTCCAATGAATGAGCTAGCTGACGTTAGCTAGCCTAGCGTTAGCAGAACACTAGCTAGTTGACTTGTACAGCTTTTTTTTTTTTACCTTTTGTTGTGAAACTCCTCCAACGTGTGCCACTCCGCCGCCATCTCCGGCGTGGAGCTGTTGCTCTGCTGCTGTTTGAGGTACCCACTAACATCTTTCATTGTAGCGACACACTGAAGTTAGATTTTATTCGGGACTGGTACGTGTTGTTGAAATTTCAGCTAACGTCAATTAGCCTGCCGTGTTGTGGATCTTCCTACCCTTCTGCTGAACGCAATGAATGATGGGAAATAAAGTAGGCGTTTCTAAGGCTATCTAGCTAAAGTTAGCTATAATTTTCTTTTTGAATAAAGTTGACTTTTTTGACAGCTGTACGTTTTATGTTTATTGTCCCGTGGGTTGTTTTTCATTAAGAACGAATGGACAACTAAACAAAATATGCAACCAAGCTTGGTTGCTAAAAACAGGACTGTTTTGTGTAGCTAAAGTTAGGCTATATCGTACATTACGGTACTCCGGTCGGCGTCTAAAGGAGGTCAACAACATTTCAGCAGGCGGACACTCATTAGTTACCGATTTTATCTGATTTTAGAAGTAAATGGGTAAACAACAAATGTGTTAATGTGTCCGTTTGAAGAAATCTGCTCGTGTTAAACGGTGTCAGTCGGAGTCATGCAGTAAAAAGCTTGCCGGTGGTTTAGTTCGCAGTTACAGCTGTGTTATGGCTCCATTAGTGACCTCCTCATTAATGTCACCTGTCAGACTTTGGTTGCGTCGCAGTCTGTGTTGGAGAACTAACAGGACGCGCTCTTCAAACGGTCAGTAAACATCAGAGAGCTGACATTAGTGAGAAAAAAAGTATGTTTTAACCGATAATTGTGACACATGCCTTGTTTTTTTTTGTTTTTTTATAGTCTTGGATCAAAGAAGTTTGTGTCCAGCTCCAGGTGCAGCAGCTCTGTGCAGGTACTTAATCCACCACCACCACAAGCAAGACATAGTAACAGTGCCCTCTATGTTTGGCACCACATGCATCAGTTTAAATGAACATTTAGGTTCTAATATAACATTTTTCGTTTATTTTCTCTTTATTGTCTCTTTAAAAGCAGCCCTGTATTGTTACTGGCAGGTTAATTTCAAATTTTGTCCCAGTTAAGCACATACAATAATTATTGCACCTTGCGTCGTCCTTTTCTGATGAAACTCCATTGTTGTTGTGATGCATCTGTCCAGTCCAATCAGCTGCAGCGTCCAATCAATAGCTGATCTCCATTAAGGGGGCGTGTCGGTCAGTAAAAGACTTCCTTGAAGGCTGCTCTCATGGCTCCTCAGAGATCCCTCCTCGATCGTCGGAGCAGAACTAAGAGCTTTTGTGCAAGACGGCGAATCAGAACGACTTACGGTTCATGTGAGGAGCGAGGAAATATCAAATAAGGGAAATGAGATGCACCCTATATCCTCTGGTTGGGCTGGGCGATTTATTCATATTTATCAAGAATTGTGGGGCGCTACAAAGTATAAATGCTGAGTCTGAGTCTCTCCCAATGATTTCTGGGGAAATTGATGAGTTTTTTTCTCTGTCTGACCATCAATAAGAAGCTGTTTTATATTTTTTTCCCACATCTAAACAGATATTGTAATATCTATTAACTTTTAATTTAATCACAGATTAATCTGTCAATTATTTTCCTGAAAATTCAATGAATTATTCAAATGATAAGGAATATCCATCACGATTTCCTTGAGCCCAAGTTGACAAATTACTTGTTTTTTTTGTGACCAGCAGTCCAGAATCCAAAGATTTTCCAATTGTCTCTTCTTCACAGACAAACAAACTGGTGGAATGGGATTCGAGGGTTTTTCTCCCGCGGTGGCGGCGGTGCAGCCGAGGAGCAGCAGACCCTGGAGGACATCGCCAAGAACGTCAGAGAGCAGCGGTACAAGAGGGTGGTGGTGATGGCTGGAGCTGGGATCAGCACGCCGAGCGGCATCCCAGATTTCAGGTAAGACGATCAGATATGGTTTTATTGCAGGTAATGGTAAATATCAGGTGAATTCTAGGAGTCTAGTCACATATTTCCCTCACAGGTCTCCAGGTAGCGGCCTCTACGACAACCTGCAGCAGTATGACCTCCCCTATGCCGAGGCCATATTCGAAATCGGGTTTTTCCACCAAAACCCGAATCCCTTCTTCGCCCTGGCCAAAGAGCTGTATCCAGGGAACTATCAGCCCAATCTGACCCATTACTTCGTACGACTGCTCCACGAGAAGGGTCAGCTTCTCAGGATGTACACGCAGAACATCGACGGGCTGGAAAGACGTGTGTATTTTTTAAAATCTTCACTTATTTTGGCATTGTTTTTATATTGTTTTATAGCTGCAAAATGACTACACATCATTGAGATTGTGTTGTCACAATGCTTGTGTCTCTGTATTAAGTGGCAGGGATTCCTCCTGAGATGTTGGTGGAGGCTCACGGTACGTTTGCCACCGCCACCTGCACCGCCTGCCTGAGGAGATATGAGGGAGAGGAGCTCCGAGTGAGTTTTAACCCAAACATCAACTCCAGCTCCCAGATTTACTGGAATATTTAAAATATTGTTTATCATGTCTAATTTTAGTCCTGGTGAACATAAAGCTCATTCCTCAGAGTGAAAACCTGCTGTACATTTTAATACTTTATATCTTTTTGGGAGCCTGTATTGAGAGGAGGTTAAAGATACTCACATGTTAATAAGACTTAACACAGATGTCCGTTTAGCAATATATCTATTTTCTAAAACAGGTCCCACGTCAAATAAACTTGTTAGTATTATTTGTCCAATTTTAATGCAGCATCTCCACTGTATCTATAGAGGAACAGTTGTTTTTTTGATCCCAGCATTGTTCCAGTTGTTGCAGGACACAGCTGTTCAATCAACTTCCTTATACTTCTGACTGAATTTTGAAAAATTACCACATATATTTGTTTTTTTTTAACATCTTAAGGTTGGAAAGAATCCACAGAGATTGATGTCTGTCTTCCAGGGGGGCCATGTGACAACACCCACTAAAAGAATAAAATATAGATAAATAAAGACATTTATATATACTGACTAGAAGTTCAGTCAGCATCTCTTTAAATACACCGTATGATACCACAGATTAGCTAATCTCTCCTACAGATTATCTTTAGTTTGAGGTGGTGTTTTTAGAGTAATCCAGCTGTTTGTCTTGTGCAGACAATCATGGTTCTTTAATTAAACAGAAATCTGTGTTGCTTCCTCCGTTGAGCCAGAGAGGGCAACAAGTGATACAGGTCACAGTGGAGACAAAAGATGGAGCGCTATGACGCGTGGATGCACACACTCATTCTAAATTTCCTATTCCTGACGGATGAAGATGGAGGTGAATGTTGTCCACTTCCAGTAAAAAAGTTGCATTATGACGCAGCCAGTTTGTCTTATGAAACAGGTTAACAGATAATGTTCCTTGAATTGATGATAAATTAACAGTGAATTAGTCAATTTACAGAAAAATAATCGAGGACTTAGTTTTAATTAAATGATAAACCGTTTCGGTCATTTATCAAGTATTAAATTTAAACAAAATGTGGTGTTGCCAGATATGAGTATTTACTTGCTTTCCTTCATTTTATACAGTTGTACCGTTTGAATTTGTGATTAAAGGCACGAAAACTTAACATATCAGTTTACCCTCTGGTAATTGTAAAGGTCCAGTGTGTCGTGTATCAGTGCATTTACCTTGGAATGAGGGAGTGGATCCTCTTCCACAGAGCGTTTTTAATGGCGATGAGGGGTGTTCGGTTGGTTGCAACGTCACCGCTCGATGCCACTAAATCCTACTCACTTTACTTTTTAAGTTGCAGTTTATTCTTAACATGTTGTATAGTAAAATATTAATTTGAGAACCGACCAGTAGATATTAATTCTGCGTCTTGTTTCCATCAGCCCGATGTGATGAGCGGGACGGTTCCGAAGTGTCCCACCTGTAAGGGCGTGGTCAAGCCTGACATCGTGTTTTTCGGGGAGGAGCTTCCACGTCACTTCTTCAAGTACCTGACGGACTTCCCGCTGGCGGACCTCCTGATCGTCATGGGCACCTCGCTGGAGGTGAGCGCCGCCTCACATATCTGTCATTTAATGTTCTCTCCTGTTGAAACAATATGTTAGGCTGAGAGGTAACACGAGAACCGACATGGAAACTGACTCTCTGTACTACAGGTATGTGCAGAATCTGGGGTTTTAGTTTTTAAAGGTTATGTTTTGTCCACGTTTGCCTTTATTAAATAGTGACGATGCTGACAGGAAATGAGAGGAGAGAGGAAGTCGGACATGTCTTAACCACCGGGAAACAATCTTATCCTGCAAAAGAAGTAGAAATTCAGAGTGAACACACAAAGGATATCACAGATTCAATATAGTGCGACACATTTCACAGGCCTGTGTTCTTTGTGTTTACACCAGCGATGTGTGCTTCCTTCTTCCGGTCTCAGTTGGCATTGTTACTGTTGAAGAGTCAAATGGCTGAAGATACTGTAGATTGCAGCACTGCCACCTAGCTGTCGGGGGTTTAAACAACACAAAATGAACCACAGCCACAAATCTTTACATGTAAACTGTGAGATGCAGTGATTTTGAGAATCAATACAGTATCACAAAAGATTTTCTTACACCCCCTAACTACTATTATATGTCTGGGATTTTTGGGATATGAAAAAAATAGCTGTACTTCATGATGTTGCAGCTGGATCAGAGTCTGTCACCTCACTCGCTTGAGTCCCACCTGAAACCAGTTCAAGTGGTATTATTGGTGGCTCTGCAGTTTCAAAGACAGTGTTAGCAGCCTGGCTACTATACAAAACAAAAGCAGCCGTCAGAATTCCAGTGTGATGTAGAAACTCTGGTCTCAGTGCTGTGATAAAGGCAGAGGAAACACCCGG
>JBBPCS010000130.1:7699535-7717012 GCA_037974645.1 Hollardia meadi
CTCCATCAGCGGGGTTCTTTTTCTTCTGCAGGGTAGAGTTTCCACAGTTATTCCATTTGTTCCACTGTTACCTGGGGTTAGTGACCGGGGAGAACGATGCCTCCTCCTGTTTTGGTTCGGCAATAACTGACGCGCTTCCTTTGTGCCGTAAATTGAACCTTAATTTTTCCGTGAAACATCCAGCCTGGTGGCAGCAATCAACCAATCTAAACGTGGATGGTCTCATTTTTCTTTTTACACTGTGCGATATATGTTTACTTCATAATGAGATGTTAAAGCAAAGAGTTGTCTATTGCGTGTTTAAGTTATTTGTTGAGCACCTACAAGGAAATTCAGCATGTTTTCAAAAGCAGCTGTTGTCGACTCTTTGCTCTGCAGGTGGAGCCCTTCGCCAGTCTGGCAGGAGCTGTACGCAGCTCTGTCCCCCGTCTGCTCATCAACAGGGACCTGGTGGGGCCGTTCGCCTGGCGCCGCCGGCCTCACGACGTCGTGCAGCTGGGTGACGTGGTCAGCGGTGTGCAGGCGTTGGTCGATGCCCTCGGCTGGACTCAGGACGTGGACGCTCTGATGGCGGCCGGTGCTGAGAAAGTGAGTGTGTGTTTAGTTTGCAACCTTCTATGTTGTTATATGACATTATAACCATATAAATATCTGACTCTTTAGCTGCTAAATGCTCCACTTTCTTCACCAGAACAATTCAATTCAAAATCGATCAAAATAGGCATCTAATTTCAGTTATGTCAATCAAAAGCAGGATCTGCGCTTCAAGTATTTTTTCCTCCACACTCGCCTACTTGCATCCTGCGTGCATGTAGTTCGTGTCCGAAGATAGCCGTGGCTGGAGGCATCATGTTTTCGGGTTGTCCGTCCATTCTTGTGAACGCGACACCACGAGCTCTTTGGTTCTGCTGATATTGAGCTTCAGGTGATTGTCGTTGCACCATGTGACCGAGCTCTCTATCAGTCACTACATATAGTATATGAGTCTGGATGATAAGAGCTAAGAGACGCTTAAAGCTCCGTACGGTTACTTGATAACGTTCTATAGACTCAACACTATGACCCCTTTCACATTACACATAATCATTTTATCCATACTTAATATAAAACACCATAGCATTATGTCGCGAGTGCAGCGATCCACTCAAAATAAAAAACTGAAACATGGTGATAAATTCTTCACATGGCAGAAAATATATCTTGAAAGTTATTCCAACAAACAGAACAGATGAATTGATGATTCAGATGTTGTTGTACTTTTATCTGCAGGCTGCAGCGAAGACAGAAGAGTGACCGTTTCACTGCATCAAGCTGGAGGTTTGACTTTATTCACTTCACTCAGTCACAAGAACACTGAAAGACTAAATCCAGCTGACTTTTGTGCACATGGTTTCACTGAGGGTTAATGTGCTGATACTTGGATTATCGGTCATGTCGATGAAAACTCACAGACTGCCAGTAAGAAACTGCCACAATGGAAACGGTGATCTCAGGACACAGTGATGAATCTAACCAGTAAAAAGTAATAGTGGCAGTGGTGGAAAGTAACTGAGTACATTTACTCAAGTGCTTTACTTATGTATACTTTTGAGGTACTTTACTTTTCAGAAGCAAATATTGCACTTTTTACTCCACTACATTTATCTGATAACTTTATCAGTTACTTTGCAGATTGAGTTTACTAATACAAAATGAAATCAATATAATAAATTATGATGTAATATTATATATCAAGATAAAACCCAAGTGAAAACTCACAAGCTACACCGGAGTAGTTAAACCACCTTTACCAATATATTATACACTATTCTGAAACATGCCATTCTACATAATGAGTATTTTTACTTTTGGTACTTTAAGTATATTTTGATGCAAATACTTTTGTACTTAAGCCAAAATTTAAATGCACCTCTTTTACTCATAACAGAGTTCTTCTACACTGTGGGAGTGCCAGTTTTACTTAAGTGCAAGATCTGAGTACTTCATCCACCTCTGAATAGTGGTAAAAATGTTTCTCATGCAGCTGATTGACCTTGTTCACCATAATAAAATAGAGTACAACATTATATTTTATTTATTAGCCTTTAACTTATTGAAACGTGTCAAAGTTCTGCGTTAAAAATGCAATGATAACCGTGATGATGGCCTTTGTTTGAATGACAAAATCATTCATTTCATCGAAGTGAAAATCACGAAAATCAAGATTAGTGGAGTTAAAAGTTTTAAAGATATAAATATTTAAGGAGCAGTAATATAGATAATAATACAGGGAAATAAAAATGTTATTTTTAGCGTTCCAGTACAGCTTTTCAACTGTAAACATTGCACTGACAAATAAATAATTGCATTAAAAAAATGTACTACAGTGTGTGTGTTCATGGTAATGAAGGAACAGTGTGGCAGTGGAGCTCTGCGGCACAGAGGAAGACGATATATCAGGCTGCGATACACACACAGAGCACTTGTTAGTTGGATATATCATTCTTTTTTTGGTCTTTTCATGAGAATTGGTGACAATGAAACCAGACTCATCCTTCACAGCAAAATGTAAAGTATTTTTTTAACCAGCAGAGGGAGCCAGAGGACAGTTTGTAGTGTGATAAAGATTTCTGTTTGAATGGTGCCATGACTCAGTGGTTCACAACCAGGGGACTCGGATGCTAAACCTTACCCGAGCAGGTTTTAAGAATCCCATTTAATTCCTCACAGGTTAATTAATAATTCCTGATCCAACGTTCACAAAGCTCATGCAAATTCCACCACAGGCTGGGACGCATGTGTCCCAAACTGCAGTTCCCCTACATAACCAGCAGGAGAATCACTGATGGCAGGTGTAGACTTTGCTTAGAGATAAGATCATTTCCACGTCAAAGTAAGGTTTTTATAAATAACTACTTATATATGGTTTTCTGCTTAAGTCCTACTTAAGTCCATTTTATGAATGAGGCCCCAGGGGGTACTTGAAAAGTTTTAGAGGAGCTCAACTAATTTGAAAACATAGAATTTATGATTTTATTAAAAAAGTTGGTGTTACTGCATTTAAAATGTATTAAAACTAGTTAGCAGGCGAGCAGAGGAGATGAAACCGTTAGCTAAAAAAATGGATCAGTGGTTGCGACGTCGCTTTGGCCACTCCACGTGGTTGTTGTACGAATGCTAGCTTGACCAAACTGACCTAAACATGGACAGTTAAATTAATGAAAAAATTGTAACATCCATTATTATTTCCACTTTTATAGGATAAATAGTACAATAATATCGAGTTTGAAATGGAACCAAATGTATTTGCATCATAACTGGTGGTGTTGATGACGGGAGACCTGAGTCGATCGGGCAGGACTGTCTTTGGGAACCCCTGCTGTAAGTGGTGGTTGTTTATAATGATTCTTGAAGCTAAAACAGAGTTAAGGATGATGTAAAGCAGCTATTCTCAACCAGTGGTAAAGCCAAATGGTTAGCTAATTGTAATTATCATCAATTTTTTTTGTAGTTTACAGATAAGATAGTTTTTTTTTATATCTAAAGATGCCCAAGAATTCAATAAAAGGCATAATTTCAATAACCAGTTACATTTGAAAAGACCCAGAAAAACGTGTTCTGCCACTACTAGCTAACGTCTGCTACATCTAGCTAATGTCTGTCACAGCTAGCTAACGTCTGCTACAGCTAGCTAACGTCTGCTACAGCAAGCTAACGTCTGCTACAGCTAGCTAACGTCTGTCACAGCTAGCTAACGTCTGCTACAGCTAGCTAATGTCTGTCACAGCTAGCTAACGTCTGCTACAGCTAGCTAATGTCTGCTACAGCTAGCTAACGTCTGCTACAGCCAGCTAACATCTGTCACAGCTAGCTAACGTCTGCAACAGCTAGCTAACGCCTGCTACAGCTAGCTAACGTTCCCTCGGATGCAGTAGCACAAAAACGTTTTTAAAACTGATAAAGTGATGTGGGGGACAACCCTGTGGGAGTAAAAGCTCCGAAATGTGTGGTGAGGAAATATGACCCCGACAAGTTTCACCACATTACCAAGTTTTTTCGGTCACGTTATGATTTTTTTTTTTAAAGGTGGTCCTCAGAAATGTGTTGGCGATCAAATGGGCCTTAATTTACAAAAGGTTGAGAGCCCCCGTGGTCGAGACGGAAGCCTATAAGTGGTACTCAGTATCTCTAATATGTTTTATAATCTGTCATTAAAACTGATTCATATATAAATAAAAGTCATTCATACCTACATTTATAAAAGAGTAGCTGTTGTTTGACATCATAAAACAAATTTTTGAAGTTACTTAGATGTTTGCAACTGATTTACACATTAAGTCTTTATTAGCTAAGACATTTCTTAAGTTTTTATTGGTGCAACCTGACAAAGTAAATCCAGCTTGAAACTAATAGTTACTAAGAATTTAGGAGGAACACAAACTTGGTCAAATCAATCAGCTCAGTGTGGTGCAGCTCAGTTCATGACACATGTAAACTCTACATTTCTGTCGCCAACATGTACTTTACTCGCACCCACTGTATTCACGTTGAGTTTTTCCAGTTGAGAAAAAGTGACTCAGTCCTCACTCTGAGACTCGTGTTGTTTCGGGTTTGTAGTTTTGCAGATCATTACAGATTTGATCAAATTCAGCACCCCGCTTCAGCTGTCGCACCTCGCTCCAATTTTCACCTCTCCTTCCCCTCGATGCTGGAAAAAAAAAAGTATTTTTAGGGTGCTGCTGACGTATCTGTACGAACAAGTACTTTTATCACATACTGTATGATATCTGCTGCGAGGAAATCATCTTCCCTTTCACAAAGGTTATCAGTGAGCTTCTTAAAGGGACTAAAGTGCTTATTTTATTTATTTTTGCCCCACTTTTTAATATCTTACAAAGCATTTGTCCCTCTTTATACCATTCCACCTCACTTTCTAAGCGTTGTCTGGCAGAAAATTCCTCATATATCCACCCAAACGGTCCAACAAGGCAGACAATCACTTTCATGTACATAAATGTGAGACCAAATATACAAATGATATGAAAACAATGTGCACTCAGAGCAGACGGTCACGGAAGCGTGCACCGCTACGTGCAAAACCAACCTAAATTACCAAGATTTAGTGAGTTCCCATTGTCTCATAAATGGGATTTTAATTTTCTGTTTGCTCAGCACGAGGCGTTTTAACACATGAAGTTATCTAACATTTAGACAGATGACACACTTTATTAGAAAGCTTTCCACATAAAACGTGGATATGGCATACAGGAGGCACAGTCAGTAACCAAACATACATAATGTGGTGACAGGCAGTAATGGCTTAAAGGACAACGTCAGCAAAATTTAAGCCATCCTGCAGTCGAGAATACCTTCAGTTTCAGAACATAAAACACAAAACTTGACACGAGGAAAATAATTGAGCTTCGTATTATTCATCATACATACATTTTTGAAAGCAAATTTTACAAAGTTAAAAATAAAATGACTCAAATGTTATGGATCAGTCCGAGCAGGTATCATATTGAGTACTTCAAGTAGCAGAAATAAATAATTTGGAGCTGTTAATTATACAGATATGTTTTACTGCCACCATGTCTAAAATATTTGATCACTTTTTCTCGTTATAACGAGCAAAATTTCTTATTTTAAAGAGATCCTTGTCATGTTATAACTATAATTCATGTACTAAATAGACCGTTTTTTTTTACAACATATCACTTTTTTTTATATCTCAAAATTTTATTGTTATTACATAAAATGTGTAAACCATGTGTGTCACACTACTTATCTCATTAAAACAAGACTTTTTTTCTTTTTTAGTTTTAACAAAATAAAGCTGAAATTACACTTTCCTCATCTGCGAGTGCGCGAGGGTCCACTACGGTCCCAGTCACGTAAGTTTCTTCATCAGAGGGTGTATTTTTTTATGATTAAGCTACAAAAACTGTTACGTGTCCGATTGGGAGAAACTTCAATGTATGTATAAAGTTTGAAAAGCACCACACTTGCTTTTTCTCATTTCAACAAGTGAGAATTGACTTGAATGAGAAAGCTCTTTAAATAACAAGATAAGGTGATTTGTTAATAATCAAAATATAAGTATGGAAAAAATTTGGTACGTGGAAATGAGGAAAAATGTCACTGTAGCATGAAAAATGTTGTTTCAACATCTAAAACGGGGGGTTCTCAAACTTTTGTAACTTAAGGCCCATTTCAGAGTGTTAGAAATTTGAGGGGAAAAAAACATGACATGACAAAAAAAAAAAGGAGAGAAAATAAGCACGTCTTTCCACCGTTAGCAGCTAACAGTTATGACTAGCTAACGGTGGGAACACACGGTTGTTTACCTGAAGATGTGTCGTGATTGCACTGGTGATATTCAAACCAAACTGGTTGATTGAAATTATGCGTTCTATTTTGAGCTTTATTTTGATATTTTTATTTATGTGAATTCACATAAATGAGCACATTTAAATATAAAAATAATTTTTTTTATTTAATATTATCTAACCATTTGGCAGTCCCACTGCTTCTGGGGCCCACTGCATGGTGCTCTGAGGCCCGCCATGGAGGGGCCTAAAACTGAGGGAATATTTGTCATGTTGGCAGGAATACACAGTTTATAGTAACATAAACATAATACGTTTATAGTAACATACTTCTCCAGAAAAGATAACTTAGATATTATAACTTAATGTGTCATCCTCAGGACAGACAAATGGTTTTCATTTACGTAAAGTCAGAAATAAATAATCTGTAAATTGAAGACAGGACGTCCTGAAAAAGGTTTAAAATATGAAATGGGAAAGGAGATAAGTTCTTGACAACTTGCTTTTCAGAGATTTCATTAACTCGGTGCTGCTGTAAATGTGCTCAGTATTTTCAGGGTTTGAGTGCTAAGACTTCTATCATGACAAACGGTACATCCTTTGAATTTAAGGCATATTGCTACTCAATATATATACATTTTTATCAGTACACGTTAAATTGGATTGAACATTTTTCTGATTCACACACAGTTCATACAAGTGATCCATGACGGGAACGTCAGCTGACTGGATGATCGTCCATGTTCTGCTCCTCAGGTTGCTCTAAAGGAATAAATCCACCCTTTAGATTCCTGGTAGATATTTATTTGATTAAGCCTTTTGATATTTCCAGGTTTCCTTCGAACATCCTCTTCGTCTTCCACTTTGGGTGATTTCTGGCGTTTCCCACAGGAACTTTGACGTTTTATGACTTTCGACAGTCATGAGGACTTTCATGCGTTTCTTTAAAGGAACAGTTCAACATTTAAGGAAATAGTATTTTTCTCTTTCTTGCTTAAAAGTGGATGCAAAGATTGAGACCACTCTAATACAGCCAGGAGCCTTAGCTTAGCTTAGCATAAAAACTGGAAAAGGGGTAACCAAGCCCCCAGTAACGACACTGGGCTTGGAAGCCTTTTGACGTAATGGCCAAACTGTGTAATTACAACGTCACGAGACACACAGTAGGCTCGCCGGCTCACTCCGTTTATACCGACGTCGATTCGCCGCTGTTACTACCTCCGCTGCCGTCTCAGACGTGGAACAACCTGACCCCCCATTACGCCTCTGTGCACAATGCGGAAACTATGCAGAGGATCTGGGTAATTTTATACCCGGGAATTCAAACATTTTTGGCTTCATGTGCCACTGAGCATCTTTCATAGGAATAAATGGGACCCCACCTCCGATGCTCTATCCAGATTTTCCCTTAATATCCAGACGTTAGCTAGCTGTGGCAGACGTTGGCTAGCTGTGGCAGACGTTGGCTAGCTGTGGCAGACGTTGGCTAGCTGTGGCATACGTTAGCTGACTGTGGCAGACGTTCGCTAGCTGTGGCAGACGTTCGCTAGCTGTGGCAGACGTTCGCTAGCTGTGGCAGACGTTCGCTAGCTGTGGCATACGTTAGCTAGTAGCAGCATTTTAATTTGACATTTTTTTATTTATGTGAATCTTGAACATGTTTAGATATAGGAATAATTATCTTTGTAAATTACAAAATAATAATAATTATTATACTAATAACGATAATAATAATAATAACAACAATAATAATAGTAATAATAATAATAGTAATAAAATTGGCCTCTGAAGCCACTAAATGATGCCCATTGTTTGAGAATAGCTTGTCTATAAAAGTACAAATTGTGAATTTTAATCATTGGTTTTTGGATTAGTGTTAGTCTTTAGTCTTTAGTCTTGGTGCTGTGCTAAGCTAACCGGCTGCTGACTGTAGCTTCATATTTAGCCTCCAGACAAGAGTGGTATCGATGTTCTCCTCTAACTCTCTGCAAGAAAGCGAATTATCGTATTTCCCAAAATGCGAAAGTGTTCCTTTAAGCTTGTATAAGACACTGAAAATCAATGTCTGATTTAGAGGATTTTTTAGTCATGAAGCTGATTTCAGCTGTTTGACATTCTGGTCTGTTGAAGCTTCTTCAGTCTTTCTTATCCTGGGGACAGTTTTGCCCTGAGTTGATCCTTTCAGGCAGAGCAGGCTCTGCACAAATCCCATGTCGTTCACCAGAACTGGCAGCCTGTAACTTATCTGAGGCGGATATCCACCAAAAAAAAGTCCTGTAGACTTGTTTGTTTGGCTGTTTTCTGCAGCTTTCCGCCCCAACATCATCATTTTGTTTGGGCTATAATCCCAGCGGATCAATAAAGTACATCACCAAATTACAAATTGGACCCAGAAATGCAGTATATACTACCAGTAACTCCTTTCTTTAACAGTATTTAAGTGTATTTTTCCTCTCGCCCAGATGATATCAACCATCCACATCCAGCTCGGAGATTAGCCGAAGCCTCAGACTTCCCAATCGAGAGCTGTATGATGTTAATCCAACCAAAATTAAAATGTGTTTTAGCAGGCTGAGCTTCATGGTCTCCCAGTTCCTTCCCTTAGTGTCTGTGGAGGGAAACCAGGTGTCAGCAGCAGCTGCGGAAACATTTCTTGAAGAATTTCTTGAACTCCGTGTTGAAGATGGTGTAGATGATGGGGTTGAGAGCGCTGTTGACGTAGCCCAGCCAGGTGACGGTGCTCATAAGACCGTGGGGGATGTCGCACGTCAAACACACGGCTCGCGTCGTGTGGACCACAAAGAATGGAGTCCAGCAGAACAGGAAGCAACCTGAAAAAAATGAAAGCTTTAGAGTCCGTCATCAAGTTTCACCGTCTCTTTAAAACAACTTCAGACCTTGTTTTTAACACAAATTGACATATTCTGGATGCATTCGTCCTGTGAGTGCCACAGATGTCACAAAAATGTGACAATAGTCATCTGGAAGTTGTTGTTCTCTCACCAATTATGCCTTTTTGGTGTCAATCACACTTGTTTTTTCCCCCGAGAACGGTCGGTAAAATAAGATAAATAAACAATGTGAGCTGTCAGTGGGCTCGAAACAATAAAGTAATAAACCATGTCCTTTTAAATTGTTATGTGGAAAATGTCACTCCAACTAAGTTCAGACATTTTAACAATTTATTTTTTCATTTTAATGGCATGTAGATATGGATCAGCCTGTAAAAACAAAAAACAACAACAAAAAAGTTTTTTTTTTTCCTATTTATTTGTACATTTTGAACAAAAATCAAAAGTCAGGAGAATAATGAACCTTCCAGTTTGTTGTAATCTGAACTTTCTGTTTATTGAGCTGTGATTCTGCGTCATATTTCACATTAAACTGTAAACCTGCTGAGGTACTCCGATCTGATATCATTAAGTAAAAGTACCAATACCACTAGAAATCTTCTCTTCCAAGTAAAAGTCCCACAATCAAAATTTAACTTGGGTAAAATACAAAAGTATTAGCATCAAAATATACTTTAAAGTAGTAAGTAGAAGTACTTATTGAGAATAAATCATATAGAATTATAATTATTGATGAATTCATGTATCTCTTGGCAGCTTGTTAAGGTGGAGCCAATTGAAAAATACAATATTTGCCTCTAGTGGAGTAGAAGTATCAAGTAGCAGAAAATTGAAATACTCAAGTATGGTATAAGTGCCTCAGAATTGTATTTAAGTGCAGTACTCAAGTAAATGTACTCATCAATCACACTCTGAATTAAAACTACAAAAGTCACCTTCAAAGGTACCTGTAAGTCTTTTTTTATGAACATTATGATCACTCAAAGTGTAGAAACGTAAAGATCTGTATAAAGTCAGTTCTTTCTCTGACGTTAATGATTTCTTGATGCTTGAGCTCGTCCATCATAGCCAGCTGTCGACAGATGTGCTGCTGTGTCGTGCTGAGATCAGACAGCCCAATATCTTCTGTACAGTTTCAGACGGCCATTAAACTCTGTTTTAGAAGTTTGTGATTTCGGTTTCTTGCCTTTTAACTTTACAAGTCTTGAGCCAAAAAGCGTTTTTACAGGTTTACTACATGAAGAGGTGTAAAGAAAAGAAGTGATTAACCAGGGAGGGCAGGACATTTAACTTCTGGCTAATAGACTTTAGAGCTGCTGATTTAATTTCAAACTGTGTGTTATTCAGCTATTTATTATTTAAAATGGAGATGGTGTCAATCTTTGGTGGAGACAGCATGAAGAGACAAAAGCTGGACATTCCAACCATTTATTTATTACTTTTAGTAACCAATTTTAACAGTTTACACATTACTTTTAGCTAATTATTTCAATTATTTATCCAATTCAGCTTTTTAAATTGGATTGAGTATTCTACGCTCTCTTCAGTACCCCCTGGCAGCAGCAGAAGTAACCCTGGTTGGGAATCAGTGAGCCAGGAGATTCAGGTAAAATGACAAACAAGTAGATTTTTGAGTTGCCAAGAACGGGTTGGATTAAAGGTGGGTGGAAGGTGAAAGCTTGCAAACGTGAAATTGAATGCAAAAGTATTGGGACAGAAAATTGGATGTTCAAATTTAAACGCACAGTGTGTCGGTTCTGCCACTAACCCCTTGAGTCCACCGGGCACCTCCGTCTGTAACGTCGCGTATCGACGCCGTTTTGTTCCGTCCTCCAAAACGCACATGAGAGAAGTTGGTCCTGAAGGCTTTCTTCCAGAAACGTTATTGTAACACATGGTACAACGTTGTGAAAGGGTGTATTTTTAACTTTTTTTAAAAACATAACCAAGTAACCAACCAAAGTGCGACCAAAACAGCAAAAATAATTACTGAAAAAAAAGGGGGAAACAGAGCCACTAACAGGTTATGAACACTCGTCTCCTAGGTGCAAATCCTGGACACAACCCATTAAGCCACAAAGCTGTGCGGATACCACAGGATTTGTCACGTTTTATAATGCATGCTTTCTGATAGACGAGGCTTTCTGTCAGATGGCGCTTTCTGCTAGAAAGCTCTGTGGACTTTCTGTCAGAAAGGTCAATGCACTTCTCCCATCTGCCCTCCACACGGCTTCATATTCCACCCGAAGCGTTTCAGAAGCCGAGCCTGCCCGATTTTGTTGACTTGCTCACATTGTGTTTATTTCCTCATTTTTCCTTGATTGTTGTGCTTGATTGATGTGTGATGCTACGTAAATAGTTACATGGTTTCTTTTTTGTCTGTTTTGAGAAGCGAAACACGATCCGGAGTCTGCACAGATTGCTTTATTTTGAAAATCGCTCTGTGCAGCTTGACGTGGCTTCCGTCAAAATTAGACTAGCGCCTTTAACGTTAACGTTAATGGACGACCTCATGTAGGCAGAACACCTTCATCCCTCCACCCTGCTCTCCTCCTCACTGATCTCCCATTAATTTCTAACTTTTCAATGTTTTGTCTCGCCTGAAGTTCCAGCTTCAACAGGAAATGCGTCAAACGAAGGCGATGTGTTTCATCGTGACTTGACAGCGTGACTCTAAATGATTCACAACCAGACTGAGTTCATTAGAGACGAAGTAGAAATATACGACCCTGCTCAAGACACTGCTCGGGGGGTCAATACATTTTGGATTGCTTGACTTTTTTCCTCTACTCCCTCACACTAAATTCATACATTTCAGCGCCTGAGTTCACAGAAAGGATAAAGACAAAGCAACAGAAAACAACCTCTATAAACTTTTATATAATGAGTGGCCACACAAGGACGAGATTGGATGGTGATCTTGATTTTGTTGGTCGATGTAGAGACTGATCTGTAGCCCCCTCCTAAGACTAAACCAGAGGTCCTCTCCTGGCTGAACAAACACTGGTGAGCCCTCTGTTCAAGCTGTTGAAATGATAACTTGATAAGCTTAGTTTCCTTGATCAGCACCGTGTCACTGAATCAAAGAGAGGCCATTTGTCTCAGGTGTCGTCTCGTGTTGGCTACGAAACACAGCAGAGTGATTTATTAGCCCTGTGCTCGGACGTTGATGGATGGGATTTATATCTTTCTTCCCAGAAGATTGAAGGACTTTGCATAATATGCCACAGCTCTGTCGGGGCGGTCTTCTTATTCATAAGATACATTCAGGCCAGCTCTAATAATACTACTGTTTGTTAAATGTAGGAATCCGTGTGAGTGCTCTGGTCTGTTCATGTAGTTCTGCCTCAGTATTTCCGGCACAAAAACATGACAGAAACGCTGCAATAAGGCAAATTAACAGCACAGTTGATTTGACTTGAAGTCTGGAGGAAAAACCAAGGGTGGATAAAGTCCTGGTGATTGTTAACAATACAGTATATTATTATTAAATCACTTTGATTTAATAAGTTCAACAATAGAAAAATGCTATTTAACACTTTGTTGTTCTGGATTACTCATCTTAAAACGGGCTCAGGCTACAGATCACACACACGAGGAGAAAGGATAATGAACAAAATGGAGATTGACGTGCTGCAAAAAGTTGCTGTCGTAACACTTTACATTACGGAAAACAAAGAAGTCTAAACGAGTCTGGATGAGAAAACCGTCGGGAGATGTGGTCAACACAGGTTGTCTATTCTTCAGCGGGAACTGGAGGTGAGATTCAGATTCTGTAAGCAGCAGTTAGCATGCTTGCTAACGTTAGCCTAATGGGCTAAAGTGTTTACCATTGCCTGGCAGCACTGTCAGCTGATGTCTCTCTCATTGGCTAATGTGGTTCAGCTCGGAAAGCACTGACGTAATCATCCCGATTTTAAATCCAAAAATATCAAACATGCTTGATATGAATCGGGGCGGCCTTGATGAGTTTGTACCAAACAATCTGTACCGAGCATTGGTAGCGACCGAGGTCCCAGACCAGATTTCTCCTCCGATTGTCACGAGGGGAGAATTGGGGTTAAATCGGCCTGAAACTCCTGTAGTCTGAGCCCAGCTTTAAGTCCGTTACTTTCCATGTAGGCTCGTGGAAGGGCAGGGAGCACCCAGCACAGAACCATAACTTACTGCAAATGGTGGGCCTGATTTAAGTTTCTGTAGCCCCTTTTACACAGCCCGTTCAATGCGGGCCTGTTGCGCCTCTGATACGCCTCGCCGTCTGTATAAATGTCACAGAGGCGTAATGTGGGGGTCAAAGTTGTTCCCACCTCTGAGACGGCAACGGAGGTAGTAACAGCGCCGAATCAACGTCAGTGTAAACGGAGTGAGCCGGCGAGGTGGAACGACGAGACAGGACTGTGACGTTTTGTCGACATGGTTTTTGTTTTCGACCCTCAGACTAAACTCTGACGCTGATGTGTTACTCGTCACGCCTCTTTTAGTTGTGGAACGCCGGCTTGCTATCTCAAATCACACAGTGGAGCGGCGTTATGACGCTGTTGTTTTTTCAGTGTTAATAAAGAAAGGCGGCGTAGGGAAGGGTCTTCGTTGCGGCGATATTGTGCAATCTCTGTGTAAAAAGGGCTTTTGACTAGGTAACGGACGTTCGCACTCCAGGTTTAACTCTTTGTCAAACGCCTGGACATACTGGAAGGATCTATGACATCACAACTACTGCGAAGCCAATCACAGTTCAGTATGCATCGTACACAAGACTGATGTCTTATTTATAAAATGTGCATATTCATAGATTCTGGATTTTTTTAAGAAGTGAGAAGAGGTAGATTTTTTTTATCTAGTTAACTGAACTTATGTGGGAAAACATGAAATCATCATTTAAAGCAGCGTATTTAAGTGCTTAATATAAAAACATAAATGAGAGGTGATAATGTTGTCAGATATTGTTGGTTGTTTATGCTCGTTTACCTCTTCACATTGCAGGCTGTTCTTTTCTTGTGGACACGTTAGGTTTGTGTAGAATCAGTTTGAGCTCTGCAGTCGAGGCTTGGCGACGCACGCTGAAAAACCTAAATGACTGTTGATGGGTTTATGGTCTTTCACCACAATGTAATGTAATTTGCACTCAAAGGTGACAGTAATAAATGCACAGTAAACAAATCAGACGGTGCTTGAGTCTGTGCACAGGAGAGACGCTGTGACTGTAAGATCATGTGTTGCATAATAATTGGATTGAGGGCTTTAAGTTATAATGCCGCTGCTTGGTGAGAGACGGCCAGTCAGAGGTGATGCTTTTATCCCGGCGCTGAGTGAACTGCATGATCATCAGACATTAATGCAACTGTAACGACAAAGTGCTAATTAAGTGTTCTGATCAACATTTAGAAGCACATTTTATCTGTGCAACACTTAAACACATCTGTAAAGAGAAAATTCAGGGAACAAAATTAACGGAGCAGAGATTGTAATTGGAACTGAGTGTCTGAGGGAAGTTTGCTTATAATTTATCTTCTGATCCCGTTTGATTAATGGCCGCCACACACGAGGAACACCGTTGCAATTACTTACAACTGCTGCAGTGCTGACTTTAAACAGGGCTGTGTTTATCACCAAAGCACTTCACCTCCTGTCAGCAGCAATTTTACTTCAGTTTCCTGCTTCAGTGAAGAAACAAATAACTGAAGTACAAAAGTGGCCATCATTAAATGCCTCAACAAGGACTCCTCTGGCACAATGCCTCATGACAGCAAAGCAAACAACATTTGTGGAAAATCATCTTCTCTGAGTAAACGACTTCTGAAAGGCAACCGAACAATTTTCTTACAAATATTAGTTTGTTTGGCTCTTAGAAATCAATTTTTGGACATAATAAAGCCCTACAGAACAATAGACACTCAAGCTGCCTGACGTCCAACCAATAACCGTACTCGTGAAATAACTGCTTGGACCTGTTCACACCAGTGACATAAATAAAGATGGCCGACGCATCTCCACTCCCTCCCACTGTACTAAAGTGAAGCCAAAATATCACGGATACGAGCGCTGACATCTTGAGCTTGTGACGTCATTTGGAGCCAGAGTCTGTGCAGTAGTGACCAGGCAGCGGAGGCGTGGCATCCAGTTCCCTCCCATACGCCCACCTGCCCAATCGTGAGCAGGGCTCAGCTGTCAATCATTATGTTTCACCTCTTTTTTTATAGCATCAAATAACTAATTAAACCAAACTGATCAGAAAAATGAACACTTGAACAAACATCAGCGTGATAAGAACTACCTAAAACGACAGAGACCATCTTTGGGAAAAATGTATTTGACGTGTACTTTGAGTTTTTAATTTGTCCCATCTGCTAACATGGAGGGGGAGGGGCTTATGACTTATACTGCAGCCAGCCACCAGGGGGCCATCCAGATGTTTTGGTTTCACTTTTGTGGAGCTCTCATGTCGTCCATCTTGATATACAGTCAATGATCGTGCAGTATTCACTGAACCACGCCCACTTCTGAGCAATCGATTCCATTAAAAATACATCTCGTGACTAAACCTCGCTCACATATTCTGTTTCACTCTGAAATACATCACAATGCTGAAGATGCTAAAACTTGACTGTGGCTTTGAGGCGTATCAGTTTAAAATATTCTGAGACTGGATCTTAGAAAGTTATCATGATGACAATCATAATAATCTCCCAGGAATATACATTTACATGTATTTGCTTGGCAGCACTTTGTACAATGATGCTTTGTGACTTTGCAGACAAACTTGAGCCAGGTTTTACTTCTTGGCTGACGACTCTGATATTTTTATCCTGTGAAGCTGTGAGCAAAAGTCATCCGTGTGTAAAACTGAAAATACGCCTCTGCAGAAAAACATATAAATATCTTTGCGAACCTTCACAGAGATGGGCGTCATGGTTAATTGTAGGGTGCCGAGGAGCTGACCTCCCAAATTTCAAAACACACACTGTGGTTCTGCAAGTCAAGCAAGGCCGACTGTTTGATCCAATATATCAGATTTTGTCTATTTTGGGTTATTCTGCGTAATTATGTCACAAGTGATCTTTTAACAGAAGAAACTAAATTCCTCTTAAAGGAAATTAATATCGTTGCCTCTCATCGTGTCCATTTATGTTGACAAATTCAAAATATTTCATGTTTGATTCACAGGTTTCTTCATTTCTTTTCCCCTCTTAAAGGATTTTTATGTGGGTGGGTGGATGGTCCTTTTCAAATCGAGGGTATCGTACACTGTACGGATTGTAAAGCCCACTGAGGCATTGTGACTTGTGATTTTGGGCTATATAAATAAAACTGATTTGACTTGACAGATGTAGCGGTTTGTTTATACTGTCACTGGGGTGATTTCTGTTTCATGATTTCTTTGTTTTCATTACATTGTAGATTGTTAAACGTGACACTGCTTGCTATAGAAACGCCCCCCCCCCCCACCCCACCCCCCCACCCCATCTGAATGAATAAACTGCACCCATGTACATTTGCTTACTCGCAGCTTCGAGGAGCATAATTCCGTTATGAAATGGGCCAAAGCTTAAACTACACCTGCTGCACCTGCTCCAGAGTCTATCTGGGCACTGACATTAAACAGGCAATAGACAACACTTTTGCTTTAACGTCTCATGTTGAAGTAGATATATATGACACAGTGTAATGGCTAAAGAAAAATTGCTGCTAGCAGTAGCCATGTTGCTAATGCTGTCTTTGCGACTGCGGCGCCAACAGTAATACCACGTGGAAATGCCAGAGGGAGGAAAGTTGTCTTTTTCCACTTGAAGTGAAAACAGCAACATCTAAACAACAAAACATCTAATTTCTATATTTGAGTACTCTTGAAAATGTAAACTTTTAATATAGAACAGGGTCTGGAACAGGACTCCAGGGTCAGTTTACCTTTATATTTACTATATAAACAATTCAATTACTGTATACATTGGACGAATAGTGATGTCCAGTTGAAGTCCTCAGGGACTCATTCCCATCTCTACTTCAAAGACGACCTGAAATGAAAAATGTCTTTTTAACCCTTTTAGGTCACATCCACCGTCACATGGTGGCCCTATTTAATAATACAAGCCAAACTTTTTTACAAAAATTCCATTTTGTTGTATTTTTATATCAAAATCCAATCATTTTTTTTCTTCCATCAACTAATACCGACCATTTTCAACTAATAATATCACGACATTCACCCATCAATCAATCTTAAACAGCACGTAAGAGCTAGCTTGATATTTCCTGTCAGAAGGGCGGAGCCAGAGCGGAGTGTTTCTGGGGGCGGGGCCTCACTGATTACTGTACTAAAACA
>JBBPCS010000130.1:7742254-7758083 GCA_037974645.1 Hollardia meadi
AAAGGGAGGCGTCCAGGAGGCATCCTAATCAGATGCCCGAACCACCTCAACTGTCTCCTTTCGACGCGAAGGAGCAGCGGCTCTACTCCGAGCTCCCTCCGGATGTCCGAGCTCCTCACCCTATCACTAAGACTGAGCCCAGCCACCCTCCGGAGGAATCTCATTTCGGCCGCCTGTATCCGCGATCTCATCCTTTCGGACACTACCCAAAGCTCATGGCCATGGGTGAGGGTTGGAACGTAGATCGACTGGTAAAGCAAGAACTTTGTCTTCCGGCTCAGCTCTCTCTTCACCACAACGGTCTGGTACAACGCCCGCATTATAGCTGATGCCGCACCAAACCGCCTGTCCATCTTGTGCTCCATTTTCCCATCACTCGTGAACAAGACCCCGAGATACTTAAACTCCTTCGCTTGGGGCAGCAACTCACCCACCACCCGGAGGGAGCAATCCACCGTTTTCCGGCAGAGAACCATGGCCTCAGACTTGGAGGTGCTGATCCTCATCCCAGCTACTTCACATTCGGCTGCAAACCGCCCCAGTGCACGCGGAAGGTCACGGGCTGATGAAGCCAACAGAACCACGTCATCTGCAAAAAGCAGACATGCAATTCTGAGGTTCCCGACCTCAGACACTCTCCTCACCCCGGCTGCGCCTTGAGATCCTGTTCATGAATATCACAAACAGGATCGGAGACAAGGGGCAACCTCGGGGCAATGCTTTTTTCACAACAGCAACTGTGAGCTACTAGGAACATTGTAGAATTAGTGTAAAGAACAGCAACACTGCTAACTGATTGAGAACACAGTTTACTTTATAGCTTATTCCCCTAAACACATTGTCTTGGTCGTCGTTTCCAGTTGGGGACCAGAGGAGACGTTCCTTTTCCTCCCCGGCTGAGTCGATTCTTGACTCAGGACTAACCCCCTTCACCTTTCCAGCAGTTGGGAAACAAAACATGGGAGCTTCACTTCGGTCCTGAGAGGCTGCAACCTATATTTAATGACAAACTGTAACCTGCACTATACATTTACTGCTACAGTTTCTGCTCCCCTCCACTCAGCGCCACACTCCTCACTGTATTAAAAAATGAGTTTTCAGTCTCATAAATGCTGCAAATCGCACTGATACCCGCAGTCAATGGTTGTTTACCGTATCGATATAGAATATCATTAACTGATCTCAGTCAGTGCAGTGCAGAAAGGCAGGTTAACCCTGATTCCTACTCACATTTTCGATTGTGTGTTAATTTTGGACCATATTTTAAATTTTTTTGTGAGTACTTGAGTACTTTTTAATTATTTAATGCAAGTACTGTCAGGGTTTCAGTTTTATTGTGTTGTATTCTAGTTTATTTCTGTGGTTATTTCTTGTTTTTCTGGTTTCCTGTTTTATGTTGATAACTACAGTCTTGGTTTCAGGTTTAGTTGGTAGTTTCCTTGTGTTGTATTCTAGTTTATTTCCTGTTGTATGTTGTGTGGTCCCTTCCTCTTGTATCTTGCCCTGATTGTTTCACCTGTTCCTCATTGTCCTCCCTGTATTTAGTCTCTGTCTCCCCTTTCCTACTTGTAAGTTATGTGTGCACTCCTCCCAGTGTCTTCAGTGTTTAGTGTTTTAGGTTTCACAAATATTATTAATGGTTCAAAAATGTCAAAAACTTGTGGGCGGCTGTGGCTGAGGTGGTATAGTGGGGGTCCAGTGATCGGAAGGTCAGTGGTTCGATCCCCGGCCCCTGTAGTCTACAAGTTGAAGTTTCCTTTAGCAAGATACTGAACCCCAATTTGCCCCCGAAGGTGCGCCATCGGTGTGTGATTACATGTGTGAATGGTTAGCGCTTCTGATGAGCAGGTGGCACCCTGCAAGCCCCAACCAATGAACCTGTTTACCTGTGGAACGTTTCAAACTGGTGTTTTGGGAGAATTCCACAACATTCCCAGTCTTTTGTTGCCCCTGTCCCAACTCGTTTGAAACGTGCTGCTGCCATTACATTTAGAATAAGCATATATTTACAAAAATCAATCAAGTTGATGAGGTAAAACACAAGCACGCCAACTCTTTTGGAATCAGGGTTGTTTTTAGACTGTAGTATGTGAATCTTTCATATGTGGATGTTATAATTGAGGGTCTTTTCGTGGCACAGTTTGCTGTAGCTGATGTGTTGGAAATTGGGAAGAAGTTATTTTTTAGAAGGTTTTTCTTGAGTCTAAGCTGCAGAGCCGAGGCTCTATAAAAATGGTCTGATAGGTTTAAACCAAACACGCTGCAGTCAAAGGTTTTTTCCAGCAGAATCTGTATGAACGTGTCAAGTCTTTCCTGACTGAGCCAAGAACTAACAAACAGAGACATGGTGCCTTTTCATTACTCGTGTCCCACAGGTGATACAACTTTGAATACGGGTTTCGCTGAGCTGATCAGCTCAGCGGGCTGTGATGACTTCTGTGACTGCAGAGTTAAACTGTCAGAGGAAATCACACAAATGTCTGCAGCAGCAGTGTATTCATCTGAAAAATGAAATGAAATTGAGGTTCCTGCCTCAAATAGATGTCTTGTGCACTTTACGCCAGAAAGGTCAAACAAAAGTTTAAAAGTCGCACCCTGAAATGTTTCTTTCACTTGCTCCTTAACAAACTACAAGTATTATATGTTTAAACTTACAGTACTCATATCGATGTTGTGAATGTTAGAGGTGCACCGATATAATTTGTACGAGATCCAATCAAAATAACAAGTACCCGCGCATGAATGGATCATTCAATCAGCACAAAAAGTACTTAAAACTGGTCAGTTTCTGCATATAAAAAATCTGGCAAAATGTGAACTAGAAATTAATTTGACTTCATTACTGATGAAACGTTTCCACCAGAACCAAAAGGCAACTAGAAACCAAACATGGAAATACTCCGAGGACATTGCCTCCTCCCACGTTCTCTGCCACACTGAAGTGAAAACAACAATTCAATTTCCTACTGAGATTAACCAAGTCGATTCATGGCTCTTACTAGTGTCCACTCAAATCTCAAGTGGGTTTAGAAACCAGACAAATTGAGGAGAAATGCTGCTCACTGGGTTCCTCCAAAGGTTCCGAGTCCTGCAGGAAAGTTCCTCAAACTGGTCCCCAACACAACAAACAACAATTTGTTCCAGTAAGGCTAGATTCAACCTTTACCAAACTGTATGTTAATGTCACAAAGACACTTAAATTCCCCACAGCCTTATGGGAGCTGTGGTAGCTTAATGCTAATGAAGCAAGCCTACTTTTATCTATGAGGTGTTCATATTTTAGTATTTATTACATTAGATGAGCATTTTGTTCAGCATATGTTCAGAGACACCAGGAACATGTTTCAGCTTTTCAGAAAGACTGATGGAATAACAGGGAAACAGAAGCTAATGATCTAAATATGGGGGGTTAATGAGAGTGGCGGGGATCTGACCATATGGTCATAAACACCAAACAATGTGCCGAAAGCTGCAACAAGCTAAATAGTTTGGTTTAGATTCTTGGAGAAAGAAAGAAAGAGAAGCAAAGATATATGCAGAAGATTAAAAGAGGACCAAACAAACAAACAAACACATAAATATATTCTAATAATTAATACCAGATCACTACAAGTTTGCAATGACATTAGTTGAATCTATATTGTGTTTTAAAGACAAGAAAATCTTAGTTGTAAACTTGTAATACTGTTTTTTATGTGACAAAATCATTAAAAGTTTTTAGTTGGACTCTTAACTTAATGTAGAAATACTTCAAAACTGCAAGAGAGCAAGAAGATCATCACGTCTACAGTAATTAGATCCTGTATGGAAATCATACGAGGCTGCTGCCATCCGCTCAATGTGCTCCTTTTCACAGCAAATGATTCACAATGTCTATTGTGCATCTGGAGCCGTGACAAATAATTAAAGTTTCAGTTGAAACAAAACGCAGTAACAGTCTGACTGATTCTGTAACAAATCCCTCGAACGTCACAATAATGAGGGTGAAGTGCTGCGAGATGTCCCCAGTTCCATTAGGCGGAATTTTCAGCTGATCTCAGTTCAGTCTGCACAAGCTTTTATCTCTGATTGGAGCCGAGCGAGGAGGCTCGAGGAACGAGGGCGCGCAAACGGAGATTAAATCCCACGAGAGTCACACACAGAAAACAGGGACATCGAGCTCCAGCGCACACATGTATTCACTTATTATTAACAAGTGTTATGCTGCAAAACATTAGAGTACTGCAGGAAACGTGCTGCATTCCAAACCACATACTTTCTCTTTTTATTTTTAGTACATACTGCAGCTTATAAAGTGCATACTGTTTGCATGCAGTATGTGTGCAGTTCGTCAGAAGCCTGGAACGTTGACCCTCTTGCTCGTATCTGTTGCAGTCCATCCTAAAGGGACGGTTCACACCAAAATAGAAAATTCATATTTCTCCTCTTCCTGTAGTTCTATTTATCCATCTAGATAGTTTTGGTGCGAGTGTCTCAGTTTTGGAGATATCAGCTGTAGAGATGTCTGTCTTCTCTCCAATATAATGGAACTAGATGGCACAATTGAAAAACTCAACATCAATGTCTCTTTCCAGAAATCATGACCCGGTTACTCAAGATAATCCACAGACTTTGTTGTGAGCAGTTTCATGGAGGAACTACTTTCTTTCTGCTGTTTCTGACGATTGGAAGGAACCAGATTTACGGGGCGCTTTGTCGCATTGCTTCACTGCAATTGGAACGCGAGTTGGAGCTCGTTCTCCCGGTAATTATTTCTGTTGCTTTGGAAGCGCAACGCTACCTTTGTTATTCCTACGTCAATCAAATTGGGCGCCTTGTCATAAAATTTTATGACGGACGGTATTTTTGTTTTCGTGCGGTCGCATAGTGAACATGCTCCCCTCGGCAAGTGCTTCATAATTTGATATAGGCTTTATCAAAATTGTAATGTCATGACAGAAAAACAGCAGCATCAAAACTAAAAATATCTTAAATTAAATTGTCGGCGTGGCTTTCTTGTTCCACTGTTGCTGAAGTCGTCTGCTGTGGAAGCTTGTGCAGCTTCTCAACTCTGAAAACACTGGAGCAATGTTGGAACTGCCGCATTTAAAAGCTGTATATTTGATTTAGTCATGAAACAGGATATTGCCGTTAGCCTGACCAGTTGCTGTGAACGTTTGAAAACTTTGAATTGTGGGACACAGTATGCGAGGCAGACTGGTCCGATGCACACTGGAGAGATTTTTTTCTGAATCGGTTCGAGTACGTACTGCTAGTAGGGCGGTTTTGAAAATACAGCCAATGCCTAGTTTGTCCATTCTGGGCTACTGTAGAAACAAGGAAGTGCAACATTGTAGACTCTTTGGGAGAGCAGCTGTCAGCCCTCAGGAACAGCGCCGGGCTTTTAAGCTAATTTGACATAGTGGCCAAACCGTGTAATTACACCGTCATTTTACAGGTACAGGTAATGATGCACCGTCAACTGACATAATCATTAGCAAATGCTATCCTAACCATCATCAACAGCTAAACTTAATTAACGGTTTTACCAGAGTTCTGTGTGTGGATTCAGTGGTGTTGCACGAGCTCGCCCGTGTGACCCGCTCCCTCTGTGGAGATCAAAGACTCATTCTAAGGTGACGAAAGCACAACGATTCTTAGTTTCAGGAGATTTATGCACTAATGGAAACATAATCATGAATATTGCTGCTAAATCTTGAACACTGCACCTTTGAAGTCCTTTCAGTGACTGTGCGGTAATCACAAGTTGGATTTGTGTCCTTTAACTCTCCAGCTGCTTCATAAAGCAGTGTTTGGTTAATCGTTCTCAATCAGCCGTTTTGAGGACACTTTTCTCTCTTTGTTCAAACATTTGCTCCTTGTCTGTATCTGTCTGCTGTGCAGTCATCACAAAGGCTTTCCACCTACATACAAAACAGCGGTTAATATTCTCCGTGCCCCCCTGCTCTCCCCTGGTTTCCACCAGAGATGCACGGGGACGGAGAGAGCTGGTCTTTGTGATGCAGACTGGCTGCTGGGAGTTGATGTTTTCTTTGCCTTTGCTCCGTGGAGCACCACAGCCGCTTCCTTACTCGCTGAGTTACACATTTCTGTGCACTCAAAGCTACAAACATCGTCTTTCTGCAGGCTCTGACGACTTCTTCATTTGAACTAAGAAAACGAACATTCAATAAAATGTTTTGGTGTTTAGTTTTATGCAGAGAGAACTAATCAAATGTCCAGATGTTACTGGCAGCTAAAAGTTTGATCACAGATGGAGTGGTTACGAACAGATTTTAATCAAACAATTTATTTTTGGGGAATTTTTTGACACATTCAATGATGAAACAGCTTGAAAATAAATTATCTACTGTATAATTGGATTAGCTGTAAAAAGAGCAGCTCACAGCTGTGTTTTTGTAGCAGTGTTTGAATCACTGCGGCAACACAATAGTGTCATTAGGTCAAGTGTGACATTATAGACAAACTGTGCAGTACTTTCAGTCATTAATGGGCTCTGCTCATTAGCATGTATACAGTAATTATTGATTAATCTGTCAGTTATTTTCACGATTAATCCTTTAGTCTATAAGATGTCAAAAAAATTGGTAAAAAAATTTAAGTAACGTCCTAAAAATTGCTTCTTTTGTCCGACCAACAGTCCAAAACCCAAAGACTCAAATGTTTCACATTTTTACTTGAAAAATGACTGAAATGAAAATTAATCAAAATAGTTGGCAGCTCTAATATGAATAATTAAGTTAATAGTTTAATCAAAATGGATAGAATAAAGAAACATAATTGTAGGATGTTAACATAAGTAAAATGTGCATTATCAACTCTTACATCCAGCGTATTGAATGTTTGATTGATTGAGTTAGCATGTTAACATGCTAACAGGTTGGTATGATAATCCAAATACTGGTATATTAATATGCTAACTATGAACATACGATACGAGCGCTGCCATCTTGCGCTGGTGATGTCATTTGGAGCCAGAGTCTGCGCAGTAGTGATCGGGGGTGGAGCCACGGTTATTTTGGCCCATGTCCCATCTGCTAAAATGGAGGGGGAGGGGTTTATGACCTATACTGCAGCCAGCCACCAGGGGGCAGATGTTTTGACTTCACTTTTTGGGAGCTCTCATGTTCTTTATGATCAATGGTTGCCTTGTGTCCCTGTGCAGGAAGGGAAACGTTGTTTTTATTTTTCATCCATCCATCAATTTTAGTTTCTGAAGTCTCATCGAGCCACAACAAATGTGATGAATTCAGCCTTGTTTTAATTGATTCTTCAAGTGTTGTTTTTTATTATTGAAAGAAATAGAGCCTCACTTCACTTGATAATTGTGTTCACTGCACATGAAGCCGACAGATTAAACCACTGAGATTGCTATTTGAGGTAAAACGTGCTTATTTAAACAAACCCACATAACTGCATACAACCATTGCACATGTAAACATGGATGCAAATCTCCTGCCTTAATAACATATTCTCATTTTGGCTTGTAGCTGCTCATTAACACCCACACAGACAGCCGGTAGTGAAATGTGTTGAAGATGTTTTGATTCCAGGACCTCGTCGTCGTTCCACCTGGCAGCAGGAGAACCACTGCGTTGCCTCCAAACCAAAGAGGCAAGACACTGCCAGATTTTTTTAAAACAACCTCTTTCATGCATTCAAACAAGAGCTCAACAATGACTGTTTCAAGGTTAGGAAACATCACATGGAGGCTTTTTAACACTGGAAAGCAGAGCGTCTGTGAGCTGAAACACTGAGCCATTTATTTTGGGCTCATTTCATCATGATGATCAAACTGACTACAGCCTCTCTGCCAGAACCAATTTATGTTGATTCAGTATTTACATAATGATTAAATTAGTTAGAAATAGGCAGGCTCAAAGTTAAAGGGCACTTCTAGGTGATTACATATTGGATCTTGTTGTCACATATATTTAAACATTGTTTCTTTCCGTATTGGTAACAAGTTAATGGTCGAAACCTCAGCAGGCAGTGGAAATAAAAGTCAGACGAGGAAAGAATTTTGAACATCCTCTATCTTCTAGATAAGCATGACCTAAAAGAAAACAACTTCAGACCATGAGGGGAAAATATGCCCAAGACCAATACTGCTCATACAGGAGAATTCACATTTAGCAACAAGGCTAGCACTTGCCAGACAACACACACAAGAAATGAGCTCAAATGCTACATGAACTCCATTTTTTGAAATCAGACAGATGCAAATGAATGTACAGATTTGAAATACTTGGTGGGTTCCTGCACATGCGGGTCTGAAACAGAAATGAGGACGTGAACAGGCTAGAGAGCTCCGAGGTCAAGGGAACAGTTTGGAGTAAAGCAACGGAAGTGTAGCAAGAGCTGTGAATCACTGATACAAAAGGTCAGGTTTCTGTACAATTCAGATACAGCTCAACATTTAGAAACACAAGAAACAAGAGGTCACTTCTGACAGAATAAGACTCGCTGGGTTTTTTTCCAATGACACACCTAAAATAATCTGAAAGCATCCAGCTGGTTTGTGTGAGCATTGTCAGGTTGAGGAGTCGGCTCTGTCGTGTCCAGGTCTAAATGTTACATTCATGACTTATCGTACTTGTGCATGTCGTTTTGTTCTACAATGAGTGATTGTTAAACATATTATGGCTTTACCAAATCAAGCGGTTTAGATACTGTGGATATAGTTTACCAGCCTGTTGCGCTGTTAGAGTTCATCCAAGTGATGTGACCGTGTTCACAGATCTCAGTGAAATGCCAAAACTACAAAGATAAAAATTTGTAATTCACTAGAATTATCTCTTAATTCTGTCCCAATTGGACTACGGACATAAATTATTAAATATGTGACCTGCTTGGACTAAAGAAGAAAGCCAATAATATTCACTTCACACTATTCTTTGGAGCACAGCCATTATTTCCAAGAGACGGCAGCTGTGCTCGCTGTAACAGGTGCACGGAGTTGACTCTCAGCCAATTTAAACGCTGGCGTCGTGGGCAGCTGGAAGTTGTGACAGCCTCGGTTTTATGGTAGAGAATGTGACGACCACCTCTGCTCGCTTCGTCCTGCTGCTGCTCCACTTTCTGTCTCCAGAGCTGCGGACCTGTCGGAGGTTAATCAGCAGAATGGGACACACCTGGGCTCAGCGTGCCCCGTGCACAGAGCAGCAGCCGGAGCTCGGGAAGATCTCCACACACCTCTGCATGGTGGCTTCTCCTTTCTTTTTATTTGTCTTTACAACATGACATCCACTCCCTGCACTACTGACGTCACAGATTCCTCCCGGATTATTTTGCTGTAAATAATGTACTTTATTATTCAGTGTACCTGTTTTTCGACAGAGCTTCTTGAAGTCCTACAGCTCTCCTCTCCGGCCGACTTATCCTCCCAGCACACAATCTCAAAAATGAGGAGATTTTTAAGTGTGCTCATATGTGCACTGAAACAGGGTTTCATTCCTCCTGTTCATTCTTTCTAACTTGCCTGCAGTGGAGGTGATGGGGGACGAACTCCACAGTCCTCATTCTGTACAGAAAGTTCAGGCCTCAGCAGTCACATGAGTGTTTCGGGTCAAATTGAAGGAATATGAACCTTTCCTTTCATATTATTTATATTACGATGTAGTCTGTAGCATCCTAGTAAGCTGCTTTGTATGATCAGTGTTCAGGTTTTACCTAACCCCCCTTTTGATAGCATTGGGTGGGGAAAAACAGTGCTGGGCTGGTAGATGAAATGTGGGCTGCTTTTGTGAATGTTTGGCAGGATTTTGTAAATATTGTGAAAACAGCTGCTGTGTGTGAGTGATGTCAGCAGCGTGGGTTGACAGCCTATTTATATAATATTTAATTTTTTGTTATTTGATGCAGATATGAAGCCCTGTATGTTCATGGTGTGTTTTCTATCACATATGTAATGGTTTTGGGGGTTTACATGGTTTTTAATGAATTGGGCGGGCTTTGAGTTGTGATTGGGCTGGAAACTCTAACTTACACAAACTATTTGCTCTTCAACCATTTAAAAGCATAAACTGTAATAAAGATCACCGTGACGTCTCCCATTAGTTTGTAGTTTGTTTTGAAGCCTCGAGTTTGGCCGTCGCCATCTTGCTTTTTTGGAGCCAGAAGTGACCCTGGATACACATTGAGCCACATTGAGTTGAAGACTTGAAACGAGCGACTGACACCATAAACTCACCAGGAAACTGTTTACTGAGGTCATAAATCGAGTGAGAAGTCACTCATTTTCTCATAAGCTTACATAAAATCTGACTTCTTTTAGAAACTAGCGCCCCCTGTTGGCCATTAGAAAGAATACAGGTTCAGGGCTCTGCTTTGGCTTCACTTCTCACACCTGGAGGCGACATCCACTTCTTTTATACAATGATGTTTTTTTCTTAATTCCAATAGTTGAGCTATTTAATTACCCAACTTTAAAGTTGCTGTCAAACTGTTGCATAGCAACCGGAGTGATGTAACGTCGCCTTGGACTTGTCGCTCCTGCCGCCGCCGCCTCTCATATTTGTTGTTTTGTGTTTTAAAAGATGAAAGCATCTCGCCTGATTATCTTCTCCGTCTCTTCACAAACTTGAAGCAGCAGATGACATTTTCTAGCACAGCCTGCATGAAGCGATTAAATCAGTCATGATTTATGCTTTGTGTTGGAAGCGTCCAGTTTGTTTCGGGTCAGAAGTTCAGCAGTCAGGTTCGAATCTTTTCTAGAGACGTAAAAGAGCGTTGGATCACTCAGCCCAGTTTTATTTCATCCTGAGCTTCTGAGGATATTCATCGATTATTGTATGAGCCTGAGGTTGATTATATTTATTCAGTCTCTCTTTTCTTTATATTTTGTCCTCTCTCTCTCTGTGTACAGTGGCTCAGCTTGTCTGCTAGCCCCACAGAAATTTTCAATGCCTTTGCCCCCGAGCTGTGTAGTGCCAACAGAACGCTGCTGAAAAACTAACTTTCATTCAGCTTCCTGTTAATGTTTAAACTTTAAGTGCTGCTGGTGTTGAATTACTGTGAGGTGCTGAAATCCATTAAAAACTAATGTATATTTTTCAAAACGGTATCGTTCCCCCCAGTATCTTAAATATCAGGGTTTTTTGTCAGTATGGGGATTGCAGAGTCGGTACGCAGACATGTCGCAGCTCCGCAGTTCACTGCCCTGCGGCCATTTTCCTCTAATTAACATTCAAGTTCGGGAGAAAGCCAAGTTGTAATGTTGAACTGCTACTGCATCAAGGAAACAGGGTTTGAAACACCTGCTGTCCGCAGCATCTCCCCCCTGGCTTCTTTAGAATACAAAGTGATTATTTAATAAATCAGCGAGCAGCTGAATAATGAATCAATACTCAGGCTCTATGACAAGCCCTTTAATGTCATTATGACAGCACAGTGGAAAACAGGATTAACACTGTGTGTGTGTGTGCGTGCGAGCAGAAGGCACAAACACGCATACATTCGTATTTCACGTTCGTTTATGAGTTTCAAATAAAATCTTCTTGAAGGCCCTCCTGAAGTCCCGGTTGAAGATGGTGTATATGATGGGGTTCAGGCAGCTGTTGCAGTAGCCGATCCAGAAGAACAGGTTGAAGAGCGTGTCGGGGATGGTGCAGTTCTCTCTGCAGACGGCGTGGAGACTGTAAGTGAAGAAAAATGGGAACCAGCAGAGGACGAACACCCCCATCACCACGGCCAGAACGAACGTGAAGCGCTTCTCCCTCATCTGTGCCACTTTGTTTTTGGACAGAGACGACTGCCTGCTGCGGAGCGGCACCGGAGACGGGAGGAGGAAGTGGTGGGAGCAGTGCTCGGATGATGCCCATGATATGCAGGAAGGAGGAGGAAGAGGAGGAGGAGGAGGGTTCAACTTGTTTGAGGCTCCCTCCGCGTCCTTCCCCTCCTCTGTTTTCACACTTCCGCCGGCTCTCCTGGGGAAACGAAGAGCCGAGGAGAAGGAGGAGGATGTTTTCACGTCCGCCTCGCAGCTCCTCTCCTCCAAGTCAATATCGTCCAGCTCTCCTCGCCTGTGGCTGCAGCTGCTGTTGCTGTCCATGTTGGAGCAGCTGTGCTGGTTGGCAGGCCGTGGGCTGTCCAGCTCGTACTGGGATTTACTTCCTTGGCAAGTCCTGCCAGCGGCCACAAAGCAGGTCTCAGACTGCGACGGCTGCCGCTCCATCACGTTCTTCGCCACGAACACAGTGGAGGCTCGCTGCTTGGCAACGCGGTAGATCTTGCAGTAAACGAGTATCATGATGACCCCCGGGGCGAAGAAGGACACGAGGCAGGAGGAGAGGATGTACCACGTCTGGTTGATGAGAACACACTCCTGCCTCCGTGCGTCACTCTCCTCCTCCTCCGTCTCCAGATCCTCCTCTTTCTGCGTCATGAGGAGCGGCGGCGAGGAGATGACGATAGATATGAGCCACACGATGCTGATCATGGCTTTAATCCGCTTGGGCGTCCGTTTGCGGTTGTAGCTGACGGCTTTCGTGACGGACCAGTAGCGGTCAAGGCTGATGGCGCAGAGGTGGACGATGGAGGAGGTGCAGAAGAGGACGTCCAGAGCCAGGTAGAAGGAGCACCAGGTGGAACCGAAGTACCAGTAACCCATGACCTGGAAGGAAGAGAAACCAGTGAAGACATGTTAGGATTCATTAATAACCTGCAGAGGAAAAAGAGTTTCATTCTCCAGTCAGCTTCAGGCCTACGAGGTGCCTAAAGGAGTATTTCAAATAGAAATTCAATCAATTTCTCGGTACAACCATGTTTGCTGAAATTGTATTTAGTTTGAAGGAAAACCTCTCGGTGAGTTTTGCCCCTGTGGTTCCACATCAGCCCCCTCCAAATTTTCACAGCTCTGCACTCAAAATGAAGTCTGTCTGAAGAGAAAAGCCCATTGTTTACCTCTTCGTCACCTCTCTGGCAGGTGATAAAGACGTAAACGTTGGAACTCCCTCAGCTGCAGCGCATTTGCTCGGCTACAAAGAACAACTGTTATGCCGCAGTGAATTTTCTCAGGAGCTTCCCTCTCAGTTTATGTATATTCAGCTTTGAAATGAGGAGCTCCTGAAGTTCAGAGGAAGGAAGAGATGAAACCATTAGTCCTGAACCGAGCCACAAAACAACAATAATGAAGACGTCACAAGCAGCGTCCTTTGGTTTAGTTGTAGTGGAAGGGAATTTGTGAGCAGATGATAGCGAGGACGAGGATGAGGAGAAGGACAGCCAAATTTTAATTATGGCTTTATGTGGAGCCACGGCTGCTCCCTCTGTATGGAGATGTGTGTGTGGATGCAGAGTTGGACCCAGGTGCGGGAATGTGATGTGATTGGCTTCACAACAGATTCCATTCAAAATTTCAGGTTGTCAAGAGCAGCTTTTAAGGCCTCTGTACGAGACTCTCCGTTCAGGCGACCCGCCTGCCTGAGAAAGCACGTAGAGCGTTCTAGAGTGAGGTAAAAGGCGCATGAGTACATTGCATTGCATCACTTTACGTGTGATTTGTGCTGTTCACACTGTTTTGCAAAAATCTGATGAGTCATGGCAAAAAAAAAATCTGATTTGGCCCACTTTCCCTCAGCGCACCAGCAAAGTTGCAGTTTCCATCCATGTCCATATATGTAGTGACTGATAGAGAGTTTGGTCACATGGTGCAACAACAATCACCTGAAGATCAATATCAACAGAATCAAAGATCTTGTGTTGGACTACAGTGCTTCAAATATGGATGTTGCTGCAAAGAAGCTACAAATTCTAAAACATGGATGCCTCACAATCTAACCTCCCCTTCTGTTCCTAAATGATGGTGTTGAATAATGGCCAGAAAAGTATTGGGTTTTTTTTTGCAGAATATAATGATGTCACAGTGAAGTTGACCTTTGACCTTTTGGATATAAAATGTCATGAATTCATCTTCATTGTTTGTGTGAAATGTTGTCATAATGAGTGTATGAGTTCAAGAGTTATGACTAAGAATTTGTTGAATAGGTCACAGTGACCTTGACGTTTGACATCTGACCACCAAAATCTAATCAGTTCATTTTTGAGTCCAAGTGAATGTTTGTGCCAAATTTGAAGAAATTCCCCCGAAGCGTTCTTGAGATATCGTCACGAAAAGTCTACAGTCGTGCTAGCAGCTATGTGAGCCTGTACTTATTAACATTGGTGCCTAAAGCTAAATGCTAACATCAACATGCTAACATGCTTGCAGTAACATGTCGATGTATTGTCACCATTGTAGGCATATTACTTTAGCATGTTAGCATGCTAACATTAGCTAATTAGCAGTAAACGCACAGTACAGCTGTGTTTACGCCTGATGGGAATGTCAGTCATTGAAGTATCTGACAAATTAAGCAGATTGGCGTTCAGGCAGGACAAGGAAGTCAAGCCCAGCTCACAATCCCAGCTAAATCAGCTGATCTCAAATCAGCCCACATCAGCTGCTGATTTCTATACATCCAGTTGGTAAATCTCATACAGGAGGCGCTATTTAAGCTGCTTTGACCTGCCTACTCTTCCTGCTTCCTCCCACCTCCACCCCAGCTCCTCCTTTTTATGCTGTGTCTGACTTAATCAATGTCATTTCTGTTGCCATTGATGCCTGCTCTGTTCTCTACCCTGGGGGGTATTTGCTGCTTAGCTTCCTGACTTAGCCTTCCCACGTAGGCACGTGGAAGGGCAGGGAGCTCACAGAACAGAGTCATACCGCCAAATATAACTTACTGCAAATGGTAGGCCTAATTGAGTTTCTTTGACTACAGTGGTCCTGACTAAAATAGAAATTCTGACCAGAGAATGGAGATATAACTGAAAAGTCTGAGAATTACCAAAGTCATCATTCATCCTGTGTGGGGCATGAAAGTCTGATCTCACTGCAAGCCATCCAATATGGTGGACAAAAGGTCCACCTCGTGGTGGCGCTAGAGGAAAAGTCAGTGTATCACCAAAGTTAGGAAGATTCTTCCTGCGGGGACCAAAATTTAATGGCAGTCCACGGAAAACTTCAGTCTGTGCCAAAATGGTGGACAGACAGACCGACATTACAGCATGACTAAAAAAATCTTCAGAGTAATAATTTATGAAAATAATGATTATTAACTCAAACAACCACTCCAGATATACTGGGAGTGTTACTGTTGTATTCTTTCATGGGTAAAAATTGAAATTTCTTTGTTTTCACTCGGAGCAATTGATATAATATTTAATGGAATGATAGGCCTACTGGAAAACCAACAGCTGGAAAACAGGGAACACAGATGACAACCAGTTGTAGTACAAGTTGTAAGATGCATGAAACAAAGCACCCGACTGGCTGTGTTGTAAAGCAGGGACGAGTCAGTAAACTGTTGTTGCCGGGTGCAGAAGAAGAATTCAAAGAGGAAACACCATCTCATGCAATATTGATTCTCAGAGGAGAATTCAGAGATGTTCAACGTGCAGCATCATGAGATATACAGTGTACAAATATGGATCAACTCAAGAACACCTAACCCTGGTGGGGACACCAAAACTATGGAAGCATGCCTACTTGTGTGAATTTAGTTAACTATCAGCAAAGAACATCACCAAATAAAGTTGGATGAACAGATCAGTTTGTTTTTTGTCACATGTTGAAATGTTTTTAATCTGTTCCAAAATGTCTTCAAGGTGTTATTTGTGGGTAATGTAGTTCAACCACAGTTCTTATTTCAGACCATTGAATAAAGATGGAAAATATGAGAGCTCTTAAAAAGTGAAGCCAAAACATCTGCATGGCCCCCTGGTGGCTGGCTGCAGTATAGCTCATAAACCCCTCCCCCTCCCTGTTAGCAGATGGGACATGGGCCAA
>JBBPCS010000130.1:7758183-7774759 GCA_037974645.1 Hollardia meadi
GTGGATTATCTTGAGTAACCGGGTCATGATTTCTGGAAAGAGACGTTGATGTTGAGTTTTTCAAATGTATTTTTTGGGCTCTTTGAGCTCCACAAGTGAAGTGTCATCTAGTTCCATTATATTGGAGAGCAGGCAGACATCTCTACATATCTCCAAACGTCAGCACCACTGTACACTACATTCAACTGTAAACATCATCAAAATATGAAAGCTAGTGCACTGACGATACAATCAAGAGTACTGCAGTAATCAAATCTACATTATTTAATATTTATGATATTGAATGTTATGGCTGTGTATGAAAGGGGTCCCTATTATCAGCCAACAAGCTTTGAAAACCCGCTGCACACTTCCTCCTCAGCACCAAACAGCAGACAGACAACCAGCAGAAGCAGATGTTCTGCAGAACCAACGCACCTGGGCCCTTCTTGCAGGTAAATGGCAGGTGGTAGTTGCAGGGCACGTCGTTCCACTGGCCGTTCTCGTGCCAGATCATCACCACGCAGTCTTCTCCAGAGTTGAAGTAATTATCTGGCTGGTTCGGCCTCCAGTTCTCGTATTGCTGAGGAAGAGGAGGAAGTAGAAACTTACTTTACCAGAAGATAAAGCGTGCACAAGTAAGAGAGGCGTGCAACAGTTTTACACATCATGAATACACTTCATAAATGCCTTTAAAGAAAGACTGTCCAAAAGTGTGCGCCACTATTTGAACAGTTGTAGAATCCTTCTCCATGACGGCCGGCTTTATGTCCCCTCTTTGAGTGTGGACATTTGGAACAAGGTCTGTACTTTGTATGAAGTAATTTGTTTCCTTAAAGCACAGACATGAGCACTGAGTGAAAACTGCAGCCTCATCATTCATTTTCATTGCTACAGGGGTCTTGAAACAGAGCCCTCCAGCTAAAAATGCAAGGTCATCCAGCCACAAACTCTCCAGAGTTGAATTTTATGGTATTAGAAGCCACCGTGCTGTGTTTAAGCCTCCATATCATCATTCCATTGCTCAAACTGGACCTATATCATCTCACCTGTACCTGAAGCATCCAGCTTCCACCAACACAGCCACGTTTTTCAAACTCACTGCTGTTTTCCATCCAAAAACCTGGTGATGAAGTCATTTTTTGTGTGCTTGCACTTGTGTTTTTGCCTTTAATTAACCCTCTTGTGATGGGGTGGGTGGAGTGGTGCAGCTGAGGTTGTGTTTATGCAGCTCAGATGGTGCGGTGCTGTTTTGGTGCTTGTTTTGGTGCTGGACATTTCAACTGCTCTGAAAAGCTCTTATCACATAGTTGGCAGAGATACTCGCACAGACCTCTCCAATATAACAAAAAAAACCTTTCTCATGCCTGTTTAAGTAACATTGTTAAGTACAAAGTTAAATGCAGCCAAATATAGAACTATTAATGCAATTAACACATAATCTGTTTTGGTTTAGGTTATTTAGCTTCCATGAGTTAGCTCCCATGTTGTTTTGTTTCTGTTTACACCTGGTGTTAGCATGCCCCTTGGATGATCTGATCACAAGCGAGCAGCTTTAAGTACAGGTGTGAATGCACACATGACGCATTGAGGACTCACTTAGATCCAATTGCTCAGACCACATTCAGAGGTCTGGTCTGGGCCACATGTGACCACATTCTTTTAGCAGCGTGTATGGATGCTGTGTTCGGTCCCACTCGGGTCATGTTTGGAAAGTCCTTTTAACATTTAATCGGCCATGTTCACTGGGAGCTCCCAGTCGGGTGGAGTCAGCTAGCTGGACATCTAGCTGCATGACGGGGGGCGTAAGGCACATTCAGTGCTAACGCTATTGGCTACTTTAAAAAGTCCCTCCCTACCTGACTGTTTGTACAGGAAACACGTATGTAGAAGCAGAAAGCACTCTGCCTTCTGTTTCATGTGGACTTTAAAGGGGTTACAAACCAAACAGGTTGGGAACCACCACACCACACCATGCTGTACTATACTATACCTCGCCTATAACCGGAGCAACACACCAGTGTGTCCTCACTCACCAGTGGAGTGCCATCTGTCCAGCGGAAGTCATTCTCTACTGTCTTGTCATTCAGCCCGATCCACTGGTAGTCTTGTGCGTTTCCTGAGGGAGAAAAAAGAAAACTTTATTTTTCACCCCCACTCTGTCTTCATCACTATGGACACACACACACACCACATTATGCACTCACCGTTGACAAAGTGTTGCTCCTCTGGGGTGATTATGCTGACCAGATGGGCGTTCAGGTCCCGGCAGCGCTGCTCTGCGTCCAGCCACATCTCTCTATCAGAGAAGTGCAGGTAGCAGTTCCCCTGAAACTTAGTCCAGCCGTCCTCACACTGCTGCTCATCTGCAGCCGCAACACCAAAGAGTCAACATTCATCCAACGTATGGCCTTCTGAATACACTTTCACCTAAATGTGTTTAATTATTTTACATTTTTAGGGCTCTGAGACTCAGATAAGTCATCCACAGCTACAGATGGGTTGGAAAACTAAAGCACAGCATCTGATGATAAGAAGCTTCTGTATGCTTATCATTCTTTCTGTGTGGTGTTCGTGTTTGCGCATCTGATAAAGTGCTTCATATTGTTCACAACCCATGTAGTGTTTCAGTTTTAATGCTTGTCTTGTGACTCAGTGAGGAGCATATTTTGACAAAGGGCAGTGTTTCCATCCTGACAAACGTCCCAAAACAGAATGGAAAATTATACACAATGCTTCAGCTTTGAGAGCCCAACAGTCATGTAATCGTGAAGTTTTAATTTCATTCATCATTCATTCTGTTGCTCGTCCTTAATGACTTTGTTTAAAGGGTCAGTCCACCTGAATAACACTAAGACATATTTTTAATATTTTCCCATGTGTTTAGCCGTGCAGATAGCTTTAATTTTATTTTCCCTTTGAGACATCCACCTCTAAGATTTGCCTTTTCACAACACGTCCTTCAAAGGACAACGCCAGAGTTACTCATTATGATCCACATACATGAGCATGGACCTTGGGATCAATATGAATGATCTCAACTGAAAACTGAATCTCAACTGAAAGGCTTACAAGTAGCATTTTCAGCAGCATCTCACGGTCTTGATCACCAAATGGAATTGACTCAGGTGTTGTTTTACAACATAAATATGAAGAAAGGAAGCTTAAGACCAGTATGAAATATACTTGCTTTCATGCGTTCGCGTAAGCATGATGGCTGCCTCCTGCGTACGTTTCATGCGTCGGTTGTGAACGTCCTCAGAAATTAACGCTACGCGTTCGCAAGATGCATTATGCGGTAAGGGTCAGTGTAGGGCCAGTACGTGAAAAGGTTAGTAGGCACGTCAAAAAATGGCGGAAAGTTTAGAAGACAAGTTGTGTGATCATGTCCGCAATTACCCACATCTATATGATGTGTCATTGCCGCTGCACAGTGATAAATATGCTTGTGAAAACAGCTGGCGAGAGAGACAGCGTGATTGAAAAGCAAGTATATCTTCGGCCTAACTCATTGGGGACCAAACCACAGCATGGTCAGTGGGATTCCCTTATATGATTGGGCTGTCAAAACATCTAGCGAGAGTTTTACAGTTACAAGGAGTCGGCGTCCATTCACCACCTGAAGAAACCTGGCGTGGTGATGTCACATGCAACAACTGTAGGGAACATTGCATCAGTGGAACAGTAAAGAATCTGAACAAGAGACTGAATGAACATCAGCTGTGTGTGAGCAGCAGACCGAAACTGGTCACAGCATCGACCGAGAATGTGGTGTCATCGACCAGGAGTCAGTGACGTCCAGAGAAACATCAAGGAGGCCATTTACATCTGAGACTACACCCAATGTATTTGACAACCCGGGAAACTCGTAACGTATTTGACGACTTGGGGAAGAGACTTAACAATCACCTATGTTACACATAGCATCTTTAATACATTACTAGATGCTCATGGGAAGCAAAATATGTATTTGTGATTGGGGTGAACTGACCCATTTTTCTGACCTTTTTATATGGAAAATAAGGTCCCATTGCCCACCAGGGACCTCACAGCTACATGAGGTTCATCTTCAACTGCTGGGCCACTGGGACTCCTCATGACTTTTGTATTTTCACAGAGCCACAGCGATGTTGAATGATGCTATTGGCTGGTGATGTTTAGCATCTCTCTCTTCAGTTGTTTTTGAGAGGCTGTTGTTAGTATTTATTAGCTGAAGCTGATCTCGTACCGATCTCACAGCGTTCCCCTCCGTAGCTGGGCAGGCATAAGCATTTGTAAGAGTCTGCACTCTCCACACAGGTGGCTCCATTGACACAAGGGTTGGAGTGGCACACATCCACCTCTGTAAAAAAGGGGGCGGGTGACACTACTGTTTCAGCGTAGGGTGGGGATGGGTGGGAAGGCCAGCAAGGTGAGGGAGCTGAAGCTGTGATAGGAAGGCTATCACACCTCAGGACTGAGATGTTAGTGAACAATACTGTAGTAGCTGCAACCTGTGATCCAAATTACACTTACTGCACACTAAAACATGATGTTTCAATAATAAATCTTATTATTTGAGGTGTTCCAGGTTACCAAAATTCTAATTATATAATGAAATGTATACCAAATCTGTGTTCATTTCTGCAAAAAGTAATGATTGTAATATCTGCAGTAAGTTTGTGCTTGAATCTGGAGCTGGTTGCAGCGGAATATCATTATTCAAATTAGGATGAGAGCAGCGATATGATGCCAGGAAAGCACATGAATGTTTCCCAGAGTTTAGCATGCAGACAGCAGAGCGCAGGTGGCGTACTGGCACAGCAAACCAAAAACAACATATAGGCTGAAGACAGATGTGATAACACGTGTGACACAGAGGCTGTACAACCTCAGAGCAGAGCTGGTACGGGTTTGACAAGCACCCTAACATTCAATCTGCCACGCAGACACAGAGACCCATAGCCAGACACAGACAACATGAACATAAGGAAATCACAAAACATAACAATAATGTGATGAACAACAGACAAGGACAGAACAGCAGGGAGAGATAAAAGATTTTTGGTAAGGCTAGAAATAATGATTCATAAACAGTCAATAGAATCAGAATCCGTTAAACATTTATGTAAAAATATGCCTGACAAGGTGAAAGAATGCGAACCAACAATATAAAACATGCAAACTGTTCAACAACAAAGACGTACAAAGAAAATGCTAACAAAAAACCAAAACGTCATCACATGATATTGAATTCAATAGTTTTCGTAGAAAGAAAGGAGAAGAGTAGATAAAATGCCATTTGCTAATGTTATGGGACTTACCATGGCAGAGAGCGTCCCCATCCTCTACTGTGCATGAAGCATCGCCACAGGGGTTGGGTTCACATGGGTTCAAACCAACTAGAAAAACAGGTAAAATGATTCACATATGTTTCTCAACGGGAATAACAAACACTTGTACTAATTTTAAAAGAAAGATGCATCAGTCTTCCAAGTTTCATCTATAATGAAACAGTGGTGTGAGAGTTGTGACTTCATCAGTGTAATGTTTGCAAATGCGTGGTTTAGCTGTTTGTAGTGCAGACATAATGGCTGACTTTCTCCATATTGGGGGGCCTTTAAAAACTGTTTGAACATGCTGAAATAGAATACAAATTCTGTCAACTTTTTCCCCATCCTTGTGCAGTTGTAGTGAATACAGGAAGGACTGTATTCAACTGTAAATTGTATGAAATTAGTTGTTAATGGGCAAAAAAAGATTACTTTGAAAATTTATTATTATGGTCTTGGTTAGTCTTTAAAATAGTTGTTTTTTTTAAAATTGACAATTGCACAGAGCCCAAGGCAATATCCCCAAAACTGCTTGATTTTTTGCTTAGAACTAATCGATGAATCCACAAATCCTTTCAGCTGTAGCAGTAAGATCCTATGTGGGGCTGCTTAATCTCTCAAAGTCTGAACAAATACTGCTTTCCCAACCAACCAAACACACTCTATCCCTCAAATTTACAGAATGCAGGAAAACAAAGTGTCAAAAAAAGGCTATTTTATCTTACAGTCAATTACAGAAAATACCTAATTGTCACATGGTTGACTTACCCTCCACTGAATCAGTTCCTTCAGCTATGCCAGGTGCCCCAACAGAGGCTGGCGTAGCTGCAGTGGGAGGAGCAGCCAGTCCTGCGGGGGCAAGCACAGGACTGTGAGTTCCATAGATGTCACCAGAGGTTGATGACAGTTCAGCCTCACTCAGGGCCTCCGCTGGTCCTGGGGTGCTCTCGGTCAGTACCCACTCACTGGATGGAGAGGGAAGCACCACTTGTGGCAGATCTCCAGAAGAGGCTCCTGAAGAAGTGCCACTGGCTGTGAACATGCGGTTATCTCCGCTGCCAGAGTGGAAACCACTGTAGCTACTGCTTCCTTCTCCACTGTACTCCACTGACCCCTGCCCAAGCTCCATAGACTGTGTAGTGTCTCCTGATACCTCTGACATAAAATCCCCAGACAAGAATGTAACACTGCCTTCTTCTCCACTTGTTGAGGACTCAGATCCAGACACCCCTCCCGACCCAGACCCAGAGATGAAACTCGAGCTTCCAAATCCAGACAGATGTTCACCACTTCCCTGTCCAGAGCTGTAGAGTAAAAATCCTGAGGCTTCCTGCTCTCCAGACGATGACCCTGTAAGTTCAGTGAACCCTGACCCCACAAAGGTCACACCTGAGAAGAACCCAGAGCCACTTCCAGAGGCTGAGCCGCTGAGATCACCACTGAGAATCCCAGATCCTGAAATGTCTCCAGAGCCACTGAATGCCAGTAGGCCTCCACCAAGCTCATACTCCTTGTGGGTAACAGTGGTAGATGCATCGATCAGTTCACCATCTATCAGTAAGATCTGAGTGTCTCCACTTCCCGAAAGTTCTCCTGACTGTCCACTAGCACTTCCAGAGGAGAATCCTGATGGGAAACCACTGAACCCAGAAAAGTCCTGGCTGGTAATAAAACCAGACGATATGCCAGAAAACTGTCCACTTTCCCCGGAGCTGTCAATGGAAGAACCACTCTCCGTGGAGCTGAAACCAGATCCGGACAGGTCCCCGCTACCACTGAGTACTCCAGATCCTGCTTCAGATGAAGGAAAGATAAGGATCCCTGTGCTTCCCTCCCCGGCTTCTTGGAGTCCTCCAGAAACTGAGCCCTCTCCAGAGACAATGCTGTCCATGCCTGAAAAAACAACAGTAATGCCAGATCCTTCTCCATCGAGAGCTGATCCAGAAGCATCTGTACTGCTGAAACCTGATGCTCCACTGGGCAGATCAGCACTTGCACTGCCAGCCAGGTCTCCAGAACCAGACATGTCTCCAGAGCCAGACATATCTCCAGATATTACCCGGTCTCCAGAACCAGACATGTCTCCAGAGCCAGACATATCTCCAGATATTACCCGGTCTCCAGAACCAGACATGTCTCCAGAGCCAGACATATCTCCAGATATTACCCGGTCTCCATAACCGGACAGGTCTCCAGAGCCAGACAAGTCTCCAGAGATTACCCGGTCTCCAGAACCAGCCAAGTCTCCAGAGCCAGGCAAGTCTCCAGAGCCAGACAAGTCTCCAGAGATTACCTGGTCTCCAGAACCAGCGAGGTCTCCAGAGCCAGACAAGTCTCCAGAATGACCACCAGAGGCAGACCCTGAGCCAAAGTCTGCTGAGCCAGAGCCCGAAGTCTCCACAGGGATGGGAGGTAGGATGGAAGCACCAACTAAAGAAATGCAGAAATGAAGAAAAAAGAGTGAGGGACATGGGATATAAAAAGGACATTTGCATAAGTAATTTGTTCATGATTTTAATGTAGCTTACCAGGCCTCAACAGATCAGTAATTGATGTTAGGTTAAGGAGGGCATCCTGGATGTCTGTGATGTTCAGTCCAGTTTCATTTGCAATGAGTAGAAGGTCCGCTGTTAGAATTAAACAACAATTAATGATAATGAAAATAAGTAAAAGAATTAGTCCCGTTGATAACAGTCAAGCATTTACCTCTGAAACAGTATGCATCAAATCTGGCGTCAAGTGCAGGGAAGCTTGTCTGGTTGGGATTAGCATACACAGTGTGTACTCCAGATTTCCCAGCTCCGCATTCAGTGCGGGGATTGTTGATTGGATACCGGACGCTACGATCAATTAGCCAGCCAGCACTGCACTTGTCAAAACCCATTCTCCAGGCTGCGTAGAGCTCTCCGGTGGAGGCCAGTATTGCGTTCTGCTCTTGACAGCTAGAAGCAGCTTCATCATAGGTGAAACCCTCAGCAGAGCCCACATGGAAAACTTCACCTGTGGAGCAGATAAGGATGAGATGTCAAGATTTAATAACGTTAAACAATACATTTATATCTAATAATGTCTTTATTGAATAGCTGTGTAAAAATTGGGATAATGCTGGTAATTTTGATCATTTTGTTTCACCCATTCATCTTCTGCATGATCAAATTAAAGAGGAAATAGACAACCTCTTTTCCTTATTTTGTCATTATGAAGTACATATATATTGCAAATGTAATGGCTAAAGAAAAATTTGCATCATCTGTGTTTAGATTGGTTCCTTGTAAGCCTTGCTTTCACTATGCTTTTCATGCTGCCACTGGGTTGGATTTTCGGCATTCACTTGATAGAAAGCGCTCCGTTGTTGTGTGGAAATCAGTTCCCCCGTCGATATGTGTTTCCCCTTACCACCGGGACTTGAGAGGGTTCAAAACCGACATTCTTTTTACTAGATCGGTAAGTAACAAGACCTGCCTACTTATTAATACAACCGGGTGTTTACTCTGCCTTTATCACAGTACTGAGGCCAGAGTTTGTAGGTCCAATTGGAATTCTTATGGTTGCTTTTGCTTTGATTAGTGGCCAGGCTGCTGGTAGTAGCCATGTTGCTAACGCTGTCTTTGCGACCAGGGTATCAACAATAATTCCACTTGGAAATGCTAGGGGGAGGAAAGTTGTCTCTTTCCACTTAAAGTTGCAAGTCTCTAGACTTTTATGTTAGAAGAGTGTGTATTTTTACATTCTAAACAGTTTTTTTCCTACCTTTGAGCCCATCAATGTAGCAGTACACATCGTATCTCTCATCTGCTGGCCTCAAACCATAGGACCGAACTCCAGGTTGTTCCCCCAAATCTCCAGCACATTTATCTCGAGGGAAAATAATTGGATACCTAGAAAAGCGTGACAACGCATTGTTTGGGACAGGAATCTCTTTACTTGTTATGAAAATATATTCCAGATTTACAGTACCTTACAGTCTGGTCCAGTAACCATCCTGCATCACACTGGTGATATCCATCTTCATAAGCTGCCTGCAGCTGCTCTGGCGTGGCGATGGAGGCTCCGACACTCTGGCAGGCCAGCTGGGCCTCAACGTAGGTGAAAGCATAGCGGCTTGAGCCTGAGCGATAATGGAACACCATGCCTGCACAGAGAAACAAGAGTTCTTTTGTGGTGGAGCCATTTTTTCCTTATTAGGAACATTATTTTTTAAGACTGGACATTCTATGTGATGTTGCAGTTATCACTGACCAGTTCGAGGCATCACAAAGCCTTTGCTGGGCTCCCTGCCTGTGTCGGGCTGGGCGGTGGCTGCCTCTATCAGGTCAGTGACAAACTCGGTGATGTTTGGTGGCTGAGGCAGCGGTAGCATGGTAGGGCTCTGTGTGTAGGTGAAGTCCACAATGGTAGGCTGCTGAGTCTCCACCTCTCCGACCGCCTCGCTCTCTGTGGTGGTCCTCCTGAAGAACACCTCTGGGCTCTGTGTCACTGTGGTAACACTCAGCACACCACTGCCCTCTTCTACGATGCCTGAACCTTCCTCATCCGGGGACTCTATAGGAGAGAGATTATTAAGGCCATGCTAAAACTTTTCCATCCAATGCTATTGGATTCCTTACAAGCCTGGCCCCCCAATCATTTAAAATGTCCAACTTCACAGTGTTTATAACTCAACAAATTGACTTTTTGGCTACTTCTGGGTAGCACAAAATACAGCAAATATAACATTGACATATTATGACCTTAAAAAGTTTGGTAAAAATGTCAACAAACAGTTGCCTATTTAAGCAACACAGCACACACAGAGCAACATTAGCATTCATTTGAAGCTGATTCTGTCCAATAATGACTCTCTTTTTCGCTCTGTTTTTGGTCTCTACCAACTTCTGTGGGAAATAAAAGGCTCTTTAGGTGCTGAATTCTCTACTGTGTCCACCAGCTCACTCATTTTTTTATGGTTGTTGAAAAGGTCTATAGAGCTCATGGGAACCACAGTGTTGGTGATAATTCTCTGTTGGTTTGTTTTTACAAGTGAACCCTTTGACAGTGGCCCAATTGGCAACATAGTGGTTAGTATATAATGTAAAATGAATCTCATAATTGCATGTACCGGCAATTAGCTGCTTGGCTGCTATATATATCAGGGGCTCATTGGCTTGGCTTGGCTTGGCAAACACCAGAGTAGCAACATCCAATCGTGTTCCCACAGGTGAAAAGCTATTGTTAGCTAAGATTCAGTGTTCATGTATGTGTTTGTTAAGGGTGGATTAGGTCTCTCTGCAGAACCCTTGTTGCTGCTGAGAGCTACCTCAAATAGCAACATTTTTCAATGGTGGCGAATCTCTTGGTGTAAGAACCCTTGACTAGTGATAATGATGGCCTACCTGTGTAGCAGAAGGCATCGTAGCGGGACTCAGGAAGTGGGTATCCCGTCTGGTTCGTGTAGAGGTAAACAGTTCGCACCCCAAGAAGACCCCCTCCACACTGTGGCCGGCGAATGTTGATGGGGTAGCGGACACTCCTGTCTCCCAGCCAGCCGGCGTTACAGACATCCATCCCACCCTGCCAGGCCAGGTAGAGCTGACCCGTGTTGGCCAACTGAGCTCCCTGTTTAGAGCATGCCACCACCGCCTCAGAGAAGGTGAACTTTTCGGCAGTAGCGGTGTAGAAAACACTGCCTGTGTCGGACAAAATAGGTAAAGACAAGGTAAAGGGTAAAATAATTACAGAACAGTCCCACAAAGAGACATTGCATTGTTCATCGCAGTGTACCTGTCATTTTCTCGGCGAAGCAGTAGACATCATAGGTCTCATTGAGGTCTCTCACTCCATATGTCCTGACCCCAGGGAGTTCCTCTTTGTCACCATAGCAGTTCACACGAGGATCATGGATTGGATACCTTTGGTTACATGAACATAAGCTTTGGTTTCCTCAATGTGAAATACTGTATATCTTCAATATCTAAAATAGAAACCCTAACCCTAACCTGCAAGCAGTAATGATTTAAAAACATTGACATCTAACATTTGCTGCTCTACCACAACCTTAAAACTACCACATTCATCATCTCCTTTTCATAACATTCCTGTTTGTTGTTTGTCCTCTGGATTTGAGTTAGTCATGCAATTTCCATTTGGATGGCTCATAATTTAGGTATTTGTTTATTTAGCATCAGGTGTTTTTCCATTTCAGTAGCACATAAAGTGTCATGGTTGAAAATTACAACCCTGAATGTGTTTGTGTCATGTTGTTCTGCCCATTGTGTTAAACAGGGGTAGTAGAGAGTTTTTTTTCCCCATCATGTGACAAACCGACCTGACTGTGTGGTCCGAGAGCCAGCCAGCGTCACACTGGTGGAATCCATCATCGAAGGCCGCTTGAAGCTGTTCGGGTGAAGCCATGACAGCACTGTTCTGGGTGCATGCCACCTTTGCCTTTTCAAAAGTCAAAGTGTAGCGGCCCATGATGGCCCGGTAGTGGAACACCAAGCCTAGAGAGAAAAAGAAATACGTTATCTAAGAATTAATAAAAAAAGTAATTTTTGAATGATTAATACCTCAAAACTAGGCAGTACCCAAGGTTGAATGGTCCTCGAAATTTATTTAGATTTTTTTAATCTGACCAGTTACATTTATAGTGTTTCTGTTGGTGAATGAACGGAAACAAATTTTCCAGGACTACTTGAAGTAGATGAGTGTACCTGTCTTCTGAATTTAGTCCTATTTGTACCGCAAGTTAAAGAGTTATTGGAGTTTATCTGAAATAGGCCACACCTACAAAAATTTGGCACCAATTAGAGGAAAACTGTTACGTTACAAAACCAACAACTAACTTTTTCCTGGATATTCAGACCACAGTTTGATGGGACTCTTACTTGAGGGCTCATTTGCATACCTTGAACCTGCACGTGGACAATGTCGTGGTTGTCCTCGACGCCGTGCTGAACCTCACAGCGGTAGACACCTGAGTCACTGGACCTCAGCTCAGATATCTTGATGCTAGCGTCTGTAGGCGTCATGGGGTAGCCCACCAGGTGAACTCTGTCTAGGTAGCTCTCGCCGATACGCACCTGTCCTTCCAAGGCCACTAGGACAGTCGTGACTTTTTCTTTGGTGACGTGGCTCCATTTGATACGATGAGAAAGGGGAGCGATGGTGGGAGCTCCTGGGTCTGGGACAGTGTGGTCCTACATGTTAAACAACAATACCATTCACTACCAATTTGTTTCCCGTGTTTTCAAAGTATAAACACATCCATCCGAAGCATGGTAGTATTACAACCAACATATACAGTTGATAAGAAGAGCACAAACTTATTCTTGTTTTGTCCACTTGAATGATTCAATAAAGTCCAATATTCACTCTCAGTTTAGCTCTGCTTTGGTCTCCACCAACTCTTGAGTAAATGTGTGGCTCTTTAGCTGCTGGATGTTTGACTTGACTTTCTTCACCAGTTGGTCATTAACTGCGTCTGTCTCCCATTTGAGAGCTGCATTTGGGTGGTAAGTCTCTATGGATTTGTCACTACTCACAAACCCTTTCACATACAGTATCATGTAGTAAGATGATTCAGTGTTAATATAAGACATATATTTTTAAATGTATTACTGACAATGACAAATCCTTTCTGAATATATGTGGAATATAGAGGAAAATGTACTGTTACTCAAAACTAACTGACATGGAGTGAAAGTTCATAACTACACACCTCAAAGTAACACGGCAGAACCAATGTTCCTCCCAGTAGGGGGCTCTGTGGCCCCTCCAGAGGAATGCTCACACTCAGCACATCCTCCGGGTCTGTGAAAGAGATCAACAAGCATTTTGTGGTGAATGAGACCAGGTGCTGGTTATGGCAGTAACTTATATCAAAGAAAATTCCGAAATTCCGTGCTAACATGCTATTTAGTGCACTAAAACAGTATGTTTAGTATCTTTAGTGTATCCAAAACCTTAGTATAAAGCCAATAATAACGCAAATATTACAATATTCAAGGACTGGACACCATGCTGGCATAAATATTCCATAATGCAAAGCATTATCTATTTGCATGTGTTTTCTTAAGTTGCAGTGCGTTGAGCTCTCTCGGCCACCATAATTTTCCCCATAGAGCACCATTATAAAAGAGACATTTGTAAAACTGTTGACAAATCTCTGATGTCATCACAATGTAAAGTCTATGAGCTGAGCAGGAAGTCGCGGGGGGGCGGGGCAGCAGGAGAAACACTACTGCACATATTCAGTGGGCCACATAACCAGGAAGTAAAGGTTATGCTAGGTTAGCAATTCTCATTGGATTGAGTAGGCGCCATCTTTGCATCTGTTCTTTTTATACATATCCACTAAGTGTAAGTATAAGTTTTCCCTTTTCTAGGCATAATATATTTTTGGCCAGGGAGGTCTCTCGTGGCGACGTGGTAAAGTAGTAGTACATCTGAAGGGATACATGCTACTGTTTATTCACCTAAAGGTATGTTGAACAATAGTGCACATATTGGGTATGTATCACGCAGTTACGCAGCAGTTTACTCTTTCGTCTCTGTCTTCATATCTAATAAATCCATGACATCATTAGATGCACCTCATACATACGTTCTTACCCATAAAGGAGTGCTCTTCATAAATGTAATCAAATGATGCTGAGATGACATGTAGACACACAGACAGCAACACAATCCACCTCATCATATTTTACCTGAAATATAAAAAAGGGAAATTATCAAAATTTAAGTAAATTTGATTTAGGGGCAACATGTAACATCATCACACATAAGATTATGAATTGAATTAATCATAAAGACATTTTACTTTCCCAGGCCTTATATTCAAACTCTCAGATGTGCGTTGTCATTGTACATTTATGCAAACTTAGGATATGTTACATTTGTGCATTTCCAGCCATGTTTGTGGCGACAGAAGCGAATATTTTCTAACAGAACATCAGGACTTTTCCAGCCATGTTTCTGGCAACAGACCCAGGTATTTTAAACCAAAACATGATCTTTTCCAAACCCTAACCAAGTTGCTTTTGTGTCTAAACCTAACCTGCCCTTAACCACAGCTTTGTCACAACATAAAGTTAAAAAATTGAAATGTAAAGACGTGTAAAGTTTCAATACGTAATAGTTTCAATGCTACAAATTTAACATATAAAATGCACAAATGTAGCATATCTGTGGTGTGCAGAAACATACAATGCCAACATTGAATGGTGATTGGGTTGATCACATCACTTTATTAGATACTGATGATGGGATGTAAAAGTTGTATACAGTTCTCAACAGTTCTCTTGTTCCAAGTTTTTCTGAATTTAACAGTGAAATATCCAGACCTGCAAAAAAAAGTGGGCATTTGTCTGTTTCCCCTGACGTTAAATGTTTCACATAAAGCCTCTTTCTCTCTTCAAACTCACAGTGAAATCCGACCATAAAGTTCCATCCATTCATTCGAAACACGTGTTGCTGAGCTTCCAGTGACAGTTTGAACACTGAATGTTTGTTCTGTCTGGGCTTGGAGAGGGAGAGTCATAACACTCAAATCCAAACAAAAGTCATTTATGTTAAAGTCAAAATTGATTCATCTTGTTTGACTGATGATTCAAAGTCTGCACCTCCTCCTTTAAGGTCTGAAATGTTCCCAAACAGAAGCTACACAGCAACTGTATTCCCCAGAGGAATAACACACGACCACACATCTCTGTAACGTTCATGTGCCGGTTGAGTGATTACTCACTCTTTCTAACAACCGCCTCTTATTTTCTCACAGGGAAACAAGGAGCTCCAGTTCTTTCAAAAGTCAATATTAGCCGTTATTCCATCTGAGAAACACTTCCCGCTCCTCCTGTATACTGGTTATTACTGTGTTGTTTCCATCTGCCTGTGTGTGACACTGTATATGTTGTCCCTATCGAAAGTCTTGTCTTTACTGTAGGTGTTCAATCTTGAGCAGACTTTAAGATACTTGTTGAGTAAATCTAATTGTTATTTATTTATAATAAAATTATAAATGCAGGACTTTTAGTTGAAATGGAGTAATTTTCCTTCATAAACGAATAGAAGTCTGCATAGACATCCAGACCAAAGAGGGCAGGTGCTAAAGGAGGAGCCTAAAACGAACTAATCATTAAATAAACATAGAAACTTGCACACTGCGGGGCTCCAATGTATAGCTCATGGAAACGTGCTGGAAACGTCATCTGGGTGCAATAAACAAATAAGTTGACAGTTTGTGAGGTGTTTATGAGTTTATTTCATCATTTTCCTCATGGCCACTTTACGTTTTTTTTTTGGTTTTTTTTCATTTTCTACCCTTTAAACCCCTGAAAACTTGGTTTCAAATTTTAGAACTCACTATTTTCCATCAAAGTTACAACAGTTTTTTTTTTTTTTAATTTCACAGGGTTCAATCAGGGTTTATCAACATTTGACTCAGACTCTGATTATGGTTTCTGTCACCCACACAGGCCTGATGAGTGTTTAAAGAATTACTTAACACTAAATCCACTTTTGTGAGTGAGTAAATGACATCTACAGTCAGTATTTACACCATCAACTGATCCCGGTCCCGTGTTCATTACAACAGAAGTTATTTGTGACTGGCTTGTTGCTTATTTACAAGTAAAGATTTAATGTTATAAATCAATAAATGAGATTTGAAAAGATGTTTTTAAGTATTTCTCGATGACAGCGAGGATTCATGACTTCATTAGCTAAAGATTTTTAAGGTAAAGTAGAATTACCGCTGACTGATAGAGAGCTTGGTCACATGGTGCAACAACAATCACCTGAAGCTCAATATCAACAGAACCAAAGAGCTTGTGGTCGACTACAATGCTTCAAATATGGATGTTGCTGCAAAGAAATTCTGAAACATGGATGTTTGCAGATTACGGTGGGCCATGCCTTCGTCATCCTGGGGAGGAAAAATATCATGAGTGGGTCCTCTTCCATGGAGTCTGCCATATTGCAACACATGTTTCCACAGTAGCCCAGAATGGACTAACTCTGGCTCTAGAGAGGGCCTTTCATGTTTTTCATGTTTTTAGTGGCCAAAGTAGGTTCTGCCATACACTTGGAAAGTGAGGGTGATTGAGGGCTGTATAGTTGGTTGCAATCTGCAACTTCACCAGTAGATGTCACTAAATCCTAAAATGTGAACTACCCTTAAGTACAGTTTTGAGGAATTTGAGTAATTGCAATTCTCAAGTGCGAGACTCTCATGTCCCGGCGGTAAGAGGAAACACATATCGACGGGGGAACAGATTTCCACACAACACCGGAGCTCTTTCCATCCAGTG
>JBBPCS010000130.1:7774859-7811720 GCA_037974645.1 Hollardia meadi
CCACAGTTATTCCATTTGTTCCACTGTTACCTGGGGATAGTGACCGGGGAGAACAATGCCTCTTCCTGTTTTGGTTCTGCAATAGCTGACGCGCTTCCTTTGTGCCATAAATCGAACCTTAATTTTTCCATAAAATATCCAGCCTGGCAGCATGAATAGCAGAGTGAAAGTGAGGCTTACAGGGAACCAATCTAAACCCCGATGGTGTCATTTTTCTTAAGTCCTTACATTGTGCAATATATATTTACTTCATAATGATGAGTTAAAGCAAAAAAGTTGTCTATCTCCTCTTTAAGTAGTTAGTTCGCTGCACTTTGACAATATTAAAATGTTGCTTACATGTTAATGTGTCAGTAATAATATTCCTATAATATACATAATACTCATTTTGCTGATAAAACTTATATACTTTTACTAAAGTAGCATGCATATGTGTACATGTAATGAAGTGCATTATGCAATTGTTTTACTTAAGTAAAAGATCTCAATCCGTCTACCTCTACGTCTAACTTGCTTTATGTTGGTTTTATTTGTCTTTGTCTTGTTTTGCTGTTTGTGCACCATTGGGATAGAATGTACCCACATTATTGTTTTCAGCTTCTCCTGCTAACTGCACATAAATTAAAAAACACATTTTTGTAGCTATCTGTCAGAGAAGAGTTTAACTTGTGTTTGTTTGAAGCCTGGAGGGAGTCTCTCCTCAGGACTGAGCTGTGGTGTTTGGACTATAAGCGACAGTTCATTAGCAGCTGAGTTGTGTGCGTGAGCCGTGCTGGTGGCCGGCTCTACACTGAGCCCATTCAGCCGCTGCTGAGGTCCACTCCCAGAGAGACCGGGGGCCCATAAGACCAGATCTGTTCCTCCTGAAGCCTGTATTATGGCAACTCTGACGACACCAGAGCCTATGTAAACAGCACGGTGTATGTTCCAGAGTCCTGCCTTTTCCATCACGTCTCAACACTGCTAACATTCAGACAGGAGACTCGGAAAAGTGAGACGTGAGGGGAGGAGTCCACGGCCAAAGGTGTGGTTTAACAGCTTTGATCCTCACAAGTTTTCTTAAACATGCAATCTCTACATGAGGAATGTTGCTCATATGATCAATTAAGTTTAAAGGGTTTTTTATGTATGATTATTTTCAATGCAGAAATAATGTACAGTACATTACAGTCGCCATAATATTTCTATAATCTAGTGACCTGTTGTCATATTTTATAGATTTATGAGTTAAACTGATTTTCTTGTAGTTTTTGTTACTTTATCTCTTGTGGAAGACCAAAAAATGTACTATGATATCATGTCCAGATATTATTTTGGTATGTTGTTTGCCTAGAATCAAGTAAAATTACTGACAGATTTGGTTTAAGTTTTGTTTATCTCAGTTTTTTTGGCTCTTGTCAAATGTATATATTTTTATTCTAATGATTTTTCACCTATTTTGCTTTTGTCAGGGTCGTTCAGAAATTATACAGATATGATACTGAGACAAAAATGTCAAGTTTCAAGTAAAAAACACAAACTTAATACCCCAATTTCTTTTAAAAATATTATTCCTCTTTCAGAAAAGGAAAACGTTATGAATCCAGGTGGACTCATAGAGGCACAGTAAAATCTTTACAGTGTATGAAATAATATCACAAGGATTTAGATGAAGATATCTTGAGGAAATAAACTTATGAAAATTCAAATTTAATAAAGCACACAGCATAGGTTCAAATCTGTCAGGGGAAAGTAAACTAGTCCTCTTCATAACATCCATATTTCTAAAGTTTTCCAAATCCACACCAATCAATAAAACAAAGTATATGACTCACCTGTTGTAGAAATACCTTCACTTCTGTCAAACTCTTCTTCTGTGGTGTATTTGTGGGGCAGCGCAGCTCCAGGTTGTGAGTTTTAAAGTCCCACTGAGCAGCAGCAGAGAGCTCAGGATGCTGGGCTGTATGCAGAGGAAAGAGACTGGGACCAGGTCAGGCTTCAGACCTCACAGGGAAACACCGACGTCAAGCTGCTCACAGTGACGTCTGAGGGGCTCTCATCACTGATTTCAAAATAAAAGCACTCTCACTCAGGTGGCTCAGTTTTAGTTAGTTAGATGTTCACATGAGTTTGAATACTGTTTTGTGGGCAAATTTAAAATCAATTCAAATATATTTTACTCATATAAGTAAAGCTGATTTGCTAAAATATCCTTTTGACATATTTTAACTTTTGTGTCATTGAATAATTTTCAGGACAGTCAGAGAAACCTACAGCTTAAATAATCTATAAAATATCCCTCATATCCTTGAAAACATTACACCTTTTCAGTAAAATCAGTGGATTGTTCTATTTATAGCTAATATAAATGTGGATTACATTAAAACCTAGAGCAGAGTGGGCTCAAGAATTTGCATAAATAAAAAATGCCAAATTAAAATGCTTACTTTCAATGACCAGTTACATTTAAAAATCACCAGAGAAATGTGTTCTGCCACTAGTAGCTAACATCTGCCAAAGCTAACTAACGTCTGCCACAGCTAGCTAACGTCTGCCACAGCTAGCTAACGTCTGCCACAGTTAGCTAACATCTACCACTACAAGATAACGTCTGCCATAGCTAGCTAACATCTGCCACAGCTAGCTAACGTCTGCCACTACTAGCTAACGTCTGCCACAGCTAGCTAACGTCTACCACTACAAGATAACGTCTGCCATAGCTAGCTAACGTCTGCCACAGCTAGCTAACGTCTGCCACTACTAGCTAACGTCTACCACTACAAGATAGCGTCTGCCACAGCTAGCTAACGTTCCCTCGTAATGGCACAAAATGTTTTTGAAGCGAAAAAGTGATCTACAGTGTGTAACAGTGTGTTGAATGTGGTGAGATCCTGTCACAGCACAGTGTATATATATATTTACATACATATATTACATATAGAGTATATTTAATATTTACATATTTATATTTTTCACATTTTTTGTCATGTTTTAATGTCACTGATTTTACTTAAGTTATTCTGGTCCATTATCATTCTTCTTCTTCTTCTTCTTCTTCTTCTTCTTCTTCTTCTTCTTCTTATTATTATTATTATTATTATAGTGGTGGTTATATTAATACGAGCAGTAATACCAGCACCAGTAGTTGTAGAAGAATCAGTAATTGTTGTCACCTGCTTGTACTGGGCAAATGTTATGCTTTTATTTTGGAGGAGACGTAAGTGGGGATATCTGACATACTTTACTCATCTGGTGGGGGGGGGGGGGGTGAAAGAGGGGTGGAGGTAGGTGGGTGTGTGCTGCTCCACCTCCTTGGTTGATGAGGCTAATGTGGAGTTTAGATTGATCAGACTTTACATCAGTCTTCCCAAATCACATGAGACTAAAAACTCCTGTAAAGGTGCTGATGTTATATGTACTGCCTTCTTGACTCTCACGAGTTTATGACAACTTTAATGCTCTGTGTAATATTTTTTTATAGCTTAAATTGTGACACAAGAGCAGATTTATGATAAAAACATCAACACAATGATGATGTTGGACATAAACTGCCTCACGTGATCCTCCGCTCTGTTACGTTCCTGTCACCTTTGGGCTCTTTAACGACGTCCTGAAACATTTGAGTGTATCACGCCTCGCCCCCTTTCACTTCTCTCCACTCGCTTGCTTTCACTCCTGTAAAGAAAACTGGAGACAAAGCTGCCCTTTCAGTCGGGTAGCACTGAGTTGGACAGGAAACAGCACCATGTGTAATCACAGAATATTCACACGTCTAAAAATGTTATTGCTGCAGATAGAAATTAACCTCACTTAGCTTTTAATGGTTGAGTTTAAGTGGCACATAATGACAGTAACGCTACATTTCCAACAGGAGCACATGTTCCATTCAAGTCTTGATGCTCTTATGTTGCATAATTTGTGCATTTTTTGTGAAATATAAGCAATCAGGGAGGTTTCAGCATGATTATTTTAATGCTGACTGATCCCTCCCTGAACTCTCCTCCAGATGCTAAAGTCTCCACTTTGAAAGAGATGTAAGTGGTAGCGAGGTGAGTAAAGTCAGGCTGTTGCTATAGTCCTGGTGAAGTGCAGGAAGGATCGTTATTCTTGGTAGAAAGATTGTGTTGATGTAGGACAGTTTAGGCATATTTGTCATCTCAGTGTAGAAGATTTTCTTGTAGTGTTGAAAGGAATAAGCCTTTCTTCGAAGGTCTACGAAGGCGTGGCCTACGAAGTCTGCGAAGGGCTTCCATGGGAATGCTCACCCATATTTAGGCACATTTCACTCTGTATTGTCGCTCCATGTCTATATGAATGCTGCGATAAGAGGCTGAAGGTGGTGCAGGAATGGGGAGAATGCTGAATCTGAGAGGTATAGGCTGGACTGGTTCTATGTGGGTCGGCCTCGCTGGATTTAAATCTGAATAGTGTACAGTAACTGAACCACTTGGACCAGGCTTCAAAGAGTGTGGGGGTGGGTGGGGGTCTCTGGCTGTGCTCACTGTTCCTGTACGGTGATGAGATTGTGTCAGCAATTGTTCCATTTTTCCTCTGCAGTGTTTAGATTTTTCCACTTTTGGAATATTTGTCCACACATTTTGGGTCAGGGTGTGCCCACCAGACTATTTATACTGGACGCGGGGTCGGGTGTAATGACTAAATCGTCAGACTAACTGAACTCACTCGAGCCCCACCTCAGCAACCTCCTTCGCAATGACATAAGAATAACACTAAGTTAAAGTTCATGTGTGTGAGGCTGTTGGAGGCGGATCATATGCGTGTCTGCAGTTTCATCTGTAACAGTGTTGATCCACACAGGTGGAACTGAGGTGACCCACAGTGATGGATCAATGACAGAGTTTGGATCAGCAGACATTTAACTGCTGTCTGAGAGCTGCGAGACGACGAATACAGTAATGAACACTGAAGGTTGGTGTTTGCTTGAGTGAACATAATTTTTCTGTTGTTTAAACTGGAAACCATTTTTGTGTTTCGGTTATTCTCAAATCTGGGCCGGTTTCCTGTATGAGAATATGTAAACTGGCGTATCATAGGAAGTAAATGTTGTTTGCACAATTTAATGGCTATAGAATGACACCATCTGCATTTGGTTTGCCACCAGGTTTGAAATCTCCAGAGGGAAAATGAAGGCAGACTAGTGATCCAGTCAGGTTGGGAGCCTGGAACCATTTCTATTGATACCATTATCGAGACTGCTTAACGATCCGAGTCTTTATCGATACCTTTATTGATACTTTTCTAAAGTGGAAAGATGACAATAAATTCTTAGCAGAACTGGAATTGCTTTTATTGCTTAACATAACGTATAACTATGAGAGAAATAGTAAATAATATCTGCAGCAATAAATGTCCAACAAATTATTTCCAACAATAAAGAAAATAAATCTTATAGCCTAACATATTTTTGTTGGATTATTATAATTTAGCTAACTTTGTTACGAACGAACGGGACTTGCTGTGGTGCGCACATGCATACATGCTTTTTCTCTCACCTACATTACTCTACTCTCCCTCATCTGCGCTCGCTCCACTGCGTTATAGGCCGCGCTGGTCTCGATAACAGTATCGATAAGCTCTGGCCTTATTGATTTCCGGGTTTTGAGAAATAAAAATGTCTGTTTGTTACGTATAGAGCCAGCTAATTAGCTTAGCTTAGCATAGCATAAACATACATAACTCCCTCTAAAGCCACAAACTTTAGACATTTTTGTTTATGGTAATCTGTGAGACAGTGCTAGGCTAGCTCTTTCCCATTGCTTCCAAAAATTATGCTAAGCTAACCATGTTGTGGCTGCACTTATCATAAAAACATGAGAGTGGTATTAATCTTCTCTTTGCTCTCAGCAAACATATTTTGAAGCCAATGCAGAAGTGCCTTAAACCTGCATTCTTTCTAATGGCCAGCAGGGGGGCGACTCCACTGGTTTCAAAAAGAAGTCAGATTGTATGTAAGGTTATGAGAAAATGAGCCTATTTCTCACTTGATTTACTACCTCAGTAAACAGTTTTTTGATAAATGTATGGTCTCAATTGCTAGTTTCAAGTCTTCAATACAGCATGACGTTCATTTCATAAATTATGGTCCGATTTAGAGTAAAATAGATGATGAAACAGGGTTTAATTCAGGGCCTGGCTACCTTGTCAATCAGGATAGAGGTGTAGCAATGCGTATCCTCCCCAGCTCCATCTTCTCGTCCAAATATGGTCACTTCTGGTTCCAAAAAACCAAGATGGCGACAATGTAATGCCATACTTGAGTCTTCAAAACTGTAGTCCACAAACCAATGGGTGACGTCACAGGAGCTCCAGCCAATATTTATTACAGAGTGAATAGTATGAAAAATGTAAATAAAAACACATTTTTCAGCACAACATATCCATGTTTATGTTATTTTTTATGGTTTTGTTTTGGGGGAAAAAAGCCTTCATTATGTTTTATTTGCTGAAATAAGCCCCATGAAAAAAGATATGAATCCTTTACTATATAGAAAATACGCAATAGAAAACATTTTTGAATTCACATGATTTGACCTGCTGTTGCAACTGAGGCTCACCTGTCCTTCTCATTTGACCCAGAGCGGTGTCATTGTTCATTGTTAGATGAGATGTTTTTCAAGCTGATGGTCTTCAAGTCACTTCTATTGAAACTTTTCAGACATGAGAAGCTTCCCTGCAGTCGGGAAGTCTGCTGTCCTCTGCTGACAGGAGTTTGTCAGAAAGCTCTCAGTAGAACATTTGTTGAAAGCACAGTGTGTTTATTATTTCTTGCCGTGTACGTATGAATAGCTGCCGTGTTCAGAACTGAACTGGGCCTGCAGCTTGTACAAGAGATCTGAAACATGCTTCTATTCCTGCTGCACATGATACTTTTACAATATCTACAACGTCCTGACTGAGACTGAAAACTGAACAGGACAAATAAAACAAACGTGGAAGTGGAGGATTCTTTGATTTTTACAGGATCAGATTTAAAAGTAAAAACAAATACTTCGATTTTAACGGTGAAATTTGTAAGATATACATAATTTTACTTTAAAACATTTAGAAAATAAACTTACATTATCAGCAGAATGTGAATAAACAGCAGTATTGATGTTTATGTATTGTGTTGAAGAGATATCTACTGAAGCTAGCATGCTAATCAACTAGTTAGTATGCTAACCAGCTAGCCTCTGCCCGTCCTGTCCTGTAATACCACTGATAGCCCCCTGTAGTTTCAGCTAGATGTATACAAGCTCTCTTAGAGTTTAGTCTAATAAGTCAACAAAACAACTCACAAAATGTCCCTATTTTACTGAACTACGACAGGTTTAATTGCTTTATTAAGTAATTGTTAAACAAATTTCATTCAAACAAGACATAAATGAAATAAAACAGAAAATATTCCATCTCTACTTGCCATTTCCGGCCATTGCTGGCAGCTGAGTCTATCTGGCTGTTCTGCCTCTTCACCTCTCTCCTGTCCCCGCCTGCTGTGTCCTGTCATCCCTGACGTCATAGTCCTTGTTGGAGCTGCTCTAAATCACCTCCGCACTGTATCTCCTGGCATCAAACTGGCCTCCACCGGTCTCAGAGGCTCTTTTCTCTTTTAGTGGATTCTTGTTTTTTTTTCTTAGATACAAAGAAAGAGAGAAGAGAAAAAACATCTTGTTTTTAACTCAATGACCAAGCATTTCTTTTTTTTTTTTTGAAAGCTGGTTTCTAACCTCTAACTGATGGCTCATGTCGTCTTTCAGGTTAAGTGAAAACCCCTGAAAGTACAGTTACAGTTTTCCTGACCATGATATGCTTGAGTAGATGTCTTTGCATGTTCATGCATGCCGACACTTGTCTGTCAGAATGAGAAAGACTTGTTCAGTGTGTTTCTGACAGAACAGAACAGACTTTCTTCTGAGCAGAGCTGGAAAACGCAGCTGATAAAAGACGTCGTCCCCCGACCACCAGACCACTGGCTGCCTGCGTTTACTCGACACCCGGAGTCATTAACGGCTGCGTTACTCGCATAACTGCCCGGTGTGTTGTGACACGTGCCTTCACCTTCTGAAAGAACTCTTGTACATGTTTTACATGGCTTTCTGACACAGTGCGCTGGGTCCAACAGGACGTGTTCACATGTAAGGTTAAAATAACTTAAAGCCACTGTAGCTCCTTTTTAAATGAGGAGCTGTTATAGTTTACAGCCCCGGTGGGCGGTTTTGTTTGTAAAGGCAAAGATTAAACTGAAAAGGTATTTTGGAGGTTTATTTTTACACGTGACTTCTCTGGTTACAGAATATATGCGTTACAGTAAATGTAAAAATACAGTTTAATTGAATTTCAGGAGGAGAACATGTGTAAAATTTGTGATAAATGTGTGGGAATATGAGATGCGATAGAGCAAAGATCTGAGTCAACCATAAAAATGATTTATTTCCTGAAAAGATCACTTCTGAGAAGCTCTCCATCCACAAAAGGAAAACAACTGTATTTAGGACCACTATAGTCAGAGAAACTTACATTAGGCCTACCATTTGCATTAAGTTATATTATAACAGAGCAGGCATCAATGACAACAGAAATTAAATTGATCAAGTCAGATACAACATAAAAAGGAGGAGCTGGGGGTGGAGGTGGGTTGTAAAGCAGCTTGCAGAGGAAGCAGGAAGAGTTGGCAGGTCAAAGCAGTTTAAATAGCGCCCCCTGTATGTAGGACTGACTCAAAATAAACTGCAGCGCCTACCTGCATTGTAATTGAAAAACCTGCCACACCGTGCAACAGATTATGGAGGCTAATACTTCTCACTAGGATCAGTTCATGTGATTGATTGACAGGAGGAAAACTGGAGAATATCACCATACTTATCCTTTAATACCAAAAAACGCGCCTGGACTGATAAATACAGGTGCACGTGTTAAAGAGAATGATATGAAGCACTTTTTTGTGGAAATTTCCACATGCCACACCTTCACCTACAAGCTGATGGTTGTACATTGATCAGGTGACCAGTTTAAGGAACGGCGTGATTGTATTAACACCCAGTCAAAAGTGGGATAAGCGTCTGATTGCATTTTACAAACACTTGAAACCCATCAGCTCCTGCAGGGGCCCAGTCAGAGATCGGAGCAACCAGCAGCAGAGCCTGGAACTGCATTCATAATGAGTCTCCTTGTCCTGGTCTGACCTGTTGCTGCCAGTTACACTGAGCGTAACACCCCTGACTCTGGCAAATGGAAGCCATATGAGGGTGGAGGGCAGCAGAGGGCCTCCTCACAGAGGGTCTTTGTGACAGGAGCTGTAGGTATGGGAAGGAGAAGACAGATACAATTTAGATAAATCCGACTCAAAATCAGACAATCTATACTCTATTTCAAGTACATACAAACACCATGTTTGAGTTTTAGTGTAAATTAGAGCATTATTTAAAAAGAACTTCTGCCAGAAGCGGAAAAGTATTTTAATCTATCTACTGACAATATTTGGGTCTGTTCTCCATGCTCTGTTTGATTATAGAGGAGTCTTGTTTGCACACTGTTCACCCTGCTCTTTATAAAATGCTCTTTTCATAAGTAGTATAGCAGACCACTATGACAGCAGCAGCAGCAGCAGCAGCAGCAGCTCCACCTGGCCTGCATACAGGTATGTAACAGTGATGGTGGTTCTGGTTTGCACAGGGAAGCTCAGAGACAGGCTGATGTCACTGTTGGCTCTTACACCAACGGCAGCAGGCGGATTTGCTCTGCTGACTCTCTGTTGAAGGAGGGCAGGGTCACCTTTTTGAATAAATGCTGAGTTTGAGAGCCTGCCACAAAACTTCCTGTTGTTTGATTTATGCAATACATACAGTCACTGAAGTGTTCCAACAGTAGTCACTGGTTATAGTTGCTGTAGTGACTTTTTAGTACAAGGAATGCTTGCTCCCAGCGGTTGTGTGGGTAGCACTGTAGCATAGTGATGAAGGAAGGTGGCAGATCTTTTACTTGAGTAAAAGTAGCAGTACCACAGTGTGAGAAGAAATACTCTGTTGCAAGTAAAAGTCCTGCATTCAGAATTTATATTAAGTAAAAGTGTGTAAGTTTCATATTATTGGACCATAATTATGTGTGGAAGGCTCTTTAATGTTGCAGCATGTTCATATATTGCTGGATAGCTTGTAGATTTTACCCTGGGATCAATAAAGCCTTATCTTAACTGATAATAATACAGCATAGTTTTTTTTATTATTATTAATCTGAATCTGCAAAGTAGCTACAAATAAATTTAGTGAACTAAAAAGTACAACATTTCCCTTAGTTGAGTAGAATAGAAAAAGTCCTTTAGCACAGTATGAGTGAATGTATTTTGTTATTTCCTACAGTGCTGCAGCAGCGGAAATACATAATACAACAATAACAACAGATAGAATACTACTTTTATGACTACTTGTCCATAAATTTATACCTTAGACTGTATGTTTTTAGACATCAGTGATATTTGATGGGAACCTTAAAAGATTATTTCGAACAAACTGGAAGAGAAGTGTCAAATTGTTCCTCATTTGTAAGGACAAATGGTCTGTTGATGCCTGGCACAAAACCTAAATTACAAATAGTGAAGAACATTATAATAAGCAGAATTGAATCAAAAGTTGAGAAGATTTCTGTCTAATTTTTTTTTATACTTCTACTCCATTACATATCAGAGGCAAATGTCATAGCCCAATTTTTATTCCTCTTCATTTATGTGACAGTGGGAGTTATTAACTTCTGTACAGATTAAGATTTTACAAACAAAACGGTTTTGAGAAATATGAAATTGCGCACTATCTGACAGTATATGTTAAAATGAGCTCCGCTTCCACTAGCTGTAACATTAAAAAGCTACTTAACAAAACGTCATAATAATATTTAAATATAATATACATAGGCCTACATGGCAGTAACTCCTTGAAAGGGAGAAAAGATACGCTAGAGGCCGCTAAAGCTCCTTTCCTCTCTTTACTGACTTTGTCCGTTGCTCATTGGCTCATGCGGTTTTTGTGTCACGCCTTCTCGAAATGGTTCTCCTTTGCCATTGGTTGTTTTGGACTTTGCGTCAACATGAAAAAATAAGATTGGTTTCACATGCAAACTGTCAAGAGTAGAGGAAGCGACTGGATGGCAGCGATGCAAACCTCCCAGCCAGACTGTGAGTTCATCATTTAGTTGCTCGCTGGTTTGTTGAAATATAATGTACATGCTACCAGTCTTAAAAGTTAACGTTAATAGCCGCACAAACATTTGGTATTTGCTTCAAATGACACTGGAAGACTTGTTTACATTAGCGAATCCACCGGGGTACTAGCTGGATGCTAACTTAACATTAGCTAACATTAGCTAAATGTGTTCTGCACTGCTAAAATAAACGAGAGCTAACTGGGGTTCTTTCGGTTGATAACGTTATTCACGGACTCAACCAAAGTGTGTAGGACAGTCAAGATTCATTTGACATGCTAACATCACAATTAAATAATTTTATTATGCTGGCTAACGTGTCAGAATGGCTAGCTTTACGTAATCTAACATCCATTTGCTGTACAGTTGCACACAACGTTAATAAACTTGTTGCTGTGAAGTAACGATAACGTCAGCCATCAATCTGTGGTAACAGGTTAAACAGCCCGTGCTGGTTAACGCTGGTTACTGTATAGTTTATTTTAGTTCAGTTTAAATTCATATAGATTAATCTGTCAGGCCCCCCGCCTCCAGCTGGAACCATGTTCTCCAGGTAATTATATATTTGTGGAGGGGTTTTTTCTTGCAGCCCGCCCACAATATGTCGAAGTTGTCATATTTGTAGACACTGTATTTAATCTAATTTAATTAATTGATTTCATTTTCAGTAGTGGTAGAAGTAAATAATATGCCCTGCTGGCCTGGCAACCTGGTCCAAAGCCAGGATTTTAAAAATTACCATTTAAAATCTGCACTTCTCTTCTTCTCTCTCCTGCAGAATATTTTGAAATGACAACAAATACAATCTAATTATTCAGGTTTGTGTATAATTTTACTCCGTTACAGCTGAATCAGTTAGATAAAAGTCGAGTAGTTGACAACAGAAAATGTATCACTATTTTTTAATCTATATATGCACATCACTAAAGGTCATGGCAGTTAATTACCACCCACACAACAACTTCACTCTGCAAGTCTGGTAGGTAGCGACGTGGCAATCCTGACTGTCAGGTGGAAGATATTTGAAGCTTCGTAAACTTGAAGTAAACATGACTGTGACACCCGTTAGTGAGATGGAAAAATAGTTTTATTGAAACAAGTTCTGGCACAGACTCAGGCTCCACTGCCCAGGCAGGAACAGATCCTGACACAGTTCTCTGCAGGAGGTGTCTGAGCCTGCCGCAGCAAGGAGTCCTGAGACATCTGGTGCCAGGTTAGGCAGAAGTTGGAATTTGTGAGACAAGACGAGCAGAAATTGAGGAAAAGGACAGATATATAAATGGAAAGTGGTGCTAGAAAGATCCAGAAACTCATGCGGTGACATGTATGAGATGATGTAAGGAAGCCAAAGGGAAAAGAAGAAGCTTGAATAGAGTTGAAAGCTGCAAAGGTAGTCTTGGCTCGGTCTCAATGTTGAACTTCAGTAAAGTTGTACGTAGGGCAAAAAAAAATAGCACCGGCCACTAGCCAAATGCTGGTAAAACGTGCTCACCGGCCAAATAAAGAACAGTACTGAGTTACTGGTAAAATGTGAACATTCACTAGTCAAGTTAATTTTGAATTGTAGTTGGTATTCAGATGTTTTACTATATTGTTGTATCAGCTTTTACAAAAACCACCAAGCTGTTACTATCTAGTTGCATCTATGGACAGAGAAGGAATCGCCAACTATTTTGATAATTGTTCGATTGCAAAACAAACAACTTTAACATTGTCTCGATTCAGCCCCTTAAATTTAATGGTTTGCAGCTTTTTTTTCTGTTTTTATATCATCATATAAAGGTACAATATTTGTGGTTTTGACCATTGTTTGCATAAAACAAGACATTTGAGGGCATCAGATTTTGTCTCTTGTCTTGTGTTTACCAGACATTTATTTATTTTTTTTGCCATTTTCTGGCATTTATTAAACAAACAATAATCTAATAAATAATTGTCAAATTAGTTGATAATGAAAACCTAATTAGCTGTAATGTGGTCAGATCAGTTGAATGATTACTTCCTGCTCCTCTTTGTGTTGACAAAGTTCCCCAGTCTCTTAATTCAAAACCCTTTCAAAACCAACTGGACTATGTCAGATTTATGTTGACTGTTGAATGTTTTACTTAAAAGTTGAAAAATGGGGAATACAAGCCACGTGTAGCAAGACATTGTAAAATGTGAACTGCACACTGGGTCACCTAAACCACCAAAGTCCCATAAAAAATAGCGGACATGACCTTGCTCGTAGCCCGAGTAAGCAGTGTAATAGAAGAGATTAACTGTTATGCTCAAGCTCTGAAACACTAATCCACTTACACATGGAAAGAGTTTATTTTAAATAGACTCTGTGCCAAAATGGGAGTAAGAATGAATTTCTGCATGTGTGCACCAGGCAGCAGTTAAACATTTATAATATAGTTATACTTAACATTAATTTCCATCGCCTCATGTCATCATGGCGTGATGCCATGTTGAACATTTATTGGTGAAAGATTCACCATTCCTGCAGTAACACAAAGCTTTCTTTGAATTGATTTTTGTATAATGTTTGCATGTTATTTATCAATATGTTGATTATTTTCCTAATTAATCATCAATAAATTGTCCAAAAAGAGTAAAACATGCCCATTACAATTTCCCAAAGTTGACATATTTAAATTGCTTATGTTGTCAACAGTCCAATTTCCACTTTACCATCATAGAAGACAAAGAAAACCAGAAAATAGTGAATGTTGCATACGTGCTCTACTTTAATGTGTGAATCCCAGCAGGATTCGCTGTGAGTACTGTGTCTTTTAGGTCACAGACCTTCAACTAAACAAGCAAATTCTGTACAGGAAACTTTGCCTTTTTTGCAGTCTTATTTGTGTTCCCTCAGTTTGAGGCTGTGGACAGTCACATCTTGTTTATTATCTCATTAGGACCCCTTCATGGCTGCTAACATGCTAACAGTATTTTTCACTGCTAATAGTCAGTCTTACCCTTGAGTGACTGTGCCTGATGCTGAAGCAGTTTGTTGTTCGGATTGGTGTCTGATTGCGTGCCAGAGAGTAATTAGTTGCTGTCGTTTGTCTACAGTATGACGTGGTCCGCTGCATGTCCTTGTCTCCGTGACTGGCTAATGTTTAGTGGTGATGGAAATACAGATCAGAGCTGATGCCTCTGCTGTTATTCAGCACCAGACTGCAGCGTCAGGGTTAAATTTGTAACAGTAGTGTAAATGCTAGAGGTAATTATTGCTCAAGCACGCTGCCATTTCTGGTTCAAGTGATGGTATATTGGCTGAGATTTACAGTGCCAGACACGGCGTTCTTATTTTACTGTGCAGTTAAAAGACCAAAATTACCCACACAGCTTGTAAAATGAGTCTGTGTTGGAAAGAAACCTCTCAAAGAGGAGCATTAAATGGTTTTTATCATTTTAGATTCTCCATATAGATTTTAATTCTGTTTAGATGTTTGTTTAAATGGTTACTTTTTTTTTTTACATTCAATGCAATATATAAATGAAACTACAAAATTTGTGTTAAATCAGGAGAAAGCAATAGTGTTGACAATAATTCACAGTCTGACTTAACATTATGTGTTTCTATTCACAGTAAATGTTTCCGTTAAGTCTGCCTGTGTCATGGCTTTAAGGTTTTTAGAACGTTAGATCCCTGGAATATGTTTTTTGGGGGTTGTGTTGTTTTGTGTAAACAAACGTGGATGAGCAGTGTACAGTATATTTTATAAAGGGATGCACGACTGATGAATTTTCAGCTCGATAATGGCAAAATTTATTATCAGCTATCGGCCCATAATGAAATCATAGCCAATAAATAGACCTGATAATATGAAGCTTTTGTTGTCTTTACAAGCACAGCACAGGGTTTCCCATATCTTCATTTATTTGTGGAGAGCCGCCACAATATCAGCATTGCCCGCCACATATTAATTTTCTATTTTGGGAGTTTTTCTAATAATAATGTGTAATGTTTTGTTTCTCTTGTAGGACTGTCAGTCTTGCTTACAAATGGAGGAAAGGAATGTCATCAGATAATTGGAGCTGAAGACGGGACGTGAATTTTCTGGATGAAGAATGAGAAACTCGAATAACGACGTCACAGCAGAGGACTGACGAGCACCATCGTTTCTCACGTAACCTGCTCATTCAGTCTCACTCTGCTCCTCTGCTTCGCACACCTTCACCTCCCAGCTCTGCTGTCCAGCCCAGGCAGAGTGGACCCGTCCCTCTCCCCAGGCCTCGCGCCCTCCCATCGGCGGCCCGCTCCGGCGGTGTGTTGGTGTACGATGGCGCGGTGGGACGCTGAGGGCTGCCGCGGGGGACTGTGATGTCAGAGCCCAACAGCCCGGGCGAGAGCCGGCGTGGCGCTCCCAGATTCTTCGTGGGCTGCGAGGACGATGAGAGCGAGGTCCTGGAAGACAGCATGAGGACAGACATGGAGCTATATGAGGACGACGAAGACACAGACTCGGTGGGAGCCTTATGTCAAACTGCTTAACTTCTTTAATGTCGCTGCTAGTTTGAAGAAAGTTGGTAGAATATTGTATCAAGAGCATCAGATTATTAGTGAGTCATCATTCATGGTGGAGCTCATCACTTTTTGGGTGAAAGTGTCTATGAACAACTTCAAAAGAATTTCTCAAACACAGCATGGCTTTGTCAAAAGAGCTCAACAGACTTAGTTAAGGGGGATTTATGGTCGGTCGCTGGATGCTTTTGATGAGTGTCACTCGACAGAAATTGTGCTTTTTCAACAGAAAAAAGTGTCACTAAACATTTTGTTGCGTACCTGGAGAATTTTGTAATTTTGTTCACACTATGTGATTGGGTGGTGTTACTAGCGTGGAGATAGTAGTTTCAAATCTACTCCGACTGAGACCAGCGTCTCTGTTCACAGAAGCACCAGTCCGTCAGCAGCAGCTCCTGGATAGCTGAGATGACATTTACTGAACTAAAATATTATTCATGTCAGCTCCAAGGGAAGAAATAAACGGTGCTTGTATTTTGATTTGATTCATTTTATTTCCCAGCCCACCATCGCGAGTGAGGAGAATCTGCCACTCACAGACAGACTGGGAAATGATAAATCAATGTAGATATGGTCAATAAGCTGTCTTTGCAGTTTACGCTTCACTAAAGACAGCAGAAATACAGCATTCAGTATGTTTACATGCACAAAGTAACATTACAAGACTTGAAAACAGTAATCTATATCAGCTGTTAATATGTGTCGACAGTTCTTCATTGTCTCTCGTGCTTCCTCAGACGGGTCATTGAAACGTTGCTCTCCTCTTCCTTGTTCAGCCCCCGGAGCAACAGATCGTGGTGGGGATCTGCTGCATGATGAAGAAGTCCAAGTCAAAGCCAATGACCCAGATCCTGGAGAGGCTGTGCAGGTTTGAGTACATCACTGTGGTCATATTCCCAGAGGATGTCATCCTCAACGAGCCCGTGGACAAATGGCCTCTGTGTGACTGCCTCATCTCCTTCCACTCCAAAGGTACAACACACACTCGTACACAAACACACACAGGCTTTAATGTGTTATATATGAATTATGTTTAATGTGTTTCCTACATGATGCTGATTGTTAGTAATCAAGGAGACCGACAACCCATATTCAGTACCGATTTGCATTAGTGTCAAAGTTTAGATTAATCAATGATAGGATTTAAAGTAACTAATAGAGGTCGATTGATGGTGGTGGTCTGTAGAAGGAAAAGCCAATAGCCGATTAATCGGTCGATATTTATTTTGTAGTTTTTAGTCCACTACGTTTATTTGATAACTTTACTTTGCAGATTCAGATTAATACAAAACATAAATATTTTTATGTATTACAGCTATTATAAACAATTATTTTAAAATAGATTTACTTTACGTCAATCAGACAAACAAAACCGATACTGATAATCAGATAAAATGCTGAATATCAGATCGCCGTCCAGGCCAATGATCGGTCAATCCCTAATGTGTGTGATCACACGGGCTTCTCATCAACTGTCAAACTATTTACACAATAAACAGAGTGCCTGTCTGTCCTGTGTTTTCCTCTAACGATGATTCAGCAGTAATAACTCTGAACTTTCCTTCTATTGTTAACATCACATCATCAATGAGGCGTATCTTATCGAATCATTTCTCTGCATGTGAACCAGGATTCCCGCTGGATAAGGCAGTGAGCTATGCCAAACTGAGAAACCCTCTGCTCATCAATGACCTGAACATGCAGTACTACATACAGGACAGGTACTGCAACACACCTGAACTACGTGTATTTCCGGTATTTGTTGGAATTATGCATGCAAAACAAAGTGAGGCATGCTAGTAACAAAAGTTAATGTATTTATTTGTTATTTTATTTATTTTCTAACAGGAGAGAGGTGTATCGCATCCTGCAGGAGGAGGGGATAGATCTACCACGCTATGCTGTGCTGAACCGTGACCCAGATAAACCAGATGGTCAGTCTGCCAGCTCATTAATAATATTCAATAGTTATTCATATTTTTTTTTCTAACATCACAAGAGAAAACACAATAAAAAAAGATGACTATATTCCACCTTTGATTTAATTCTTAAAGCTTTTTGTTCCCCCTGAAAAACGACTCTAAAGCTGCTCCATGCAGCATCCTGAGGTCAATAATTTAAGACTGCATTGGTTTTATTTCAGCTTGTGGATAAATATAGTATCAAATGTGAAGCAGTTGCAAGTGTGCCATACTTAAACACCACAGAGACAGTGCGCGGACTGATGAGCGATCATATGTTTTATTTCTCTGCCTGCCTTGACAGCAATGACGTCAAGGTGATGATAAACGTCACATGGTTCAGAGTGCAGAGCTGCATCACAGGGCTCAAGAGTAAACACTCAGTGTGTCATCTGTGTGTATTATATGGGGTAATGAAAGGGGGGCTTCATGTGCTCTGTGTGTCTCAGAGTGTAACCTGGTGGAGGGAGAGGACCACGTGGAGGTGAACGGAGAGATATTCCAGAAGCCTTTTGTTGAGAAGCCCGTCTGCGCTGAGGACCACAATGTCTACATCTACTACCCCACCTCCGCTGGGGGTGGCAGCCAGCGACTCTTCAGAAAGGTCCTTTCTTTGGCTGCTGTGGCTTGTTGTTCTCAGTCCATCAATAACTACTGCAGTTGAAATATCGGTTGCAAGATGGGATAAAACTGGCAACCACTTAAAAATAAAATGTCCTAAAACTGTCCTGTCAACAACAAGTTACTGTTGGCATAATGACCACTTTCCAGAACCATTGCACCATTAAACCAGTGTATCTTTTCATGCTAATTTATGTTTTGAGTTGTTCAGCTTTGATCTGAATTTGCTTTTAGACTCAAGCCCTTTTTTTCTTGTCAGAGTGCACTTGTGTGCCTGAGGTAATGGCACTCGTGTTATATTTGGAGTTACAGGCCCATAGCTGGTCTTGACATTTTCACTGTACACATTCCTTTCATCTGTTTAGAAATAATGTCAACTGTTAATCAACTGAACAAACTAAAACACACCAGGCATTAACCTGCACCACTTATTAGCTTCTCTTGTATCTGTACACGAGCCTCTGGCCCTGTCAGAGAAAGAGCATCATCATAAATCAGACATACTGTCGTCAAACAAGGAGCTGCAGCCTTTAACCCAGATTGTGACGGATGTTACAGAGACATATTCAGAGTGAACAGTTGAACAGCAGTGTTTTTAGAATGACAGCATGTTTCATTCACTGTGTGGTTGTGTAGATCGGGAGCCGGAGCAGCGTGTACTCACCAGAGAGCAGTGTGAGGAAGACGGGCTCTTACATCTATGAAGAGTTCATGCCAACAGATGGAACCGATGTTAAGGTAGAGCATGGACCGAGTATTGATTATTTTTTAACTTTTTAATGAGGTGAGTTATGAGGTGGGAGGAGACATTTTGGGCGAAAACAGGAAGACAACATTTTTTTCCCCTGTCGTTAAACAGTCGTTTGAATCTTCAGTGCAGAACATTAACAACTGCGTTACAAAATATCTGATTCTTTGAAATGAAGTTGAAGGTGCATTCTGTGTACATAAAACCTTCGGGGGGAGAAGTTAATTAAGACTCCCAAGGTGCATTTCATCAAGAAACATCCAATCATGGAGCCCTCCAACATGCCAGACTTGTGGGGGAAAAAAACTAGATTTTGCAGAAACAAAGTTGAAATGATTAAAATAATTTTTTTTTTGTTGTTAAAATGTGGCTTTTGGGACTTTTTTCATATACATGGGGAGACAAAAGTTCTGCTCAGGTTTAAGTAACATTGTATATATTGTAAGAAAGATTTGAAATACAGAATGGGGGGACGCTCTCACACGACCCATAGAATCAGCTTTCAGACTGAGAATGACGTCTGGTGGCTGCGGGTGTTTCATGTGACCTCAGGTGTACACCGTGGGGCCAGACTATGCTCATGCTGAGGCTCGGAAGTCTCCGGCTCTGGACGGGAAGGTGGAGCGAGACAGCGAGGGGAAGGAGGTGCGCTACCCCGTCATGCTCTCAGCCATGGAGAAACTGGTGGCCCGTAAGGTCTGCTTAGCATTCAAGGTAAGCAAAGGCATTGACTTCATAAAGTCCGGACTGTCCCTGTTTACTTGTCGATACATTACAATGAAGGAACATCAGTGAAACAAATGTGTCCTGCTCTCACTGCAGCAAACTGTGTGTGGCTTCGATCTTCTCCGAGCCAATGGACACTCTTACGTGTGTGATGTCAACGGCTTCAGTTTTGTGAAGAACTCGATGAAGTACTATGACGACTGTGCCAAAATCCTCGGGTACCACGTTTATCATTACTCGTCCACTCAACCATTTCCTCCGGAGTTTCCTTTGATTGATTTCTCTCTCAGATCTGCTGATTAAATTTGTGTCTCTTTAGGAACATCGTGATGCGTGAGCTGGCCCCCCAGTTTCAGATTCCCTGGTCCATCCCTACTGAGGCAGAGGACATCCCCATTGTTCCCACTACATCAGGGACCATGTGAGTCATAACAGCAGTCAAACTAGTCAGCAGCTTGTTTGCAGTGAAGGAGTGTTAATGTACTTTATGGTAATTGACCTAAATGAGCTCACCAGCTGAGCTGAGACGAGGCCGCTGAACTTTAACCCACTAAATAAGAATAAGCAGCGTCATTAAGTGGACCTGAAGTTACTTTGTGTATATCAGCGCTGCACACAAATATTATTTACTTGTGTTCAATCACTTCATTGTGTCTAAATTTGTTGTAAAATTACATATAGTCCATAAGTTGTACAAACAGTTTACAGGCAGTTCAAAGTTATTGTAGTGACCTAAAACTAGCTGTGAAACAACAGTTTAGTTAACTCAAATAAAAATAAAAACTAGTCTAGAAAAAAATCGAGCTGAAGCGACATTGTGTACTTACTTATTTGTATTTACTAAAAATACACAGGAAATGTCTTTAGTAAGTAAAGTGTATTTAGTGTAGGCCCTTTCACAGAGCAAGGTCACACCGTGCTTCACAAGAGTAAAAAGAAAACACTTGACAACTTCAAGAGAGCCAAAGGCCAGTTTAAATAAATAGGTTTTCAGCTGGTTTTTAAGGTGTTTTAAAGGCTAAACTGAGTTGAAAACAAAAAGTAAAAGCCAAAATAAAAACAAATGAAAAATAAGAAACAATAATAACTGGTTTGTACTTGTTGACATCTTCTAAAGCTGGATAATTGCCAGTATAACTGCTGTACACATGAAAAGAATAAAAAATAAATTCTTATAATCCCAACATAAAGAGTGTGGTTAGCCTGGTAGCTCTTAGTGTTGTATTACTGTAGCAGAATGTACCCATCTTAACTGTCTTCTGCTAATTTATTAAGAGAGTTACATCAGTTTACCTAAAATAACCTGTGTGTAAATGTTGTGAGGTTGTTGTAATCAACACCAGTGAAATAACGGTGTTGACTGAGGGAAGAAGAGTCCATTTATCTGATTTTACTGTTGTTAACTTGCTCTTTGTTCAGGATGGAGCTACGCTGCGTCATCGCTGTCATCCGACACGGAGACAGAACGCCAAAACAGAAGATGAAGATGGAAGTTCGCAACCCCATGTAGGTTATCTTGATTATTTCCTCCCTTTTGACTACAACAACTGATTAATTTGATTCATTTGAGGTTTGTTTGTTTTTTATTCATCCAGGTTCTTTGATCTATTTGAAAAATATGGGGGATACAAAACAGGGAAACTAAAGCTGAAGAAGCCAAAACAACTGCAGGTAACACCAAGTCAAGACACCTAACTCGTATATCTCCCAGCCTGTGTGTGATTAACTGACATCTTGTTACCCTGAACCTCAACAGGAGGTGCTGGACATCACACGGCAGTTGTTGGCAGATCTAGGACAGCACAACGACTGCGAGATAGAGGAGAAGAAGTCCAAACTGGAGCAGCTGAAGACTGTTCTGGAAATGTGAGTTACCAGTAAACTGGGTCACTTCATTAACCCATAGTCCCTGATCTCATTCATTTAATTCATTTCTAGGTCATTTCAGCAAATTGTGTTAAACCATAATGGACTGAAAAAAGGAATTACAGATTTGTGATCTACACTGGTTGTTTAACAAACCTTGAAACTATTAAATACCAAATATTTTGATATTAGATTGAGTAATTTAAACAAAATCTCTTATTTTCACTTTCTTAAATGTGAATATTTTCTTTACTCCTATGGCAGTAAACTGAATATCTTTGGGTTGTAGACAAAAGAAGACATTTGAGGACCTCATCTTGGTCATTTTTCACCATTTTCTGACATTTTATAGACATTAATCAATCGTGAAAATAATTGGTTGCAGCCCCACTTTCCGAAGCTCAACTTCCTGTTAATAGTTTGGACCGTGTCTCCTTAGTTTGGCTTTTATGACAAATGAGTTTTTAAACGTCACGATTTGCCAAACACAACTCCATTTGAAGAGCATATGATGTGCTGTGGCTGCTATGGCTGCAGTGAACGTCCTGTAAACAGACTACACCGAGAAATTAAGGCAACTTCAGTTACAGTACGTGTTCTTAAAGCCACTACAGATAAAGTCTTCTCAGCTGAGAATGACGGATCGTTGTATTTTGTATACAGCATGAAACTGCGTATCCTCTTCCTGGTCATCACCACCAGTTATCAGAGGTAGAAGAAGGCATATATGGCTTTAGCTTTTAATAATTCCATATTTGTTTTATTTGTTTTGCTAATAAAGGTATGGCCACTTCTCGGGGATCAACAGAAAAGTTCAACTAACTTACCTGCCCCATGGGCAGCCCAAAACCTCAAGTGAGGAAGAAGGTAGGAAGACATCCAGGCACTTTTTTCACCTCCTGCTCCAAATAGAATATTATCAAGCTCAAGCTGACTGTTAACTGTTTTCAGACACACGTAAGGAAGGTCCGTCTCTGCTGCTGGTGCTGAAGTGGGGAGGAGAGCTGACTCCTGCTGGCCGAGTACAGGCTGAGGAGCTGGGAAGGGCCTTCCGCTGTATGTACCCCGGAGGACAAGGTGAGACACAGACACTAACACAGGTTTTCCTGCTGAAAAACATATCATGTAGTTCATTGCTGTAGCTGTTATATAAAAAAAATAAAACTTTCACTCCCATCTGCCCTTCCAGGATCTTATCAGGACAAGGACACAGCTGTAATAGAAAAAAACAAACTTCAGATATGTGATCAGTTTTGGTTAATGAGGTGTTAAAACAGTAGCATCAAATATATTCAGAATGGTCCTGGGTCACCACTGCTGTTGTTGCTCCAGTAAGAGGTTGTGGCTTCACGTTTGAAAGCCTTTGCTTGTTGTGCCACCACACTGAGCAGCCACTGATCCTTATAGTAACGTCAGAACAAGAGGCAGGAAGTGTGGGTCAAAAATACCATTTCCCTTGTGTGTGAGTGGAAGATCCACATAAACATGTATCGTATTAATGGTCTATTATTACATACAGTCTATGCAAACACTTTGTTAAAGCAACAATCTAATGTGTAAAATCTGTTGTAATAAAGCATGTCGGCATCCTGTAAGCAGGTAAGAGGTGTGACGTGCACCACAGCAGCGTCGACACATGCTGTTTACATGCTTTCTAAACAATATAATAACATGGCAGTAAATTTCATTTACCATCCTTGTTATATGGCAGTTGGTCCTCTGCATAACGGGCAAGTAGCTCCCGGACGTTGTGTTGTCACCCCAATTTTTTGTTGCTTTTTTCTGCTTTGATTTAGCTGCTAAATGTTGTTAGCTCCTTTTTAAATCTCCCAGTTCGGTTGTGGGGCGCACACCTGTCCCGTCCTGCCGCCTCACTGGCCAATATCTCAGCTGCCAGTTCTGCCTTTGTACCTTTTATACAGAACAGTGAGGCGTAATAAAAGTGCAATAGTCCCGCGTTAAACAGACAAAGCAAAGCAAACGATCACAGCGTATTTTAGTCCAGTTTCAGATGGGTGAGAGTGGCAGCTGGGGTGCAAAGAGTTTAGCTCTCTATGACAACACAGTGAAGGTTTATTTGAGAAGAGATCCCAGAGTCAGATAAGTCTTCCAAAAGTTTACATTTTAGCCCATCAAAGTATGTCTGTGTGATCTCTAATGTTGTTGTTGGCACTGTACTTTTGTAGGAGACTATGCTGGCTTTCCAGGCTGTGGGTTACTGCGGCTGCACAGCACCTACAGACATGATCTGAAGATATATGCGTCTGATGAAGGCAGGGTGCAGATGACGGCCGCAGCCTTCGCTAAGGTTTGCTGTGTTCTAGTCTTCTGAGAACTCCATACAAGATAGAAATGTCGTCTCTGTTGCTGTGTGTCACCATTGATACAAACAAGAAGGAGTCAACCTGTGGCCAGTTGAAAGCTTTGAATTTATAAGCATCAATACGTAGCCACTTTTTTCATGTACTGGAAGTCAATCTTTATCTTTACAGAAATGTAAATAGAAAATATTGTGATGTTAAACAAGCTGGAATTGGGGCTGCACAACATATCATTTCAGCATTGATATCACAATAAGTCTATGTGCAATAGTCACCTTGCAGGACACGCAATGTCACGTTAGGCAAATTAACTCAAACATATCACGCAACAACTTTTCTGCTGCGTGATTCTAAAGGAAAACTCATCCTCCATGACTAACCTATAAGAAAAGTCATCTTTTTTATCTTCCACCATGTAGATTGATCGTTGAAAATGGTAGATTACATGTAAATAACACAATTACGACACACAAGTCTATTTGTAAAGTTTATTAAGAAATGTGTTAATTGTCCCAAATCCCTCTCCACCTGTTTTCTCCCCACTTGTGTCTGAGTCACATACATTAAACCGAAAGTAGCGTGTCAGAGGGCTAAACCAGCTGTGGTAGAAGTAGGAGGATTTGTTTTGTAAGAAGAGGGTGAACTTTTAAAGTATCCAAAATGCTGAAAATTATGATTGACTGTTTATCTGTACATAAATAACACACTGCATCCATGTGGTGAAATTCCCTGTATCTTTGTATCGCAGAAAAACAAAATTATATTGCAATTTCAGTTGTTTCTGAAATCGTGCAACCCCAGCTGGAATTAAAATCTAAGTTTAATAGAAAGAAAAGAGCGCCACCTGCAGAATCTACAGCAACAGAAAAGTCAAGAGCTTCTCAGAGAAAAGCAGGTGTTCTGAAAAGGATATCGGGGACTACTGAGTGATGTCAGCTGGTGATGTGTCATGACTGTGAGGCTAAACTGTTAGCATATTGTTTGATACAGTATATTTATATAGTGTAGAAATGACTCGGTGTCATGTGTGTGTGTGTGTGTGTGTGTGTGTGTGAGCAGGGTTTGCTGGCTCTGGAGGGCGAGCTGACTCCCATCCTGGTGCAGATGGTGAAGAGCGCCAACATGAACGGACTGCTGGACAACGACAGCGACTCGCTGAGCGGCTGCCAGCACCGCGTCAAGGCCCGACTGCATGAGATTCTGCAGAAGGACAGGGACTTCATCGACGAAGACTTTGACAGGGTAATTTAGCTGTGTTGAACTCTGTCTGTTCTGTGAGGGCCGAAGGAGGGTAACAACATTGAGAAACAGTGCTTTAAATCAGTAGACTTGCGTGACCTTTCATGCAGCTGGTTTTTTGAAGAGTCTGGCTGCAGCATTTTGGATCTGTACAAGTACAATAATTTGTAGATTACCTAAAAGATCAGTCTGCAGTTCATAGGGAGCCATTTATTGAGATTTTCTTTTGTAAGAAGTGGTCAAAAGTTTACCTGAGAAACCGCAAGAAACAAAACTGCTGTTTATGCTACTAATTGTTGGGATAGCCAGTACTGAAGCAGAACACATGAGCCTAATAGATTATTAATAATGTGTTGCTTTTGATTTATATATTTGGCTGGAGAATTTCTTTCTTCGGTGAATTTGCTATTGAGACACACAAACCTAAAGTGTTACTTAAACCTCGTTTCCACCAAGCAGTCTGAATCAGTTCAGTTCATTACACATTAGAACGGTTATTTTTGCCTTTCCAATACCAAAAGTTGTGGATGGTACCAATAGAACTGCTTCATACCGTCCTGTTTTATTACCCCTCTGTTGAGGTACCGAACACACTGAGTTAAAACACGACAGACGACTGATTGGTCAGTTGAAACAAGCAGAGTCGTCTCTGGCAGTAGAAAAGTGACCATGAATGCGAACGAAGTGAAGAAAATGTTAGCAGTTTTATGTTGTAATGAAGCCTACAGTCGGCCATAGACGGTGTGTTAGTAAGTTAATAAATGCTGCAGCTTCTCACGACCAAGAAAAGTCTGTTGTTTCCCAAACGCTGGAAAAGAGAAAGTAGTTACCCCCGAATCTCCGGCAACAACTCCACCCACATGAAAGTATGCAGTGGAAACACCAACACATCTTGGGTTGAGGTACGGTCACATACGGTTACAAGGGTACTACACCAAAAGCATTGTGGTGGAACTCGCAGCTTTAGTGATTTGTGGTTATACTGGAGTTGGGGTTTTTTTGACAGTTGTTTCCCACAGTAGTTCCCGCAAGAAGTAACCCTTTAACCTGGGTAGCTGATTGTCTGTGGTCATATCTCCTTTGATCATTCAGCGGATTACTAACCGGTTATAATGAAAGCAGAAAGGATTTGCATTTCTTGAGTTAACTGTTTGCAGATTAAATATGTCCTCATTTTGCTTTGTTAAATCAAATGACAAAGTCGCACTGATTTGTTGTAACCTTGAAGTCTTTGTAATGTGAAAGTAGTCTGTATTCATTTCTTCTGTGCTTTTTTTTTTTGTCTTTTTAATGAAAGTGTTTTGTGCTTTTTCTTTTTGTGTGTGTGTGTGTGACAGCTCGCCCCGACCTGTAGTGCATCTTTGGTGAATTCAATGAAGATCATCCAGAACCCAGTGGCCACATGTGACCGGGTCTACGCTCTCATTCAGAGCCTCACCTCCCAGATCCGCAAAAGGATGGAGGACCCCAAGTCAGCTGGTGAGCAAACGATCTCTGTCAGCTTTCAAATGTTCTCAAGGTTTTAAGCATTCATTTTTAATTTTATTTGTTATTTTTCATTGCAATTTGAAGGTTGTATGACTGGGGAAAAATATAGAGAAACAAACATATTTTCTCTCTTACCACTTGTAGTATACAGCCATGCAGATTTTAACATTTGACTCATCTGTTTCCACTCCGGTACATGAATGGTATTTAATTTGTGGCTCTCAAAGCATTGAAAAGTGACTCAAGAGCAACGTGTTTGTAGAATCAGTATCATCATATTCTATAACAGTTTTTACTGGAACTACTTTCTATCAGAATCCAATCAATTCATCAATAATAATAAATAATAAACCTTCAATGAATCTTCTCACCAGACCTGCAGCTGTACCACAGTGAGACACTGGAGCTGATGCTGCAGCGCTGGTCCAAACTCGAGAGAGACTTCCGCATGAAGAACGGCCGCTACGACATCAGTAAAATACCGGATATTTACGACTGTGTCAAGTACGACGTCATCCACAACGCTACTCTGGGCCTTGAGGACATGCTGGAGCTGTTCAGACTGTCTCGAGCCCTGGCTGACATCGTCATCCCGCAGGTGAGACTGAAGGAGGGACTTGGAGGGTGGAGAGGACGGGGGCGTTACATCTGGACAACTGCAAGGAAATGTTTTCTTGAGCTTCTTGTGTTTAAAGATGGTTCCGTTTTTTTGATGAGAACTCAAGATAAGCTCAGAGAACCAGAAGAAAAAAAAAAACAGTTGGACAAAACTCTATAAAAACTTTTATTTCTTGGCTACTTTCTATCAAAGATAGTTTGTCACTGTTGACATTTTCACTCGCATCACTTAGACCAATGAACTTTTTTAATATACTATGGCAATAACAATTAACACACAAGAGTTCCCGGAGGAAGAGTACCTCAGAGGTTGTGTAGTATTTTGAGGACATTTCTTCTGTGTTTTTTTCAGGAATATGGCATAAATAAAGCGGAGAAATTGGACATAGCGTACGCCTACTGCCTCCCACTGGTTAGAAAGATCCAGCTTGACCTGCAGAGGACCCATGAGGACGAGTCTGTCAACAAACTGCACCCTCTGTGAGTCCCAAGAGGAACTTTAATTTAATACAAGGTTGTTTAGATGGAGAGACGGGATGCACAGTGTGTGGACTGTCCTAGAACGTTGCTGTCTTGTTCGCAGGTACTCTCGCGGCGTGATGTCTCCTGGTCGCCATGTCAGGACACGTTTATATTTCACCAGCGAGAGTCACGTCCACTCCCTGCTCAGCATTTTCCGCTACGGAGGCTTGCTCGACGTAAGCAACTAAACATCGATCCTACAGAACTTTGAATGTTTCTCACATGGGGGGGTAAAAGTTGAAACTGTGGTTTTCTGTGTGTTTGCGACAGGAGGAGAAGGACCAGCAGTGGAAGCGTGCCATGGATTACCTCTGTGCTGTCTCTGAACTCAACTACATGACTCAGATTGTCATCATGCTGTATGAGGACAACAATAAGGTAGAATTTTGATGGTTTTGATTTATTTTATGTTCTGTTTTTGAATACATTTGCATGTGATATTTTGCAATAATTTTTCAAGTGTAAACTTAGGCCTGGGTGATAAAACGATAACGATGTGTACCAGCGATAGACATCATCAATGGCAAAAAGAAAATTATTTTATAGTTTCACTTAAATGCAGTAATGCACACCGCAATGAAAACACGTAATGAATAAAGTCTGGCTCATCATATCCCGTGCTACAAGTGACACGCAAACAGCCAGTGTGCACTATTGAACTGGACGCAGCAGAAACAACTGGGAGAGAAAAAATGGTCCGGATGGATCTGAGAGACCAGTATGGCAGTTTATTTTATATTGGTTCAGAATGGATAAAATGAAAGCTACTTCACTTGACAACTGAATAACACTGCAATGTTTTCAGAGCGTTTCATAATCATCTGCAGCTTCTTGAGTTGTATTAGTAACAATAATAACATGAAGATTTTTAATGTTAATTGGAAAATGAAGACCACACACTAATTTCAATAATAAAAGTAAAATGAAAAACAAACAAACAGTATAAATACTGTTAAAGTGGTTACATTTAATTTTTTATTTCTTCAGTCTGGATTAAACCTTGTGTCATGATACATTTTTCACCCATATCACAGAGCCTGATATAAACCTGGCCCACTTGTTAAACAGTGCAGTAGTTCCTCAATGTGTAAATTAAAGCTTGAATTAATGAAACAAATATAAATATATGAATTAGGCACATAATATAACCTTCATTCTTGCTCAGTAAGTTCCCTCTGCAGAGATTTTGAAGCACCTGCTGCATAAATTTATTAGTTTTTAACCTAATACATTTAAGATAAACCGGATTACTGATAACTAAAAGCACCAGAAGTTGTCTGTTCTTATTCTTTGATGTGACCGTTTCTCATTTCACTCAGTTATGGCTGCTTGTGTCTAAGCAAAGTTCTAACAGTTGAAAGAACATTTTATATTTCTCAAGGCATCATATTAGGGATAGTATCATAGTAACGTCTCCCTGCAGGACCTCTCCTCAGAGGAACGCTTCCACGTAGAGCTTCACTTCAGCCCCGGTGTTAAAGGCGTCGAGGAGGAGGAGAACGCACCAACCGGCTTTGGCTTCAGGCCCGCTTCTGCAGAGGTAGCACGGCAGGTAGAATCACACCCCAGCATGTTGAACATGTGTTCGTTCTGCAGAGAGCAGCGTGTGTATTCGCTCTTCTTCTCTGCCCACTCAGAACGGGCAGAAACAGACGGACCCCGGCAGCCTGGAGGACCTCTCTCGAGATGAGACGGACCGCGCCGTGCCGCTGTCTGAGCCAATCACCATTCAGAGGAGGTCCCCACTCATACGCAATCACAAGACTGGCTCCATGGAGGTGATGCAGACTAATCCACCTACAAAGAATTACAGTTTTCACCATGTCAAACATGAAATCACTAGTCTGTTTAGCCACTTAGCTCCACAGATATGGTGTACCATATACCAAGAGCTTCTCTGCTGTAACCATCACTCTTTAAACTGGCAACCAGCAATAGAGACTGGTGCATAATATCAAGTACACTCAAGCTACTCTGTTAGTTACCACTGTCTGAGGGTTGTGTGTGTGTGTGTGTGTGTGTGTGTGTGGTTTCCACCAGGTTCTGTCGGAGACATCTTCCTCCAAAGTCGGCAGTTATCGCCTCTTCTCGCTCTGCTCACGTCAGTCCCCCGAGATGAAACAAAGTGGATTAGGTAGGTGTCGTAATGCTCCGTTTCCGTGGCAACTGTGTGTAAAGATGAAAGATGCGTGAAATTGCTCAGAGTGGGAGGGATTGTGGGATGTGGAAATGCATGCAGGCAGTTTGTTTCTCCTGATGGAGATGTCGTATGCATGTGTATGTGCATGCATTCACTTGTATGTGTTGAAAACTAGATTAGATTAGATTAGATTCAACTTTATTGTCATAAAGTTAGTTAGTTCTGTATGTGTTGAAAACTACTCCCGACTACAAGGGACTCGCTAATGATAAAACGGCTACATATTCTGCCTGTTTTAGGATCCAGATCAGTTTTTTTTAAACGCTCCAGTTCTGTCCTGTTTTTAAAACTTGTTGGTTTCCAGGACAAAGAAGATCCTCCTCCTGGAATAAAATGTATGTTGCATGAAGAATATCCTTTTGAAATTTTGTTTCCAACACTGTTCCTCTTTGTCTGGAAGTGTTTTTTTTATAATGGTTTCATCTTGCAGTTGCTTTGCATACAGAAGTTAGTCAATTGTGAGATTTGATTCCACTCTATTCATGTGAACTAAGTGTGATGAAAATCATCAAATATCTGCACCAGGGGCATGTTCAGATACTCTCGTGAGGCGTTTAAGTACGTACAGATTAACATTTCACTGCCTCCTCTTTTTCCATCGCAGTGAGCCTCAGATCTTTTCCCTCCTTCGACGTAATCCTGATGGAACGACCGACTCTGCGGTTGAGCTCTGATGTTGTGGCTGTTAAAAGAAAAATCCACCCCAAGTTGCATTTCTGTGTCAGCTTTGTTGTTTGGTGGTTAGATGTGTTGAGTTATATCAGGCACACATACAGTGGTGCAGTCTCAGCTGTCTTAAACATCTAGTTTTGGTGTCAGTCCTTAAGAATTAAAGATTTTTTTAAAAATTTTTGTGCAGCTGCCGGTTAGCTTGTTGTTCAAAAGTCATACAGTAAGAAATTCTTCAGAGAAAAGTCACCGACACCAGTCTCGTTCTGTTTCTTTTGCCTCTATTTTCTCCTTCTATGTTAATCTTTCATGTTTACCCTCTTCTGAAACCATCGAATGTGCCACAAATTGATAAGAAAAAAGTATTTCAGGGTGGATTTTTCCTTTTAGCCACATAGCCTGACACAGTGGCTGAAGTGAAACTTTGTCCAGCCTCTGAGGAGCACAGAGATGGAGGGAGATGTCTGGCCTCCTCTGGGTCGTTTTGTCTTGGCTGTTTTTTTCTGTCCTTTTTTTCTGTCTCTTTTTTTTCCTCTGTCTCTCTCTGGATAGTTGTTTGAGTAACAGCATGATGTGTAGTGGTAACTAACCCCCGCCCCCCCTCGCAGGCTCTCAGTGTGCCGGGCTCTTCAGCACCACTGTCCTAGGTGGGTCCTCTAGCGCCCCTAACCTGCAGGACTACGCACGCGCACATCGCAAAAAATTCTCCACTGGCAGTCTGTCCTACAAAGACGGTACGTGTTTGAGACCGCGCTCCTTCACTAACCTGCACAGGGCAACAGCAGATCAGTGTCTCACACATTTCCTCTTAGCCCTAAAATGTCAATATAAGTTTCTACCCGATGCCCTGTGAGGAAACATAAACATTACTTAGAAATGTTCACTGTGGATGGGTTCAGTATGAAACAGTAGTTAGAAAAAAATCAAAATTTGGACTAGATCAGTCTGTACTCGGTGAGAAAAGTGAGAATTGAGGAACATCATGTATGCACATACATGCATTTTATGTTTTTGGTATTTTTAGACTCCATGCTCACTCTAGTCACCACTGGATTTTACCATCCGTTTTGTTTTGTTTTCCCTCTCCACGCCATTTTGAGTAAAATCGGTGCATTTATTTACAGCAGTTAGTTTACACGTTGTCTCAGGACAACTTAAAACTTCCATCCAGAATTTTGACTAGACTTTAAGCTGTGTAGAATTTATACAGAGTAAATGTAGCAAAGCTTTTCCAAGAGTAGCACACATAACAAGGAATTCATCGTATTCAGTATGCAGATGTATTCAAGTACAATAGCATATAGCCAGTGTTTACTTATGGAGTCAGGTTCCTTTTATTTTGTCAGCAGGAGTATTAACTGTGCAGTGGAGATCACATATGTCATGTCAGTCAGCACTGAGTGTGTTGACAGTTTGTTAGTTTGAGACGTTACTTTTTCATTCTGAGCAGCATACACTGTTTTTGTTAATAACTACTGCATGTATGAATCAACTGATCATCATCAGTATGTGTTCATTAAGTGGGCCTCATTCTCAAAAATCATGATCTTCCCATGTTTTTTTTGTTTTTTTTGCATGGTCCATAGCTGCTCTGACTTCCTATTACAGTCTGTTCATTGTCAGATTTTCACATGATTACAGTGAAATCTACACACTGAAGTAGGGATGTCACGATATACCAGCACTGACGATTAGAATGAAATAATACCATTTAAATAATACACATAATAACATCAGTTCATCTGCTTCCCTTTTCATTATTTATTAAGTGTAATTGTTCTTTGTTTATGCTTTTGAGTGTAATTAATTTGCCTAAAAAGAGATAAAACACATAATAAATAAGGTTTTTTTCTTTTTTTCAAGAAAATATCGTGACAGCCCTACCCTGAAGGTAAATTTGGTTATATACACAATACAATCCGAAATAATCAAGTAAGAAGAGATATAAGAAACCTGATAATCTGATGTCTCTTAAACTCAGTAGGATATTCAATAGCAGATATAATATTCTCTTCAGTCACTCTTTTTTTTCACATTTTTCTGAATGTTTTAGAAAGCCAGGGCTCTGACTGTGAACAGATATTATCAAACGGCTTTTTAAATTACATGTGCAAGGACATTCAGAGTGGTCAGTATTAAATGAATGGTGCAGCATGGCCGCCAGGCTCGTCCCTGACTGTGTAGCTGACATTTGTGGAGCTGTCTGTCGTCATGTCGTCCAGTAGGTGTCACTGTGACATCACGCAGTCTCCTCTCAGCTGCCATCCTCCTGGTTGTCTCACATGTAGCCTTGCTGTTGGTCTTTGTCATCCATCTTGTTTCACCTCATTTCCAAGAATCAAAGGAAGCATTTTAGTCTTGATGCAGTCGAATCTGCATAAACTGTGCATTTTCAGCGCATGCTCCTCTGAGTGTAGCGTCGGTGTCATTTTGAAAAAATAAAACTCTATGCTGAAGCATCCTAATCCTGGTCAGGGTCACCAGTTGATATATTTTTCATTGTTGTCTCAGTACATGAAAGAAATGCTGAACTGCATTTAATTATTTAGTGTGATTGTTGTTTATCTTGTCATGGTTAGACGCAGGGAAACGACGAATTAGACCTGAATATTGCTTTTTATATTTATTGGTGTGCACCCTTCACCTCTTCAGTTACAACTTTTCATCTTACTTTGTCATCAGAAGGTGTTCCATCATGTGTTGCCCCATAGCCATCTTCAAACACCAGATATCTCTAACAGTAACTTCAGTCAGGGCTGCTTCATGAACTGGAACAGATAGCTCTTTCCCCACTATTGCGTCCACATTAGAAAAGAATAGGGAAAACATGGTTTTTAAAAAAAAAACATGATATACAAGTAACTGTTGCTCAAAGTAACACTAGTGAATTTTTTTTTTTTTTTTTTTTTATTTCCTCAGAGTTGTTGTCTATGCCGGCAGTAAAACGATTTTCTGTGTCGTTTGCAAAGCATCCGACTAATGGTACGTCTGCTTCTTTCAAGTATTTTTCCACTTCACCTCCCTTTGTCTTGCATGTCTTCAAACTTTTATTTTTTGACCTTGGGTTTTTTTTTCCCCACATGGCCCTTCAGCATTCCAGGTTTCCGTTATTTGTTTTCTAATTATTTGATTTTTTTTTATTTTTTTTTACCCATATGCTTTGGATTCTTACTTTTCTAACACTACCTGACATTCTCTCTCTAACCAGGGTTCCCACTTCCCACAAATATCTAGAAGTTAGGAGACAGGGAATGTCAGCAAACTTTTACAAAGGCCTCATAGTGTAGCAAAAGATATAGACATCTAGACACTGATTATACCTGTAAAAATAAAAGGATTTGATATCACCATTGACTACTGGAATCATTTCCAGTTTATGGTCTTTTAGCGGCTGTACCAATAAGGGTTGGTCAGGTGCTAAAAAGTTTCAAACCGGTTTGATATTGAGCCGAGCCAGCACCACAACAATTGACTGGATATAAAGATGGACAATATGAGAGCTCCCCAAAAGTGAAGCCTAAACATCTTGATCGCCCCCTGGTGGCTGGCTGCAGTATATGTCATAAACTCCTCCCCCTTAATTATATCAAGTAGGACACGGGTGTTCATTTTTCCGATCAGTTTGGTTTTAATTGGTTATTTAATGCTATAAAAACAGGGTGATATGTTATGATTGACAGCTGAGCCCTGCTTGCGATTGGGCGGGCACTTGATATCACCGGCCCAAGATGGCAGCGCTTGTATCCGGTATATTTTGGCTTTTGTTTTTTGTACAGTGGGAGGAAGTGGAGACGTGTTGTCCATCTTTATTTATGTCAATGACCGCAACCTATCACAACAAATATAACACATCGTATTTTAATTTCTCACACAAACTATTTCACATCAAAATAATAAATAAAATAAGACTTCAGCCTAAAACAACTTGAGAAAAGATTTCAGTTTCTACGTTTCAAGTGCCCATCTGGAACTTGCAAGTCACTGAATTTTCCACAGCACGTTCCTGCCAAATTTTCACAGTAAAAGCCTTGAAATGAAGGGTTTAAAGATATATAATCTAAAGATATATATGTCAATGATTGAAATGCTAGAGTACTTTTAATTTGAAACAGGAAGTGTTGATTTGTATTTACAGTGAAATACAGTAACCTTAACAGGGCAAACAGAGTGGAGTAGTGAAGCAGCGCTTTGTGCTCAACTCTAGTAACACTATAACACAACAGGGAAGCAGCACCCCGTATCACTGAGCTAATCGGCTCATGGAGCTCCTGCTAATAACCCCATGCTGCTAGCTTTCTCCACCTACACCATATCGTCTCGCCAGATTCTTTCAAATACACAACCTTATCTTTGGGCATATACATTATACGTATATGTACAGATATACAGATTTCAGACGCTTATTAATCTCACCTTTAAAATGCAGTATTATATACATGCCCTACTTTTTGAGTAAATTTTACACACACAGACGCATAAAATGGTGGACTCGCTTAGTGAATTATATAGTAAATCGGGAGGAAGTATTGGAGTAATTTATCTGAGCTTTGTCTTTATGTTTGCATTTAAAATTTCTGGCACAACTTCACCTAATTCCTGCACTTGGGAGCAGGGAGGGAAATGGTTTTGAGAGGTCAAAACTACATGTTTTGCTTTTTGTCCTCCCCTTTACTGCCAGTGTTTCTTTCTGTTTAAAGTCCTTACAGATATAAACTAACTCCAAATTTCCACCAGGCACGTCTACACTGCATTCCTGCTGCAGGCGTCCCAAGAGCGGTTCTGCTCCGCAGAGAATACGACCGAGTCTATTTTTGACAGAAGCTGTGCCAAGTTGCACAGAGCAGATCGAGTCTGGCAGGAAATCAGACACAGGAACGGAATAGATGATCCGGTCAATTTTCAAAATAAAACAACCCGTGCAGACTCCGGATCTTGTTTCACTTCTCAAAACAGATTTAAAAAAAAAAAAAGAAAACCATTTACGTAGCCTATGATAGAAGTGCAAAACCTGGCGTGGCGCTTCGCTTTTGAAACTGCGCGGTATGAAGCCGGGAGCGGTAACTGTTTTGTTTCTGGGCCAGTTGAAAAATAATTTTCTGAAGGTCAGATTTTTATAATATCAGCTCAGATCTATTGACGGGCTGCTTTAAATTGGTGTTCCACTTCCAAAAAGTTTGGGGACTTGCAAGAGACAAAGAAGGTTCAGAATGGAAGCAGCAGAGGTGGAGACATCCTGACTTTTAGTCCTCGGTTGGGTCAAGCTCCAAAAACGCAGGACTCTGCTCTCCCAATGCAACTCAGAGTTTTTCATTAGGTCCTCCCTGAAACACCCTCAGTTTGTGACACAGACTTTCTGTTAAAAGTAGTCTCCAAGTTAAGATAATCGTGAGCCACAGAAGACATTTAAACAGTTTTCACAGGCAGAGTAGAGGCTCCCGAACCAACTTACAAAAATCTGTTAAAATCCCCTTTTTTATTGTAGACAACTCTTAAATAACAAGTGAACCCTGGGTGTCTCTCTTTGGACCTGGAAACGCAACCAGATTCTTTGTTCCTTTTTTAAACTTTTAAAACTTCATCCTTCCTTCATTGTTTTCATGTTTAAAAAGCAGCGTAACAATGCAAAGAGCTTTATTTCATTCCTAACAAAGGGTGGGAACCCTGTTGCATACAGTTTGTAATTTGATCACCATTACCCAATAATTCAGTATTTTTTTTCCCCAGTGGATAGATGTGTGTGTGTGTGTGTGTGTGTGTGCATGTGAACACAGTAATTACATAAAACACACACCTGTTGTCGCCATCATTGTAGATGATGTGAATTGAGCTCAAACTCCACCAGAAGCAGATGAATGTTTAACCCTTCCTCTGACCTCAGCTTCATGACTCCTTCAGTGACACTTTAAAAGATGAATACGGTTCAATCACAGCTGACTGATCCAGGATCAGCTCGTACTGACAAGCAGGGGAAGGGCTAAAGCATTGTTCATCCCATCTCCTGTGTCTGTTCTGATACAAACATCAGTCAGTATGGTTTCGATTCATAAGCACACACGTGTTGTTTTTTTTTTAGTGCACACATGTGGTTGTCCAGTTTGTTCAAGTTCACAATATTAAATTATTTTGAACACACACACACACACACACACACACACACACACACACACACACACACACACACACACACACACACACAC
>JBBPCS010000130.1:7819799-7843529 GCA_037974645.1 Hollardia meadi
TTACAGCTCGGCTTATGCGGATATTGGAGAGAAGGCAGACATCTCTACAGCTGACATCTCCAAAACTGAGCAACTCACACCAAAACTATCTAGATGATCAATAGAACTACAGGGAAGAGGAGACGTGGGGTTTTGGTTTTGGGGGTGAACTGTCCCTTTAAGTACACAAGATGCAATATTGAGGTGATTGTGGCTAAAAAACAATTCCCGAAACTCAAGGCAAACTATATATTCTGAAGTAATTGAAAGTAACTAGAAAACTTAATACAGGTTTTAAGTGTAAATGTTGTAATTATACATTTTATGTTGCTAAGTTTGAAAAAAAGCAACAACTGCTTTAGGTTACTGTTTGTGCTTCTTTGAGTGGCAGCGCCAGGAAATCTAAAAACGCATCGCTGAAACACTGAGTTGGTGCTTTTAAAAAGTGCCATTTTCTCCTCACTATGTACAACTCAGACCTTTTTGTGCGCTGACGTTCTCTGCGACTCACAATAGAGAACCAAAGGATGCGCCGCGCACTGAAACACCTTAAATTTCTACGACGGAAACACATTTCACTTCCCTTCCAGCACAGCAGGACAGAAAGGCACATGTGGGTCTAACCTCGAGCATCAATCGAACCGGCCCACATCTTTTGTTCACAATCTCTCATCGCAACCACATGTTCCTGTTGTTGTAGTGGAAATACATTCTTCATTCTTCAACGCAGCTTCTGGATAAAGATCTTTTAGACGCAGCAACTGACATGAGTGCTGTTCTGCATGTGACGATATAAACAGAACCCAAACATCAGGATAATTTTTTTTTTTTTTTTTGTACTGTTATCACGGCCTCTTGCCTTCAGTTGTCCTCATGATCCTCTGCAACGATATGTTAACTGGAAATACACTGAAAAAAATACATCAAAGACTAGAGAAACGATTATAGAGAAACTTATCCACTGCAGGAAATAACAGCCACAGAGAAATTCTTACCGAAACGATTGATTTTCACTTTGAGATAACCGTAGAAATATCATAATTCACTACAATACAGATTTTTTTGAGTACGATCTTCCCTACGCTACGGCAAATATACTCAAAAGACATGTTGAAAGGACCACTGGGGTCTACTTGAACACTTTCTATCTCACTATGTCAGTAGGAAGAACAAAGTTCAACACTGGGACTGTCATTGTTTTAGAAGAGAGACAGAAAGGGAAAATACAGAAAGTAAAACTGATCACAATTAGCGGCCTGTTATGGTGATTTTCTGGGATTCAGTGGAAGGAAATAAGTCTGTAGTTTGTTGTTAAGGTGTGCAAACTTGTGCTTTGATTTAGGCCAATTAGAAGACAAGCAACCAAACAACCACATTTTATATTGCTTCCTATATATTCCTTTTCTTCTACAGTATGATGGGAATTTTGTCTAGTCCAATAAACAAACACTCCATTGTTAAGTTAAGGAACAGAAGAAATCTGCGTTCTCCCTTTGACAGGACTGAGTAATAATAATGTAGCGGAGGACATAGTTGACAGAAAAACTACCTGTAATACAAATGGTGATAGCCAAGACAAGCTTATAAATTAATAAAAATCTAGAAAAAAAAAAAAATAGACAGTTATCCAGATCTGTTTGTGTGCCCAAAGCAGACACAGAGATTGACACATCGGGCTGTAGAAGAGAGCGGTTTGAGACAGATCTACACTGGGGGGGACAGGAGGAGGGAGGACGGTCTTAAAACTCGATCTTGCAGGCGGAGAAGGACTCGTCCTGCATGACAACGGTGCTGCTGGAGGCCAGGACCATGATGTTGAGCTCCTGCTGCTTCTCATGTGTCTGCTGGTACCAGTCACGGGTCACCTCCGTGTCGTGGGTGGGGATGAGGGTCACCTGGTGGGGGGGGGACACACGAGAGGTCAGGAAATGTCACGACTACTACGCAGCTGAGAGCGTGAGTGGAAGGAGGGGCATGGGCAATAGAAACCACTTCTGCACTGTTGCTTTTCTTTTAATATATTGTTTTTTGTACTTGATTTTAGGCATTCTATGTATGCTATCTTTGAATTTGTTTAAATATTATTACTTTGTTGTTTTGATTTCCATCTGTTCTCTATAGTCTATTTTTATCCTTATTACCTCCGCCAAGGAGGTTATGTTTTCAGTGGCGTTTGTTTGTTTGTCAGCAGGATTACACAAAAACTACTGAACAGATTTCCTGAAACTTGGTGGAAGGATGGGGCATGGGCCAAGAAAAAACCCATTAAATTGTGGCGCAGATCCGCATAAAGGGAATTTTTTTATCTCTTTCTTTAACATTGCGAGATAGGGCATTTTTTTGACATTTTCATAAATTTCCCATAGAATAATGCATGGATCTTGATTTTAAAAAATCAGGCATATTTAGAGGGCTGGTATCTACAGTTTAGTGCTGATCCAAATAAAAATCCGGATCTAGCAAATTTGAACATGTTTTCATAGGGGGGTAGTCTTTTCCTGGCTGCTGTACAGTAACAAATAGAGCTAGAAACCTGCAACTACCACCAATATGTAGCTAAGTTAATAGGGAGTAAGGTACTAACAGAGTTTCACCAGTTGCTGCAGTTGGTGCTAAGGCTTAAATAAGAGGGTGTCGGTGGCAATTCCTTTAAATTTTTGCCTAAATGCCTCGCCATCTTTCTGCAGCCCTTTAAATGTCCCCAGACTTGGTCTTTTATGGAGGGTTATTGTTTCACTTTGGTTTGAGTCAATTAAAGTCAGTGAGGGTGTACGGTGGCCTACAAAATCTTTGAATATGCAAAGACCAAACTCTTCAAAGCAAAGGTCGACACCATCATCTTAGAGTACATGTTAGCCTCTATGTCTAAATGTTACCTGTAGGTTTGATCCCCACTGAGCTTTGCCATCCAACAGCGCATCAAGGACTCCTCGGCTTGGTTCACCACTTGCTGCGTCGTTACCGCTCACCACGTAGTATGCAGAGCGAATGCGTTTGAAAAACTCCTGGTCCACGTTCTTGGCACTGCAGTGGTTGGGAATGTAAGCCAAGTCCACATAAATAGGAAGGCCAGGAGCAGCTGCAGAGCCAGACTTCTGAGAGCCTGAGTGGGAGAACAAAACCAAACTGTCACTATGTGCAAAATCAATTATCTTACAAAATCTGTTTTGTCAAAACTGTCATTTATATAAGAAAAGGTCTCACCTGAACTGCTCTTGACACCATTGGTCAGGCCCTTGCCAGGGTTGTAGCTCGACCTGGAGAGGTCATCGTCTTTGGAGCCCTGTCCATCCGACAGACGAGACATACGGGAGCTCTTGTCTGCCTCCTTCTTCTTCAGTGAGGCACTGCGAGGAGATGGCGTCTGTTTGACAGGCATGGGAGACTTCTTGCGCCGGGCAGGGGATGCTGATTTGGTTTTCCCTGAAGCTTTCTTCAAGCCCTTGGCTTTTGGCTCCTTCTTAACAGAGCCATTATCCAAAGACTCAGGATCCACCATGCAAACGTCTGGATGTGGAGGATGAGGGTAGGGGTCCATTAGGGCACCAGGAGGAGGGTCATGGCTCCTCCTAGAGGACTGATGGCTGCCTACTCCCATGGCAGATAGTTTATCAACAGGCATGTAGTCTGCATCCTCATCTGAGTCCATGTTGCCCTCACCAGTGGCCGAGGGGTATTCCTCAGTGCCTGGAGGCACATCAGAGTCTGACTGAGAGGCTAAGGATTCGCTGACAGAGGTGGGTGGTGTGTCCTCTGTGGCCAGACCCAGCCCTGCCGACATCCCACCGGCTTGGTGCAGAGAACCACTGTCCCTGCCGTGAGACTGGTGGTGATGGGTCTGTATTTGAGCCCTCCTCTTGACCGACAGATCGTTCTCATCGCCCTGCGATTGGTCACTTCTGTGCCCTTGCTCCTCATCATCCTCCTCGTCGCTGGATAACTGCCTCATGCATGGGTTGATGAAGGAAGGCGAGAGGTCTTCTTTGCGCTGCCTGCACTCGGAGGAAGAATATCCAGGAGAGGTGCGGCTGGTGTAAGAGGAGGTGGCTCCCATGGGCACATCACCAGTGAGCTCCTGGTCACTGTCATCATCGTCATCCTGCCCTCCTCGGCTGCACTCCTCAGCATAGAATGGTGAGCGAAACGGCTGATCGGTTGAAGAGAGTGAAAGCGGGCGGGCAGGGTGCTCTGGCTCCATCTCACACTCCTCTTCAAACTCATCATCGTGACGGTAATGGGGAGGGGAGTCTCCTGGTACCATACCCATCTGGGTCTTTGACTCCCACTCATAAGAGCTCTGGTAACCTGCTGCTCCCTCTCTGGGCTCCACCTTGGCTGGGCCTGAAGATGCACCACTGGGTGCTGCTCCAGCAAGGAGGCCGGTGCTTGAGCTGACCTCTGTGGGACCGTTGGCTGTGTCTGGCTTGCTGACCTGGAGAGGTGAGGGCATGTAGGAGCCAAGAACATCAGGGAGTGCACCACCTGTCTTCTCACTGGCAGCTGGAGCAATAGGCTTGTCAGAAAATGAAAGGCTAGCAGCCAGGCCGCTGGAAGGCGACCTCTGAGTCATCTCACGCATGTAAGCTGCCTCATCCTCTTCTTCGCTGCTGTCAGTCTCCTCAAAATAGTGCTTCCCTTCTATGTCTGGGCGTGGTGAGGACGTGACACCAAACAGAGCAGCGCTGGCTGCCTCTTTGTCCTTGGAGAACTCTGTGGGTTGAGCGAACGGTCCTGCTGTGGCCCCAAACCCAACAGCTGTGTCCAGCTTGGACCCTTCTGACCATTCAGGCTTATAGAAGCAGCCCGATTGTGGGACTTTGTCCACAACTCCACCTAATGAAGTCGTATGCTCCTTCTTGGCCTCAGCAAAGGCAGTGGAGGAGAGTGAGGGGAAGGATTTGACTTCCTCGAATGGGCTAAGGGGTGAGAAGCGGGCTAAACTGGAGGTGGACTCAGCTATGGTTGTAGCAGCGACTTCTAGATAGTCGTCTTTGGCAGCAGTGGAGCTGGCAAAGGGAGAATCCATGACCAGTGAGTGTTCATCTTTAAAGGAGGAGTACTCAAAGAGAGGCTCAGCAGGGGTCTCCACCTCCTCTCCGAACTGACGGCTGGTGGAGAGGGAGCCCGAGGTGGAGGAGGAGTAACTGTAGGCCGAAGAGGAGGAGTACCCAGGGGCAGCAGTGGTTGTGTACTGAAAGCTTGTGTCGAGTGATGTCTTGCTCAGAAGATCCGGCGTCTTCTGCTTCTCAAAATACGGATCATCTCTGTCACTCTGGTAATAACTGTCCTCTGTTGATTTCAAAGTGAAATCCTCTTTACCTTTGTTTGTGGTCTGACTCGATAAAAACAAGTCTTTCTCACCACATCCGTATGAGTAATCAAACCCTGAGGAGTAGCCAGAGAAACCTGTAGCTCCTAAATCCATCGGCTTCCCACTGAAGGATGAGGAGTCGGTCTTTGCCTCGTCTTCAGCCTTTGTGAGCGAGACAGAACTGCTTTCTTTCACACTCGGCTTCCCCTGACTGTCAAAGCCATATCCAGCCATGGACACCATAAATTCAGGCCTATTTGAGCCAAACATTTCACTGACTGGACTTTTTACCTCTTTCTCAGATTTCTCTTTGGCACCTTTCTCCATATCAGAATCAACAGTGCCTTCATCCTCCTCCTCCTCTTCGTCTTCCTCCTCCTCATCATCTTCATCCACAACTTCATCATCATCATAGTCCTCCTCATCCCTTGCTGTTAGCTTTCTCATATCAACCTCCAAACATGCTCCTTTCTCGCTGTAGCCTGTGTCTACATCAAATGCTGTCGTTGAGGAGTACTTCTGGGGCTTTGTGCCGTCTGTCTGGCTTTTAAAAGTGGACTCTTTTTCTGGTGATAAAGAAACAAACGAGGCCTCAGGTCTGTCGGCCACTGAAGGGAATCGGCTATCTGTGCTGTATTCAAACGTCTCCTTTTCTTTGACCTCTTTTTCAAATGGTGGTATTGCGGAAGAGCTTTTGGAGTCAAGCCACGACGAGGTGGAGGACTCTTTTCCATAAGAGAGGGTAGATCCCTCCTTCTCTGACATCTTGTCTGTTACCGGGGATGAGGGCTCTTGTTTCTGCAAATCCACTTCGCCCTTTGCAATGTTCTTCTCCGTCTTATCTAAGGACTCCTGACGATATGAATCAGAGTCCACTGAGCTCGTCTTACTGTCATAAATGTCGCTGTAAGAGAATGTTTTGCCGTGCACATAGGGTGTGTCTTGCCTTATATACATGGCCTTTTCTCTGTTCTCCTTCTCTGGAAAATCATAGAGACTGAAATGAACACTTTTCTCAGGCTCAGTTACGTCTTTTTTCTCTGTGCTTTCATCCTTAAAGTCAACTTTGCTTTGATCTGTCGATAAGGGCTTAGACCTTACCCCACATGGGAAATCATCATCTTTCTCATCTTCATCTTCTTCTTCATCTGAGTACATCACTTGAGGTTTCGATTTCTCCTCTGCTCCAAAGGACACCTGCGTTTTGTCCGAGCCCTTGACTTCTGTTTCTACCTTTGCTGATTTTGACTCAAACGTGAAGTCATCATCCAAGAAGCACCCCTCTTTTGCCTCCATGAGCTTGGCCTTGACAGTTGGCTGTAGATCCTTTTTGACGTAACAGTTCTCTTCATCCTCGCTGTCTTCTGTGGATTCTTCCGACTCCTCAAACGCTGTCTTGTTGCCTTGCAGACTGATAAAGGAGGTATTGTCCAAGATAGTGACTGATTTATCTGTTTTCTGGGATTCAACTTTAACAACCTTCTCTTCCTCATCTTTGTCTTCTGTCTTAAAGGGTTTCTCTTCCGTTGGAGAGTAACCACTGCTTGTAGGCACAGACTGTGTGGGTGAGGCCAGTTTCATGGTGCTGTCATCTGGACTTATACATCTTTCCTCACTCTCCTGCCTGGAGTGGGAGTCTAACCCAAGGGAGAAAGATGGAGGGGGTGAAACAGGCTTTATATCAGCACCAGTCTTAAATCCCTCAGTGCTTAAGAGCGGCTGGTTTTCTTTGACAGCCTGTGTGGGAGAGTACTGACTGGTAGAGAAGGAAGAAGGAGAGAAAGTGGCAGAGGGAGATTTCTCCTTCTCCTGGAGCATGATGGAGGCTGCGTGTTCATAGCCCTCTTGGAGTTTGCCCAGAGGGATGTCAACGTTTGGAGTCTGGTCCTCGTCCTCATCTTCCTCATCATCATCTTCTTCATGGACTGACTTGATCTTTGCATCAGCCTCCATCTCAGGAATGTTGGGCTGGTACTCATCAGAGGAAGGAGACTTGAAGCACTTGTCGTCCTCCAGAGAGGAGGTGGGTGAGATGGTTCCTGCTGAGTGAAGATAGTCCTTCCCATGGATGGTCTCAGGGCGTAATGGAGCACTGTTGATGGGGTCAAGCAGGAGAGAGTTCCTCCCAGCTTCCTCCGTCTGAGGTGCTGTTACAGAGGCTATGGACTGGTCCTCAGCTACAGAAGTGGCAAAGGACGACATTTTGTCATAGTCTGTGATGGATGTTGCTGAGGAGATGTGCTCCTCCTCTGCAAGAGGAGCAGCAATGATGGCAGGGTAAGGTGCAAGCTCAGGGTCGTGACCTCCCATGAAGGCTTTGGGTTTGATATCTGCAACATCAGCCACGGTGGAGCTCTTCATTTCTTTTATACCATGCATGGAGTCAAAGGTACCAGGGACATCAGGGACAGAGATGTCATAGGAGCCCACATCATAGCGCAGCTGTGGGATCCTGTCTTCTGTTTCCTCATGGATCTCCTCATCTGAGATGGTCTGTTCAGTCTCTGAGTAACCGGGGATGGTCTCATCTTGGATGAAGGAGAATGGCTCTGAGGCGGTGGCTGCTAGTTGCCCAGTCAGGGCTGAGGTCGAAAAAGGTTTTTGTTCAGTTGGCTTGATGTCCCACTCCTTTCCAGTTTTTTCCTTTTTCGCCTCCTCTGTTTTATATTTCAGGACCTCTTCATCTTCTGTTCCTTCAAGCTCGGCTTTTTCAATTACATCACCCTCCTCTTCCGAGCTGTCACTCTTCTTTGATCTGTCTTTTATGTCGTCCTTTGCAGGGTATTTGTCATATTTCTCCATTTTCTCCTCTTCATACTTCTTGTCAAAGCTATCACTTGCTTCCTTCTTTCCAGTGGCTGCCACCTGTTGTGATGCACCCTTGTCTTTGTTGTCTTCGTCCTGTTTGACCAGGGATTTAGGTAAAGCAGATTTTATCTCAGTGGCTGCGGATGTGATTTTCTCATCAGGGAAAACTAAGGACGACACTTTAGTATCCGTGTGCAATGAATGTCCAGACATCACATCATTCTGGATAGGCACAGTCTTAACTTTGGACAGCTCTTCTTGCTTCAGAGCCTCAAAGTCCTCAGTGAGGTCCTCCGGGGAGGACACTATGGACCTGTCGGCCAAAGCTGCTGCTGCGACCTCTTCAGGGATGTTCTTTGAGACTGGCCTTTTCTCATTTGCTTCCTCTTTACCTGCTTTATTCTTGTCTGTCTTGGGCTTAGCCTGAGTCTTAGCCTTATGCAGAGTTTTTCTCACTTCAGGGGTGAGCGGCTTTAGGTCAGGTTTAGTGATTTTTCTCAACTCCGGTTTACTTGGGTCCTTCTTTTTGTCCTCTTTGGCTTTACTTTCCTTTTTCTCTTCTTTTCTTATATTTTCATCTTTCTTTGCTTCACGTTTCTCTTTCTTAATTTCTTTTTTCTCTTTGTCTTTCTTTTCCTCCATCTTAGCGGCTTTCTCTTGCTTGGCAGTTTTTTCCTTGAATATTTTCTTTTTCTCTGACTTTTTCTCTGCCGCAGGGGCCACCTCACTATTTTTCTGTTGTTTGGTGGCTTTTAGATTTTCACTTTTTAGTTTCTTCTCTTCTTTCTTTTCTACTTTATTTTCTTTGGTGATGTCACTCTTGGACTCATCCTCCTGCCCACTGGCTTCTTTCTTAGTTGATTTAGAGTGTGGTTTGGGTGAAGATTTGAGACTCTCTTTGCTGTCAGTTCTTGATCTTATTTTAGTCTGTTTGATGATGGGAGGAGGCGCACCAGATGATATGTCTTTTTGGGTAGCCACTGGGTGTCGCAGGAAGTCCAGGTGTTTCAGTTTCTCAAGGCCCTCGAAGATTTTATTCTGTGGTGCATTTCCAGGGAAGAGCACCCTGACTATCTTTTCTGTTGGACGGTGAGGAATCCAAACAATCAGAGCAGTAACTGATGTCAAATAGGGGACAGATATTTCTCCTTCTTTTCCATTGGGCATCATAATGCCTGTTTTGGCTTTGCTGTTTCCAGCCCATTTCTGCATGAGAAACTGCATCTCTTTGCTCTCTTTTACAGGGTTTAAGACGTACATGTCTAACTTTCCCACACCAAGTTTGTGGAATAGCGTGATAGGTTCAATAGTGTTGCTGACTACCCTGTGAAGAGGTTCTGGTGTGATACCAAGCTTGTTTAGGTACTGCAGTGTCAGAGATGCCTCCTCAATGCTTCGCTTCACTTTCAGCGTGGACTCGGGCATCCGAAGCTTCTCTGGGACGTTGAAAAACACAATCCCGAGCTCCGGAGAGATCAGGTTCTTCATCCAGTCACCGTTGCTGCTGGAGCCAGAACCTTGGTTACGCTCCTCTTCTTGCTCCGCAATCTTTCGCTGGAACAAACCATTGATGCCAGGGAGGTTGTCTGCACCAATATGGGTGAGCAGAACAGAGTCGATCCTGTCAAGGTGGCGAACCAGCTTCCAGAAGCAGGACTTCCGATCAGATCCTCCATCCACCAGGATGTTGAATCCGTTGACGGCAAACAGAGCAGAGTCTCCCCTGCCTCCAGGGAAGATGTAGCAGCAAGGTTTGGACAGCTTCAGAAAACCTCCAGAGGTTGGGGGCTCCAGAAGGTCAAAGGACGACGGCACGTCCACTGTCTCCGAGACATACTCGGTGAACTCTGTGACTCCGTCCATGTCGGGGAGGTGGGGTTCAGGGTTCAGGCGGTATTCCAGAAGATTTTGGAGCGAATGCTGCTCCTGGCTTTGGCCCAGGGAGCTCCAGCCCCCGTCTCCCTGACAGGAAACAGTAAGCTTGGACAGCTGCACTGAAGAGGCCCTGGACAGGAGTTCAATCACCTAGAAACACAGTAACAGTGAAAAACAAGCTAAAATAACTGCCTATGAAAGCTTTAAAATCCCAACTTGATCCATACAAGTACACTGTAAATAAGTATTTGGAGAGATAGCACCCTCTGCTTACTTGAGGGTCGGAAATTATGTCAGAGAAGTGTTGCCAGGTCAGGGCTCCACCTTGCAGTAGGATGTCACCTCCCTGCTCAGAGCTCTGTCCGCTCAGTATCAGCAACTTATTCCCAGAAACGTCAGTGATCAGTGAGCGAATCTGGGTAGAGTGAAGAAAAGCCAAGATAAGAACTGCTAACATGATCAAAACAACAAAATGACACTGTACTGCAAAGATGAAAAGTCTTTTTGGAGTGACCAAACACAAACAATTTAGTAGGTTAACAGTATGCCTCCCCAAAGTGTCAACATCATCACACATGTATCATGAATACACTGAGATGCAAAATTTAATATTTGATTTGAGTGCTGTTGAGTTTGAGAGCTGCCCATTTTGTTCCCTAATTGATGTCATCCAGGCAACACCAATCAGTGTGACAATAACACATGTGAGTGATGAATGGCAAGCTAAAGAAAAGGAGATATATTTAAAGAAATTTAAAGTAAAAATTTCAACAGTGACATGAAAGGCCAAACATCCATTTCGAAGAACTGCTCATACACTAAATATTAATATAACATTACTCCAAATGCAATCATTACTACTCCATAGCCAAAACAGTTTCTTCTAATGTTTATCTTTTACATTTATTTCTTGTCTCACTCAGTAGTTGAAGTTGCTGCAGAAGAATAAAAGTTAAATACAAACAGTTAAAGTGCATAGTACACTGTATTTCCAAACAAACAGGGTTTGTAGGCAAACTCATTGATCAGGTGTATTACAGATAAAGTGTTTTAATGATATAGACAGGTTTCACTATAAACTGTCATTTCATCATACTACCGGATGGCCACGGCTATCACCGGCATGGCGGCATAATAAAAACTACAAGGTTTACTCATTTCAAATTTGTTATTTTGACATTTCACCAGCAGTCAGAGGCTAAGCTAACACTCATTTTCACAATGACTGTCAAGCAAATCTGAGGCATCTGAGTGGGTTTATTTATAGGCAGAGTATCAAAGAAATGTCTGTCTCACCCTGCAGTGTTTGGTCTGAGACGTCTGGGTGTGACTCACCTCTGAGGCAGCGGTCTCCTCTGAGGGGTTCACCAACACCACTGTCTCAAGGACATCACTCTGATACTGGAGAATCCGCTGGCCTACAGGAAACAGACATACTGTATGATTCCACCAAGGCCAAATAATGACAGGCAAGGAATAAAAAGCACAACATCACTGAGTTACAGACGCTTTCTTCTTGTTGCTCTTATTACAGGAAAACTCTCCAAAACTCTGTTGAACTAGAGTTACCACCTCACGGTTGTAAGCCTCTGTGAACCATTCAAGTTGCCGTTTCCGTACGTTTACCTAGAATATATGTAATGAAGTCTTTGAAGGAATTTAATAAATGGTATTAAGTGTAGTTCTTGGTGAAACGGTTGTCACTATTTTGACACTTGCGATTCCAGTGAGAAACACCCTGTCTTCACTTCGAGACTATTTTCACAGAGGAGTGCAGAGGATATTGAACCCGGCAGCACAGAAGATCTATACAATCAGCACATTTTGACCTTTTGGATATAAAATGCCATCACTTCATCGGCCGTCGCTCAGGAGGCAGAACGGTCGTCCACTGATCGGAGGTGGTTTGATCCCCGACCCCCTGCAGTCAGCGCGTCGAAGTTTCTTCGGGCAAGATACTGAACCCCAAATTGCCCCCGAAGGCACAGCCATCGGTGTGTGAGTGTGTGTGTGAATGTGTGTGTGAATGGGTGAATGTAATATAAATGCAAGTGACATTGTGACATTTGTGTGAAATTTTGTCATAATTAGTGAATTCTTGCGTTGTTTCATGAGGTCACCTTTGACCCCCAAAATCAAATTAGTTAATCCTTGTGTCCAAGTGGACGTTTGTGCCAGATGTAATGAACTAGTCCTCACAACAAAGATACGTACGGACAACATGAAAGCATAATGTCTCCGGCCTCAAGAAGAGTTATTGGTGAGATACAACCGCGCAATTCTGATTAGCAGAAAAAACTCAATTTGAAGAAATGATAAGCTGCATGTTATTCAATGTTTACTCTGTTTACGCTCTCAGTTTAGCATGCTAGCATCTGGAAATATTAGCATTCCATACAATATTGTTAAAGATATTTCAGTCTAAATCAAAATGGTGGACCCAGTAGTACAGTACCTCTTCCACTTATTGCATACAGCCTGCTTGTTTATGATGCAACTCTGCTGGTTAGGATATGGAACAGAACATAACACTCTATAGGACGTCTGACAGAAGCACACTAGCTGTCATTTACTGACCAAACAATGCCAACAATGTCTTCCAACATCTGCCAGCACAGTGACTCTACACATACGGCCGCAAGCATCCACAACCCCCGCCCCGTCTGCTCTTTTGCTCACCTGCCATCTTATGTCTCAACTGGCCTTAACTAAAGCCCCCGCCCCTCTGACGAGCTTAATCCTGGAAATACGCTCTGTTCATGTATTCAATCACAACAATAACACGCAAAAAAATAATAATCCCTCAGCCACAAGCCTCATTGGCTGTTGCTATGGGGACGCTTCTCCGGCTGTTGCTGCTGGCTGAGTTACACTGACCCAGTCCTGGCTGAGGGAGACGCATTGCAGCATTTCTGCGAGAGGGAGGGGAGGCTCGTGCTGCATGAGGGTCTGCACGCAGCATCACATAGTACGGGAGGTGAAGGCGAGTGCCAAAACAGCAGCAGCAGCATTGTTGCAAGCGTGCTTCATCAGAGGATCTAAATTTAGCATGAAAGATGTTGTTGGAGCTCTTCCTCCTCCTCAAAAAATGTAAAGGAGCTGTCGCAGCTGTTTATCTCTCCTTTCCCTGCCGGAGGAGGAGGGGGAGGCAAGGACAATCGACATGCATTAATATTCAGGGGTTACATGTTGGGTCAGAGTCGCAGACACATGATAAGGCAACGGCGCCCTTCTTCTCAATCTTTTACCAGAATGAGTTTAAGCGGACCGGAGTCAGAACTATGAGCCAATTTGTGCAAATTAACGAGCTGCATCAGATGAGCAGCCTGTTTAGAGAGTAAACACACTGTGGCCCAGTTTACAGATGCTGCTGTTTTACCAACATTCTCATCTGAAATGTGAATTTGCTCAGCTGCTGATCAAACAGGAAGAGAAGAACTGATGTTTGGATTGTTTTTTATTCGGTTTGCATGTAGGAACATTTACTGTAGTGCAGCGTCGACATTGTACTTTGACTATATTAACTACTGCTGGGAGAAAAAAACAATGCTCATACTGACATTCTGAATTTTTTATGTCAATCTCAGTATGTTAATGAAGACTGGGAGCTCATTAATTTTCATGAGATTCTGTTCTATGCAAATGCTTCATTGACGCGAAATGACCTTTTCCTCCTGCCGATGCCTATGTCAAACATTTAGCTCCACATTTCTGAATTTTATGTCTTTTATCTATTCAACAGACGTGCTCTAACTTCTAACGTTTCTGCTGATTGGCTCAGTCAGCACACAGTGAGGTAGAAACTGTCCAAACCGTGGCTGTATGTTACAAATATTGTCATAAACAGTTCGGATAATTAAATAGTTTCCGGGTCTGTCAACAAACCCATTTTGAGGACTACTTTAAATTCGTGGTTTTTCAGGATTCTCAAGGTGTTTTTTGGGGGGTTTTATTTACATCGTTGGACTTTCCAGACTTCTTTGAAGGTAGAAAGACTTCAGTTGTATGCTCTGTCATGTGTTGTAGTGAGGAAGGAAACACTAGCTCAGTAACCGCTGGAGTTCAGGCGGTGGATGAATCCTGGGAGAATACTAATTGTTGCCAAACATGGACGCAAACCAGCAGCTTTCACTGTTTATATGCAGCGATATTTGTGCTGAAAAGAGGGAAGAAAAAAACATTAAGATCCTCTATTTCAGTTGTTCAGCACACTGTCGCACCAACTTCCTGCTCGCCATTCTTCTTCTTCTGTTGTTTGTTTATTGGTCTCCCTCTGGCGACTCACAAGTGACGTCATCGGTCACCAAGGTCAGTCGCAATTAACAAACATGTTTAAAAATCTTAATGTGAATGACTGTCAGCGACTGGATAGTCATAATATGTGTTCCTGCCTTAAGTTTGTTAAAGTATATGTCTATTATCTATTCTTTTACATTTTCTAATAACATTTTGATATAAAATCTTTTCAAACTGACCACGCAGACGTGCCTTACATCACCTGCATGTATCATTATCATCTCTTTTAGCGCCTTGTAACGGTCACACGTCACATTAATCTGAGCGCTGACAGCAGAGGAGGCGTCTGAAGGTGCTGGAAGAAGACAGTTACGAGCACTTCCTCCTCTCTGTTAGACTCACTGTTGACCACCAGAGTCAGGAAAGAAACAAAGCTGAAATCATTTCACTGCGTATAAGTGAATGAATGGGGTGACGTACTGTATCGAGTGCTTGATGTCTCAGCTTGTCAATGTCTAAAACTCTGTCGAAAAAGTGTCGCTTTATAGGTAGTTCTTATCACGCTGACGTTTGTTCAAGTGTTCATTTTTCTGATCAGTTTGATTTTAATTAGTTATTTGATGCTATAAAAAAAGGGGCTGAAACGTCATGAATGACAGCTGAGCTGAGCAGCAGGCAGGTCAAAGCAGCTTAAATAGTGCGCTCTGCATGAGAATGACCAATTGGATGCATAGAAGGGAATCAGCTGATCCATCAGCTGATGTGGGCTGGCTTTGAGATCAGCTGATTTAGCTGAGATTGTGAGCTGAGCTTGACCTCTGTGGCCTGCCTGGACTAACGCAAATTTAATTTATTTATCATTTGGACTATAAATTGACAGAAAATTGCACGTCACAACTTCAGAGTCTTCAGATTATTTGTTTTGTACAACTTGCATTTAAAGGCCAAAGATATTTAGTTTAAGAGATATAAAACAGAAAAAAAAAGCAGAAGCTGAAACTAGGTCATGTTCTGCTTGAAAATGACTTAAAGGATTATCAGAATTTTTTGCGCCTTCATTTCCTGTTGATCAGCTAATTGATCAGTCAGTTAATTGTAGCTCTATTTCTGATTTCTGTCATCAAAGAATAACTAAAAACATCGAAGAATCTGATCAAAACTTTGATACCAACTCTTTGATGCTCAAGATATTTCTGTCAAAACTCAAAAAGTTCTTCTCTCCAGTTAAAGACTTCTGACAAGTATTTGATTATAACACCCAGCTGTTATTAATATAGTTAGAGACGGTAGCCCAGGTGTCTCAGTGAATATGAGCGCCTGAGTTCAGGTTGTGACAGATGAAGTAATGGTTTGTGTGTAGATCTGGGCCCATAATTCCTTGCTGCTCCCCTCTACTGGGACAAAATACAGCCCCTCCAGCCAACTCATATAAATGCTCTGCATGTCTGAGAAGCCTATTAACCGCCTCGCTCTTCTCATTCCTATTTAACATGTCCAAGAACAATCTCCTGTAGAGCCACTCGTGCTTTCAGACTGTTATCATGGAAACGCTCGACACATGCAGTCTGAGCCTCGGTGGCTCGTTACTCTCATCAAGCCGAATACCACGGACTAACAATGGAGGAGTAGCTGAGGGAGGAGAATAATAATAATAATAATAATAATAATAATAGCTTTATTTATATAGCACTTAAAAACAAAGTGCTTTACATGCAAGAGAAAATAAAAAGCAACAATAAAATAAATATAAAAGGTGATGGTTAGAAGAAGACCTATACAAATAAAATGATTGTATCACATAAAAGCCTGTTTATATAAGTGAGTTTTTAAAAGATGAAACTGATTTGGCTTGCCTCATTTCTTCTGGCAGGCCATTCCAAAGCACAGGCGCCCTAACTGAGAAACCGCAGTCACCTTTAGTCATGAGCCTTGACTTAGGAACAACCAAGAGGGCCTTGCCTGAGGATCTCAGGCCACGTTCCGGCTCATAGGGAGCTCAACGTCCAGCAATATAGCTGGAGGCTGGACCTTCTTGAGATCTATCAATTTTGAATCTTGGTAGCCAGTGCAGATTCGCTAATACTGGGGTGATATGGTCCCTACGTTTAGTGCCAGTTAAAATTCTGGCTGCAGCATCTTGGATGGATGGATGCTGCTGTAGTAGATTTCTGAGGCTTTGTCAGCCCTGTTGCACCAAACACATGAAGCTATAGTTGGTGCATTTGACCAGTATGTTTCCCTTTAAAAACAACTGGATCATGACTGGTAGGTGTTGCCTGTGAATGATGGTGAAGAAGAACTGATTTTGCAATGCAATCTAACATACCGTACTACAGCACTGTGTAAAGGAACGTAAAAGAACCACATGAATCTCTTTGACAAGACATCCCAGTCAGGGTCCTCTTACTAGCTGTCACTATATTTTCACTAATCAATTATTGGTTAAAAGGACTCTTAATAATAACATACGGGTATATAATAAATAGTGTTTTAGTCCATCTTGATGGGGACCTTCAGCAGTTTTTGTAGGTAATTCTGCAAACACTGCACCACAATGTTTTGGGTGAGAACAGGAGGAGAAGTGACATCTTGGGCGATAATGAGTAATGTGTGTCAAAAACCAAGTGACCATACGCTGAACACTCTGAACTCTTTGGTGCCACAAGAACGTAAGGACATTTAAAAAGGCAAGAGACAACTTAAATAATATATATTTCAGAGTGTAAAAGAAAACAAGAAAAAATGACACCATCCGCGTTTTGATTGGTTCCCTGTAAGCCTCGACTTCACTCTGCTATTCATGCTGCTAAATAAATAAATCATAATGTTTGTATCGTGATTTACGATCGAAAGCTTCAAAACAGCTACTAGATGGAGTGTTTGTGTCCAGCTCGGTGAAAATAGGAGCCAAAACAATCAAAACAAACAATAACCAAAGTCAGCAGCTGCTAGCCTACCTGTCGCTAACATTACCTCAGCTTGTTTCTCTGACAACTCAAGATCCAGATTCCTGATGACTAAAATCTTTCATCTGGTTAAAAAGATATAGATAAAAAATGGCCAAGACTTAAAAAGTGGAATGTTTGACTGCCTTGCCTAAACATGGACTAAACTCTGTAAATGGGGCTTATGGTACAGTACGGTACGGTACGGTACGGTACGGTATGGTACGGTACGGTATGGTACGGTACGGTATGGTACGGTATGGTGGAGATGTTGCAGAAGAAAAAGCTTCCCTCTACACCCTCTACCTCTACAATCGGAGTGAGATGTCTAATAGTGAGTGGGTGTTTAGAGCATTAAAGCAGAGTGAGCCTACGCACCCGTGCCTCTGGTGCATGATGGGAAGCGGTTCTGCAGCCGCTACTCTCCCAATTGGCAGCGACACGTTTTCTGCCCAGTCGTTGCCAGTTGGAGGACACAGCTTCAGATGCCACCTAAGAACAGGACGTCAGCTGTGTGTTGTCACCTTGTCGCTCTGTGTGTGGCTAAAATACAACATGTGGCCTGTGGTTGTTCAGAGAGAAGAAGTGCTGACTCCACGTACAGCCTCAGTGAGAACATGATCAGCTCTGTGAAATAATCAACAGACTTTGTAAGATATCCCAAATGACTCTCACGCAATACAACACTTTATTTTCACTTTCACATCTCAGCCAGCTGTGACATATTTTTCAATTTTTCCAGCAGGGGTTCAGAACCTGCAGCAGCAAAATGAGTCGAGCTATCAGCGACATTGTTTTGGCCTCAGAAAGCTCTCAAGAACAAACTGATTACGTGTTGCTTATTCTTTCTGGCAAGTCGCTGCTCATTCTGTTTCCAGTTGTCAGAAGCTTTTATTTACAACCAATAAGATGGTTCATTGAGTGGCAGCATGATACATGATAGTGTTTATAACAAAAGCACTGAGTTGTCCTCGTTATGGGCGGTCAGAGTCAATGAGAGGGTTATTAGTCACAGCAGGGAAGGCTGAACGTGAATATAATGAGTTTAGTTGTTGGCACTCTGGCCCTGCTGTAAAATAATTACTGCTTTTTTATAGGAACACTCTAACACAGTCAAATATGATGAATTTACTTTATTTAGGAGAGTATTGTCTAGAAAGGTTTGTATTTATGCTAGCAATGTAGCTTGTGATGTCAGTTGGTAGGTCTGTCAAACCAACAAATCAAGAGTAAAGTATGATAAATCCTTCTGACTTTATTTAGCGCCACCAGCTGGTCAAAATTTCCACTTCATGACAGTATATCTCTCTGAAAGTCTGGGTTTTTTTTAAGCCTAGCTGTAGTTTGAGATGGATGTTAATACAAAACACATGATACATGCTAGCATACCACAGGTATATAGCTCAATGTTAGCATCATAGGCGGGACACATGAAGCAAAAAAAAACAATCGACTTCTGGGTCTAAAATTACCCGGATCTTCTGCATTGTGGGGCCCACAGAGCTAAAGACTTCCGCCGGTCGAGCGGCTAACTTCCGGTTTAGCATTCCGCTAACTTGAATGGGAATTAAATAATTTAATCATGTGGCTCTTCTAGACTTTTACAAATGTAATTGGATCCCAATGGATCAAATTCTGATATTAAAACGAGTAATTTTGCGGGGGTTGTGACGCTCAAAAAAATGTATCCACCGTTTTACAGCGGCTCCTTTCACAATGTTAGCGTATGGGAAAAAGTCTTTTTGGGCCGCTGCAATTCCACGGTTTGGCCATTATGTCAAATCGGCTTCACAGCCTGGCGCTCTTCCTGGGGGCTTGGTTAGCATGCACAATGTTAACTGGACACATGCTAAAAGAAAATCTTAGAAATTGTTTAATGTGTTAAAGCAGTATGATTATTAGTTTTTGGCAACTAGCGTCTCCTTTTAGCTCTTTTTTTGGTCTCCACCAACTCCCGAGAAAAACATAGCTCTTTAGCTGCTAAATGTTCGTCTATGTTCAACAGCTAGTTGCTTATTTTGTCTGTGTGCTGTATGGTGATGCTAATGCTAGGGATGAGATTGATGAGAGAATAAACCATAAAAGTAAGGTTGCGTTCAAAACAAAACAATTAGCTCAAACACCCTAAAACACAGAAGTGTACTGCAGAATTCAGTGATAAATCTCTGTGGGTTTGCAGATATGAGTGAGTTCTTTCACAGTACATCATTTGATGCGTTGTTTAAAAAACATTACTTTCATGCTAGCAACTCTGTGATCCTGTACCGCGGTGCTTAATGGTAAGGTCCTCATGCTAGCATACTCACAATGACATTACTAACACACTGAGCAGGTATGACTGTGGCATGTTAACGTGCTAACTTTGGCTAATTAGCACTCAACACAAGGAATGGGAATGTCATTAGTTTAGCAAACAGTAGGCTAATAAAAAACGTATTACACATATAGATTTTTTTTAACTTGATTACGGTGCCGTATGAAAAGTTAAGGGATCGTCAAAGTGGTTATACTGGTAATTCATCTTAAGGACATAATGTGTGTACCAAATGGGCAAATTATCAAGCAGGTATTGAGACATCTCGCTTGAAAAACCTTTTTCACGGCAGCCATGTTGACATGAAATCGCAGGTAAACACAGGTGTAATTAATAAAATTAATTAAGGTTCTGTTCCATTTAGTGACTTTTTCACTCCATTTGACCTGAGTGGAACACAACCTGCATTAGTATCATTGCTAACACCTGTGTTGCTACTGTTTCTTGCCAACGGCTGCTGTGAAAAAGGTCTATATTGGTTGAGACATTTGGACAAAAGTGTGATTGGTATTACAGTTTTCAGTACACTGGTAAATCACTGCTGTGTCCTGATTCATCGATTAACGCCTCGTCCATCAGACTGAACAGATAGACGAGCTCGGCGCACTGGAAGCACTCCTGCAGGAGATGAAACCTTAGAGTGAATCATGACTCAAAGCAACAGGGACAGAGTTTTTTCCTCAGAGGGACGTAACTGTGACATGCAGGTGATTTGTACCTGCTGCTTTCACCGTCAGATGTGTTAACACTGATGCAGTTTTCAGGTGAGCCTTGAGGGAAATAATCAAAGGGATGAAATAGCACCTGTGGTGCAGCAGCACCACTTCATGATATTAAAAGCTACCTGACCGTGTGGCTGCAACCAACTGGCTCTGACAAAGGTACCTTATCATAGTACTTTAGACCGACTGTATATAGATATCATTCCTGAGGATATAACCAGATATTTAATGAAAATTATGTTAGATTTTTTTTTTAAATTCCAGGCTGTTTCAGACTAAATCAAAGAGGCGTGACAGCTGGACTTGGTTCTGATTGGCTGTCTTTGTGATAATTTTGGCAAATTCATAGAGAATTTTAACTCCAAAGCCTCAAAGTTGCAGGTAAATGCAACAAATCTAGTATTGTATCTCCGGAATCATCAGCACAAACTATGAGCACCTGCTTTGAAAAATTGTCAGTTCACTGAAAAGAAATTTGTGCTCATAACAACTCAAAAACATAGTTAACATTGTTTTATCACCTTGGCTTTTCCTAATTTTGCAAGAATTGTTTAGAAATATGATTTTTGTTTTTTGTTTTTATTTCAGAAGAAAATGACATCTTACCTCTGTTTGGGGTTTTTTTGTGGAACAGCTAATTTACAGTTTGAATCTGATGTGGAACACTTGTACAAACAACCTTCACGAGAGAGTTTTAGATAAGAGAAGAAGAAGAACACGTTCTTGTATGAAGCTCATTGACCATCCCGCCATGTTTTCTGATGAGGACAGTTTTGAAAGAGATTTCTTTGAAAGTTTCTATTTCGTTGTGAGTTTTCTTTGCTCTATCAGATAAATTCTGCAATTTGAATCAATTCTTTTTTGGGGGGATCATTTTAGCAATTATATGGTGTTACTGACTCTGTGATGAAGCAGAATGTAAGTAGAAGTCCAGTTTCATGCAACGTTTGGACCAAAGGTTGCTGTAATTCTTGTACTTTTAGATATTCCAAACTAACAGAGCAAAGTTTGAACATAACTGATGGCTGACTTTCAGTTTAACGACCCCTGTGGTTCTGTGTTGTCTGCTGCAGCGTTGGTTTTATCAGTAATCTCTCAAATGGATCTCTCCCACTGTTTTTCCTCAATTTAATTAATTCGGCTTGTAATTGATGTATCCATATCTGCATGATGTCATCTGCTCTGTGGCATCTTTAAAAAAAATTAAACATGTCTATTCAAAGCATTTATGCTCTGCTTTGTTAGAAGATTGCTCTCAGGACAATTTCAAGGTGATCCATGAAAAGCTGGTCAGTGTGAGGCGCTAACATGGAACGCTCCAGTGTGAACAGATACGGGGTGTAACTGCATCAAGCCGTAAAGGCTTGTGCTCTGCGCATCTTATTCTGACGCACAAGGTCTACAATACTTTAGTTACATTTAGGCACAAAACATCGGCGAGGTTTGGTTAAGTTTAGGCTCAAAGAACACGTGGTTAGGTTTAGGAAAAGACCGCTGACGTTTGGTTAAGTTTAGCAACAAAACCTACTTGGTTAGATTCAGGAAAGGAGTGATGACGCTTGATTTCAAACGGGACGCAAACTCCGGTCTTCTGGGTGAAAGTCGTGTGTGTGACCCTCCACTTAACCCCGACCTCCAAGCCTCTCGGCGCTTTTTCTCGCTTTGGAAAGTATGTTGCGCTTCGTCATCTGTTCAACTCGTCTGATACTGATGCCAACAGCTTTACATTGTCGGTACATTAAACCCTTTAAACGACAAATTGTCGATGTCTGACCGGCTGATGTGACCTAATTTCCGAGTTGGGAGGTTAAACGGTCGGCGGTGGCGTTGACGCCTCGGCACAATAGGTGCCAAGCAAGAGATCACTTTTCGAGACCACTTGAACCAACCAACAAACCGGGTCATTTTAGCGACTGTTGGGAGACTTTGTAGCTGGATATTTTGAGCAACACGTCGGGAGAGTTTCCAGCCGTGTTTGTAGCAAAAACAAGTATTTTAGTGCCTTAACCTAACCAGACCTTAAACACAGCACTGTCGCAACAGAAAAGTGAGATATAAGGAAACGTCCAGTGCCAGCATTTATTCCGGTGATTGTGTTGGTTGTTCTATATTTTACTTAATGTTAGGAAATCTCATGAAGTCCAAACCAACAATGTGTCCGTCTGTCCCTCAATACTTTCTGAAGGCCGAAGTCCTTTAGTCCCTAATGAAGACATGAATCTTTAAAAACAGCTCATCTTAAACTAGAATTACCGCCTGGCAGTGGAGCTTGTGGTGAACTACAAAGCTTCAAATATGGATGTTGCTGCTCTAAATTCTGAAACATGGATTCTTCACACACATGTTCAACCCGGCAGAAGATCTATACAATCGGCACAGTTTGCTTTCACAACGTTTAACACGTGTTACCACAACGTTTCTGGAAGAAAGCCTTCAGGGCTAACTTCTCCCCTGTAATGTGGGCTTGTGTAAAAATAAACTACAGTATGTGCTGTGGCTCACTCTCCTCTATAGCACAGAGGAAGAAGATGCATCAGGCTGTGAAACACAACACTTGTTGAAAGATAAACTCCTTTTCATGGGATTTGTTAAAATTAGCAGAATGAGACATCAGCAGGCTTAATCCTTTAAAGATGACACAGTTCTAAATGTCTTCAATGTGAAGTCATGAAAAAAGCAGCAACATTTGACAGATTACAGTAATTAACTGCAACTAATGAGTATTTTTGCTATCATTTAATCTGTTGATTGTGAAGATTAGATTTCTCCATGTATAGTTGGACGCTCTAGAAATACAACATTCTTGTTTCTGAATCACTGACACCAAAATCTGTAACAACAGAAATGTGCTGATTTCCAGTGGGACACCGGTGGAGTGAATGCAACACCAGCTGCTCTACCACACCAGAGTAAAACGACTACCCTCGTTGCCGGGCATCCAGCCTCTCCACGCTCCACCCTCGCCTGATCCCGCTGAGCTCAGCACTCACCCTGGGGCATTGTGGGAGTTCACGGAGCACACTACAGGGTGGTGCGTCGGGCCGCTCTAAGGGGCAACAGGCTCGATGGATGGGTTTGACTGCAGGAGAATCTAATAATACAAAGAACACAATCTGATCCGTCGGCTTTGGACGTTATGAAACGAGGTCGGAAAGTGAAAACGTTATTAAAGAGCTGAGCCGCTCCGTCCAAACGCTTCAACCTGCGATGAAGCCGACTCAAGGACATCTCAAAGTCAGCTTCCAGTCAGGGTAGCACTAATGAACCACTGGTTAATTAACTGAGTGTGTTAGAATGTAAATAAGGCTGCAGCTAATGATTATTTATATTTTTTGATTAGTCGGTTATTTGATACATTAATAAAATGTCATAAAATTAGACATCCTGGACAGATCCAGGAATGTTTTATCTCTGTCTTTAACATTGCGAGATAAGGCTTGATTTAAAAAAAAAAAAAAAAAGAAGGCATATTTAGAGGGCTGGTATCTATGAGTGTGTACAATTTATTGCGGATCCAAATAAAAATCCAGATCTAGTGGA
>JBBPCS010000130.1:7843629-7898189 GCA_037974645.1 Hollardia meadi
AATTAAAACCAAACTGATCAGAAAAATGAACACTTGAACAAACATCAGCGTGATAAGAACTACCTAAAATGACAAAATACATCTTTGGGAAAAATTTATGTGACGTGTACTTTGAGTTTTTAGTTTGGCCCATGTCCCATCTGCTAACATAGAGGGGGAGGGGCTTATGAGCTATACTGCAGCCAGCTACCAATGGCAGGCTTCATCAGGAGCGTCGGCTTTGAATAACTAAGTCTGAATGAAATGGATGAAATCAATATCACAATATTACTTAAAGTATTTTTTCAGGACATTATCTATGATGAAATGTATCACAGAGAATAATCAAAGTGGCGTTAAAGGCAATAAACAGTGTTTGACTTTAATGTATTACCAATTATCAACTCATTCAATTTGTTTTAATTACAAAAGTAAAAATAAAAATAAGATTATCCTATAATATGATTCCAGTGCAAGACAATAAACAGTAATATTGAATTATTGCTCCTGAGCTTTACTGCCCACTATTGACCACATCTCCCCTGAGGGCTCTCTGATGCCACCAGGCTTTGTTTATCAGCTATCAGAGTGCAGTCTAGGTCCACTGAGTCTTTATTAATTGCACTGTGTGGGCGACAGCTGCATTCATGGAGACCATTACTGCCGCCCTCCTCCTCCTCCTCCTCCTCCTCCTCCTCCTCCTCCTCCTCCTCCTCCTCCTCCTCCTCCTCCTCCCCCGGGATTGAAATGTGATCTTCCATGTTGTCAGACTCATCAGTCAATCAGGAGAGGGTCTGCTGTGAGCATGCTGGTGGACGACGCCGAGGACTGAGACACTAAATGGATGCAAAGTGATGGATGCACCGATCGTTTATGCGCCTTACTGGATCCATTTCATCATGACGCAACCGACATAAGAGTACGTCGACGTTCACGGCTCCTCTGGGAATCTGCGAGCGTCTTCAGAGAGCTAAAACGAGGCCACGAAGGGTTTTTAATTGACAGGAAACAAGGTTTAGGTGACAGTTTTGATTAGCTACTGTAAACACAATAGATAATTGAGGGACACGTTTTCTCCGGAGCATAACCTTTTCAGCAATAACCATTTATCATAAATTATGTTAATGCTTCTTTACGTAGGAGTCTTTGTCAGCCTGTCCACCAACACAGAAGAGATTCCCGGGAAACGCTGCGAGCTTGTGATGCAGAAGACAAAATTCGACCAGGAGTTCAGTTTTCATGACGTGCCGACTTTATTGTTGATGCTTTAAACTGTTGAACAGCGCTGGGTGTTTTTTTCTTTAACTGCTCCACTGCTCTCGTCACAGTCACACAACATCAGCCACCCCCGTCTCAACTCCTTAACCCTTCTGTCTAAACTGCTTTGCCTTGTCCCTCTCGCTGTCTGTGCTGTCTCTGTGTGTTAAGGCAGATTAACTGTACACTGTGGCTCTAAGGAGGCAGAGCAGGGCCTTCAGGAAGTGCTGTGACACTCGAGGGCTCTGGCTGTCCTTCGGCACATATGCCACCCATCAGGGAGGTCGCTGCCAGGCTGCCTGAGCTCTTCCACGTCGGCATCACAGGGCTCGAGTCCAGAGAGGAATTCTAGCACTTATTTCTCATGCAACACACATTTTACTCAAAAAAAAAACTAGTTCCACTTGAATGCAGTGGCACAAGTGGTCCAAGAAAGCTTCCTGAGTGGAACTGATGTCTTTCCTGCATCTAATCTCTGCTCATGAGCTTCCGTTTTAAGATCTGTGTCCAAATTCAGACCCATAGCACGGATGCTGATGTAAACATTGCAGCCATTTGGTCCTATTTGATCATAAAAGCCGTCCCGCCTTCTTGGTTGCATCATTTTTTTCTCTGTGTGAGCGTGTCAGCCATGATGACTGTGCACTCTTCCACCAGCGGCGTGTTGGTATTCAAGGCACAGACGTGGAGGAGCCGTAGCATTACAGGCAGTCTGTCTGCCAACACCTTGTGGCTGCAGTGAGAGCGTTTCCTGAAGAGTAGATGTAAATCAGGAGTTCATCTCTAAACCCCTCTGAGCATTGTTAGCATGAAAAGAGCCACACGGAGGAAGGACAGCTCAGAAAGAACTGACCTTCGGTTTCAGGGTGCTCCCACCTCCGCCTGGATCTGATCAATTTTTCCAATGTGACCTTTGCAACACAGAACCGTCAGCCCACCTCATCCTCCGTCAGCTGACCCGTGAACCCCCGTGGGCTCAATCGAGAACCACTCAGGCATAACAACACATTATTTCTTGAAGGAGCAGGATGAAATGTTTTAATAGGGATATTTTTATTAGCTGCACAGTTTCTCTCTCAGCCTCCTGGCGCAAAAAACAAAAATTGATTACTGTCACTTTGTTTTTATTCAAACCACATGTAATTCTGGGAACACAGCCTGAGGAACACCTCCACCTGCCATCAACTGATTTCCAAAAACAATCGATAATCCAGCGCTCACCAAGATCCAATTGACGCCAAAATACCAAAATAAAAGTTTTTAGATTACCACAGTACGAAGTCTGGCTAATGGCTAATCCAACCGATGCTACAGAGGACAACTAGATAAGATGCATTCACTTCTATACACTGCAGAGGACGTCAATCCATAAATCTGACAAACTGATCTCAAACTGTTGGAAAACAAAGCAGAAAAATGTAACATAAAGAGAAAATAACGCATCGAAGCACAAAAGACGAAATATATACATGTCGAGACAAAAATGAAACAACAACACATTCAGAAATAAAATAACTGATCCTCCGCCATCATCAGAATGAAATTTTATGACAAAAATATTTACACTATAATGTCATTCCCATCAGCCACAGCTGCATTCTGTGTTTATTTCTAATAAGCAAGTGTTAGCATGCTAACACGCTCTAATAAGATGGTGAACGTGGTGAACGTCATTACACCTGCGGAACATCAGAACAAATGACCTGGTAGCATCGCTGTAAGTCTTCATGTATCCACACAGGTGTTGATCGGTACTAATTCATCCAGTTGATCAGCGTAAAGAATGTTGAAGACGTGCACTCTTTGATTAAAATGTATTTTGTGGTTTGTTTGTTTTTTCTACCGCTGGTAAGAAAACACGTCAGCAGGAAGTAGTGGGAAATAACTGCCATGATAACATGATAAGAAAACCTCTGATACAATCATTGAATGACTGAAAGTCAGTACAGAGTGGATTCTATAATGTGCTATAATGCAGTTTTCTGGAACACTGCATTGCAGAGATAATCTCTTATATCATATTAAATTACTTTAATGGGAAAATCCAGACAGGTTGGTTCTGCTTGTCTGCAGCATCCACAGAATTTGTGCGTGCGTGAGTGCGTGCGTGCGTGCGCTGGATGAGCTTTCAGTCTGTGTGAGCGGTTCTGAATCAGCAATTAAAGACGAACAGAGAGAGAGAGAGAGAGAGAGCGATCAATAGCATCTGTGTGGTTTGACTGTAATCAAACACCGCATGATACAATTTGTGCAAATCACTGCAGTGCCACAGAGTCTCTCGCTTGCTGCACTAGAAATTGTTTAAATGCACACAACAAACCAATACATCAGATTAAGACAGGAAATCAGATGCAGATTACTGAAACACTCAGTAATTTATCATAGTTTTAATATTTATTTTAGTTATTTCCGTTTATTCCTGACATGACGTGCTGCAGTGAGAGACCACATTCTCACCGTACATATGAGTCTGAATTTTATAAGCTGAACTCAGTGTCTGTTTCTCACTTGGACACAGAGACACCCCGCGATCAATGATCAAAGACCATTCCGCTCATTTAGCCACACTGCTGACACTTTACCTCTCGGATATCTTTGTCTTAAAAAATGCATGCATGTTAAACCCCCATTACAAACCCTCTTCAGTACATGGCCGAGAAATCAGTCCCAGGTAATCTCTCACTCCCATCACAGATGTCAGGCTTCTCGTTTGCACCACGTTTAAGAAATCACATTACTGCTAAAAGCCAGCCAGGCTGCATAGGAAGCTCATTAGTATATCAACAAGTAATACTGATGAAAAAAAAAAACTACAATCAAGCAGCACATGCATTGTAGAAATGTAAAAAATTAGATGGCTGAACGTCTTCACTCTTATTGACATCGGCCTATTTCTCACATGTGGCGGTGGCTCATTCTATGATGCTAGCCCTCCTCCTGGCTAGTAGCGTTAGCTGTAACGTTAGCCTCCTGGCTGTCATGCAACTCTTCAGCCTGGCTGGGAGCAGCTTTCCGAGCTAGCCGACAGAAGTTGGTAATGGCATTATTATTTGGCTCTGAAGCCCCTCGCCGGCTCCTGCACCTCTTTTTCTTCTGCTTTCTTTTCTGGCATCCCGATTTATTTATTTTTTATTTATGTGCAGGCTCTGGCACAGAAACTCACTCCAACATTAGCGAGTAGTTTGTTTAAATCAGTAAATTTCTCAGGTCATGCGGCCGCGGTGCACTTTTGACGTTGCATACACATGTACATGTTTATTTTTGTAGTTTTAATAAGTAATGGTGAGTATTTTGGTTCAAATTGAAATTTGTTTATCATTGTTTATATTTAGGATAAACATAATTATTGCTGGCCTTCATGGACCCACCCCCCACCCTAGGGGCTGGGGCCCAGAAAGTTTTCCCCTTTTTCCCCCCTTATGAGCGGCCCTGCCTACAACATTTTTACATTGTTACTTGTAGCAACAAGTCAGATCCGATGTGGTGGTAAGATAATATAATCTCTACATGTCTAGAGGCTATTGCTATGATGCATGATTAAATGCATGATTGTACTGCCAGAAGTAAGACTGTTCCCGGCAGCGGCAGGGTTAACAGGAGAAAATTCTGCCTTTCAGCAGATGATGCTCCCTGTCAGCCGTCTCTAAGCTGCACTCAGCGAGCCTCTTCCTGTGCTTCAGTGAAATCACCACATCAGTAGGGAGAGAAAAGCAGCAGGATGAGGGAGGAGAGAGATGAGGAAGAAAGAGTGTGTGATGACTGAGAGGGAGGGGAAGAGAGACAGTAGAGAAACAGGATGAAGAGGTGAGACGGAAGGAAAGTAAGAAAGAGTCGGTGATAATTGTTATTTAACAGAAAAGGATCGTTAATGGAGAATTATTCAAGCAGATTCACAGGGGAATATGTGTGTTGTGTGCCTGTTGATGGAGGCTGTGGATCTGTGCATCCCGAGTGGATCGTGATAGCGAGACGGTGACGTAATGTGGAATTATGCAGAGCTGGGTCGATCAAATAAGCATCAAATAACTCGCTTGACCTCCTGACCAAACATTAAAGGTTGCAGTTATGCAGAAAAATCTAAACGCGCATTCTGAATGACTTCATACAGGTCCAGTTGGAAGGAATGGTTCCACATTTTGAGAATATATATATATAAACATGCTTTCATACAGTTGACTAGCTGGTGAACATAGTGGAACATTTAGAAGCTAAAGAGTCAGATTTGTCCCTCAGGAGTTGGTGGAGAACAAAAACGGAGCTTAAAGAGAGAGAATATATAAACACAACTCCAAATTAATGTAAACGTTGCTCCGTAACTGCTGGATGCATCAATAAGCATAAATAACTTGTCAACTTAAAGGTGCTCACAACTTGTTTATGCCGCCCTCAAGTGGCCACAAATGCAAAGACGAGAGAGTGATGATCCAAAAAATTTCACGCTACTCCTTTAAATTCTGTGTGGAGACAACAACAGTGTTCAGTCACACACAGGTTTTCTCATTGTTGTCAGTATAACCTCGTCTTGTCTTCTCTGAAGAGAACTGTAGCCTCTGGAAACAATGGCTCTGGAGGGAGGCACAGAATTTGGAAGATGCCGTCATAGATGTTGTTGCATTATGGGAAATGTAGGATCTTTGGAGCGGCCTCTTTTACTTGAATTTTGACCCAGCTTTTTTTTAAAAAAACATGTCGCTCATACAGTAAGCCAATACTAAATCACCGGTGTACGCCTTTAAGATGGACTTCTATCTAAAAGTGAATGATTATAAAATGGTTAGATATTGATTGTTATTTGTGATACTGATTGTTACAAACATACTCATCTGTCAACAAACAGATGCGCTTATTTCTACTCTTTACATAACAGCACCAGCTAAAGAAGTGTGTGGGAGGAGACACCAAGATCTGCCTCTGTTAAATCTTCGCTCGCTGAACGCTCAGTTCCATTGATTCAGCCAATAAATCTTCTGAGCTGCTTGTTTGACCCCACTGGGCTACAGTAAACACTGAATAGTTAATATGAATGCTGGCAACACAAGTGTTTTCTTTGTAAAGGCAGAGCGGTGACCCAGAGAGCAGTCACACTCACACAGGCTCCATTCACCACGCAGGGCCTGATCTTATATTCCTCACTCTCACACTCAGCCCTTATTGATTCCCACTCTGAATATGATCAATACAGGACGCATCGCCTCTAGATCCCCAGGTAACGGCTCATGCATGTGTGGAGGCAGAGGACAGAGAAGGAAGGACACGTTGAGGTCGATGGCAGACTGAATGTAATCCGCCGTGTGTCTCTGCAGACTGACACGAGCGATGAGATGACAGCAACACGTGAAATCCCTGCAGCTCCACTGAGATACCATCACAACTCGTCTCCGAGCAACAGAAAGAGACGATCGCTGAAGGACACGGACATGTCGGACATGCTGCACATGCTTAATACAGTCAGCGCTGCCGGAAACGAACATTGGAATGAACTCAGACTGACCTTTGACCTGTGAGGAGAACTGAGCGGTGTGTCTGGTCTCGAACAGCTGCAGCTCCTTGTTCAGGTCACAAACAGTCAGATCAACGTTCCAGGAACGCAAAGCTGGCGACGACAGAAGAACATTGTCGGTCAACCGTGGGAGACGCTGGACATGATGCAAAATACTCAAGTGCAGTGATGGGATGTAACTAAGTATCTGAAGTAAAGTACAGGTTTGTGGTACTTACAAACTTCCACTCCTCCACATGTTGGAGGCAAATATCGCACTTTTTTTTTTTACTCCACTACGTTTATTTGATAACTTGATTGCATGCTGCAGCAGAGCCAAATTAATGCATTTTTAAATCAATTTATTCGATCGGCAATCAGATTAAAAACACACTGATTCCGATCATTGGAAACATGATTGATGAGTATCAGATCTGATAATCGTCCGGGTTGATATTCGGTCAAAGCCGAGTATAAAGTCCATACATGTAAATATATGTAGAATTTACTTTTACTTTTGATACTTAAGTACTGTACACTGATCAATAGTATAGTATCTGACAGCATCTTTGTCTTTAGGGTTCACCCGATTAACAAACTGTGGCCTCAGTTTAAGCTGAAGGTGAAGAACCTTTATAACTGATTGATTATTGTATATTAATTGAAGGAAGTCAATTTTAATGGTGTCTTGTTTTTCTTTGTTTTTGTCTTGATAAAAATTCACATTGACGGAGGAAATTAATAATAATAACAGTTTCATCTGATGAACATTTGCGTACAAGGCTCTAAAGTTCAGTTTGAACTAATGAAATAACTTGTCGATAAAGAGAAATGGTTGAAGAATATTTAGCTGCACTGGATCTGAACACTGACCTCACAGCGTTTGAAGAAAACTGTGATTGTTAAAAGGATAACAAGAAGCTGAAGCTGCTCTGTTTTACAAAGACAGAAGGACTTACTGCAGGTTTGTCCAAAGAATTCAAATATATAGTGGGGAATTTATTGTGACGGCTACAGAGGTGGAAAGTAAGCATATTTACTCAAGTAGTTCACTTATAAATTTGAGTATTTTCATTTTAAATTTAACTATATTTCAGAGGGAAACATTTAACTTTTTAACTTTAACTTTATTTTAAACTTATTTTCACTCGATGCTTTTCAGAATAAGATTTAATAACATATTAAGCTTATAAAACATGACGCAGTAAACTACAGAGTAGTGTTTCAAGTACTTACAACATTTACATGCTGCTTACATGCATGAATCAGCAATAATATACAATATACTGTACGATTTCATATAAAACTGAAATGAGCCATTCAGCACAATTAGTACTTTAAATTTTGATACTTAAAGTACATTTTGCTGATACTTAACTTTTACTTAACATTTTGAATCCAGGACTTTTACCTGTATGTAGACTATTTGTGCTTATTACTTTACTGAGAATACTTCAAATACTGGACGGCTGATAAGAAACTGAAGCCCTTTGTTGACAATATGAGACTTTTAAGGGTTGTAGCCTTCACATTTTACAAAAGAAAATGACCGAGATGAGATGTATTTTGAGGCTCACAGCTGCTCCAGCAGCAGCTCCAGCAGCAGCAGCAGCAGCAGCAGCAGCAGCAGCTCCAGCAGCAGCAGCAGCAGCAGCTCCAGCAGCAGCAGCTCCAGCAGCAGCAGCAGCAGGTCCAGCAGCAGGTCCTCTCTCCTCTGGCTTACCTTGTGTGATCTGTTTCCTGGCTGCGTCAAGATGATGGCCGGTGGAAATCTCTCCGATCACGATCAGCATGCGATAGTTTCTGAGTGGGAACGCCACCGCTCCGGCAGGTTGTTGTCCATGGTGCTGCTGAACAAACTCCTCCAGCTCCGCTCGCTCCACCGAGGCAGCTGCTGAGATTTCCATGGTAACAGTGCCGCCAGTGGACGCTGAGCCCTTCTCCATCTCCATGACAACTGCATCCGGAGCACCATGACGGTGCAGGATGAGCTGGGAGGACTGGGTGGGTGCGGCTCTCCGGATGGTGACTATTTGATTGGATCGTGGGCTATGTGGCTATTTGATGTCACAGCATATCATTGGATGAAAGGAAAAGAGGGATATGAGAATTTATGTTGATCATATTTCCTACATGACACCGCTGAAGCTCACACTGAAGACGAAGATATTATTTCAACTGGGAGCTACTGACAACATATTTGTCTAAAAAATGCTCAAATGTTTGAAAACATTTAAAAACTATTAAAAAAAAACTTATAGAAAAAACTTAAAACTTATAGCTTACAGCAAATAATTGTCTTTAAACATAATTATCTTTATTGCGTGTAATCAGTGCCACTCACAGAACCCCTCGTGTTCGACTCTGCCAGACAAAAGACTGAAAATAAGACATTTGTGGTGCACAAAGGTTCTATTTATATCAGTGTCACTGCGAGTACCAGGCAGTGTGCTTTGGTTACTAAACTGACACCTCTTTGTTCCCGTCGTGAGCAAAACAAGACTTCAACTGTGCAGAGAGCGACGCTGACAACAAAGGCTCAACGTGAGAATAGAAAAAAATCGTTATTTTTAGGCAGTAAGACGTTTCTGCAACACAAAAGTTGCACATTTCTATTGACAACACTCGGGTTTACAAGTCTCATGAAAGCTACAGACTGAAAATCACTGGGTTAAAAATGGACCCAACCCTTTTTACTCCACGACATCTATTTGATCACTTTAGTTTCTTTGCTGCATCAGAGCCAGAGTTTCAAATTTTGAAATCAATTTATTTAATCAGCAATTGGATTTAAATAAAACACAGATTCTGATCATCTGAAACATGCTGAGTATCAGCTTCAATAATTGGCCTGGGTGATAATCGGTCAACCCCTAGTATATAGTATTCTATGTACATACATGTATAATTTACTTTTACTTGTACTTTTACGACTTAAGTACATTTAATATCAGATACTTTATGACTTTTACTTAAGTACTTTTCCATCTCCTGGCTGTCGTGGCCTCCTGCAGATGTTCTGTCCCCACTATGGGTCGTCGCTCACCATGTTTCACTAAAGACATAAATCTATGTTTTCTGTCATTACAATCTGTTCACATTCTGACTCCTTGATGATTTTCTCTGTCCTCTTCCAGGTCACCATGGTGACGGGTGGTCATTTGGTGCAGATGACGACACATCAAGCTGCTCATTCGTCCTGCTGGATCCACATTTTTCACCTTCATCGCGTAATCTGTATCAGAAAGTTCGTCATTGTAATCTGTCTGTTCTGTACACGCAGCATCTATTGCACATCTGGCAGAGGGACCCCTCCTCTGTGGGTTGGGTCTCAGGACAGAGGACGTCAGATTGTAAAGCCCCCTGAGACATTGTGATTTATGATTCTGGGCTTTATTAATAAAATTGACTTGATGATTTGGTGATTTTCACTTCACAGCAAAGTAATATTTTAGCACGAGATCTTTACTTTTACTCAAGTATGACTTTTTTTTGACAACACTGTTTTTACATTATTGTTGGATTACTGATATTTACACACGCTGAGAGTTTCAGTTTGTACTCACATTATACATAGAAGTTTGGTGATATATTCTATATGTTATGGCCAACTAACCCCATGAAATATACTATACATACAATACAATACATACTACTAACTCATACTACCATTATCTGTATAGTCAAAGCCTGACATGTCGTCTTCCTCTGTGTTTTAGAGAGTTGTTGTTGTTAAAACACGTCAGTGAACTGTGTTGAAACTGTTTGTTTTTCATGCTTGAACGCTACACGCTGCTGGTTTTTGTAATGTTAATACTTGTTTCTCTTCATTATTATTCTGTATATAAGCTTCTTTATTGTTTCCATATTTTTTTTTTATGTCTGTGGCTACTGTAGCTAACTAAAATGTTTGTTGTATTTTCATATTGTTTGTTTAAATACTTTGTTCAAATGGGTTTTTTTAAATTAAATTTATTTATGTTAAAGTAAAGGGGATTTATTGATTTGTTTTTGTTTTTTTGTTTACTGTAGTATCAATGAATTTGCATGATTGAGAATCATGGAATTTCATTGATATTGTTATGGTGACATCACTATCACAAACTGCATCCTCCATAAATCGTCATTAACACCTCTTCAAAACATCTTCATCACAAACTGAACATTACGACCTTTTGCTCTGAGATGTAACTGTTTGCATCTCATCGTCATGTGAGGACAGATGTTTTATTCTAAGTGGTCCCCGTCAGCGCTGGTTTCTCGTCCCATGTGTGATCCAGATCAGCGGCTGTGGGTCTGCTGGTGTGATGGATCACTGTGGGGTGTAATTACACTCTTCTTCTCTGTGTAAATCTCTCCTCAGGAGGATGAGTGTTACCAGGAGTGAATCAGCACTCTCTCTGTCTCGCACACTCCAGAGTGTCTATACTGACCTCTGCTGGGAGGAGAGGGAGCTACAAGAGCAGATTTTTTTTTTTTTTTAGTCCCAAGAGCCCATCATTTCAGGAATTTCAAACAATTTGACAGCATACGTAATCAATTTTCTTTCGAAAAGCTGAAGAAATATTATTATAGATCAAAAATGACAGAGTTTTTGTCACGCATTTAGTTGTAAAAGCATATAAGGGAGAAATTATAGATACAAAGGCAAAGAACGTGAGGCTATCATTAAAAAAAAGATCATTAAAAGTGAGCACAAAAGCCCCAACAGACGAATGCATTATATATATGTTTTAATGTAGCACTGATGTGCAGTCACTATAGAGAATCTTTGTGCATGTCCTATTAACATGCAATGATCTTTCATGCCAATAGCCACGAATAATATGATCACTTGAACAAACCGACACTCTGTGTGTGGCTTTAAACAGCTGTTTGACAGAAAATCTGTTTTCTTTTATTCGGTTTTGAATGTGTACATACTTGTATGTTTCATTTGAAAGTCCAAGCACACACAGTAACTAAATATTAGTCTGTATTAATCATCATTTCTTTGTCCCCACAGCATGTTCCAACACAATATAGCTTAAAGTTTGACTGATCTATTGCATCTGCAAGGCTTCCACTTACATTTAACCACAGAATAAATTAGATATTAGAAATAATATTCATGTGAACATGGATTTGACAAAAATGAATATATATTTCCAAAGCTGTAGCATGAAAGCAGGATAGCAGCAGAGGTCTTTTTAACTGCATTATATTCATATTATGTTGAATTGTGTTTTCCTTCACATAAATGGACATTTTCATGATAAATTGGTGCAGGACATGAAGAGTCCGACTCTAAACATTTCCTGGGGGAGGAGGACCCCCCATGCTGAAATAACCTACGCCCTTGTGTAACAATAACTCCATTCTGTCACATTTAAAGCAGATTAAATTGCACGTTTTAGGATTTATTGAAAAAAAAGTTATGTGTTGAAGTAAAAAAAAAAAAAAAAAAAAAAGTTGAATTTTTGTAAATGAATCTCATCCTCCTCCTCATCATCATCATCTTTGTGTGACTCCAGAGGAAATGGTGTCCACATTAAAAAATGCCTTTGCATCTTTACGTGCCATGCGTGTGTATTCCACAATCCACACCCTTTACTCTCAGCAAAACAGAGGCAAGGACGGACTGCGCGATGTTGGACGCGTTATTATTGCATCCGACGGGACAGTGACACAAATTGGAACACCCCAAGAGCTGACATATTGATTTCTAAGGTAAATCTCTTTATGTTTCTCTTTCAAATTGCGATGAAATAATGGGGATGATGGGATGCGGACGCGCAGCTGCAGCGTGCGTTTCCAGTGTGCGCTTCGGCGTCTGTCAGCTCCGGCAGAGGTGAAGATTAGACATTTTGGGGTAGTGGCTGCGCATTTCTTCATGTTGGGTGTCAGCCCGACCTGCAGAAATGACGACGTAGCGCTGAAGTTTGCGGTGCCAGCCGGTGAGGTCGGCTGCAGGAGGCTGATCCCCACCTGCGTTCAGCCGGCTGACATCTTAGAAGCACTGCGAGCTGCATGTCTACTCCTTTAGCAGGCGCAGGTATTCATTCATGCATTGTTCCCCAGCCGGCATGTCTCCACCTCGGTGCGCTCATAAATGCTGCTCAGTGATATCAGTGCTGCTGCTTTCCTGTAAACCAGGCCCGGGGCTGCATGTCTGGCAGGATCCAGATGACTTGGAGCAGGAAAAAAAAGATCCAGAGGCTTGAAACACAAAAACTGGCTGCACAGAAATGAGCCTCTGTGTGCTGAAATCAACCAAATCAGGATTTAAACCTGCAGAAAATTGGACTAAACACTAACATGGTGCTGTGAATTCACAAGAACTTATTATGCTTCATGATGTTGATGTGGTTATGATATTTCTCACAGGATATCATTTAAAGCATCCACACAGCTAATTGTCCTGACTGCTACATTAAAAGCATCTGTGTTTGGCCTTCTTGACTCTTGAAGAAGATCATTCTGAGATTTTGTCAGTGTGACTTGGTTCTGCCAGGTCTCCACCAATTTCCCTGTGATCTGCATTTGCATAGGAAATGTGGTGTCTCCATGGAAACTGAGGCTGTCAAATGATGATGACAAAGTGATGTTAATACTTGAAAGGGGCGCTTGTTAAAACTGCGAGTGTCATTACAAAATGGAACCTCCAGGTTTAATCACTGAGGTACTGATAGACATTTGTATCTGTCATGAACACACACATCCCACTTTCTAGAAGAGAAGAAGAGAGTATTCTCCAGACAGTACTTAGTCCCAATCCCAATCCCCCTCCCTTGGCCCTACCCTACTTTGGAAGGGTAGTGGCCCTTCAGACCGGAGATCCAAGGGTTAACGCATGGAAAGAGGTTTCCACAAGGAATGTTAAAACATAATTAAGTACTATTACTACTACAGCCCGACCGATATATCGGTTGGCCGATAAAGTCGGCCGATATGAGCCTTTCACAGACATATCGGTATCAGTGTTTATGTTTGCGGATATGAAAACTTTTATTTTACAGAATAAACCATTTAAAATAAATATATATGTATATATATATATATATATATATATTAGCCGATATATCAATATCAGCATCGGTCCCTAAAAATCCATATCGGTCAGGCTCTAGTTACTACTATACATATACACTATATACTGTATTAAAGCCTGTTGCTTGCTACCTTTATCAACTATGATCCCAATCGGTGTCAAATCTATCCAAATTTGCAGGACAGAACAAGACAGATTAATCTGTTTACATCAGCCAGTAAAAATGTCTTTACATTTGCTATGTCAGTATTTGTGTTCTACAAGTATTTTGTATCAGGAATGGCCCAGATACACATTCATTGTGCCTCAAACCCCCCATGCAGTTAGAACCGTGTTCCAAGTCTCCCATTCTGTAAAAATTTTTCTTTAAAACTTAAAAACATTAAATCAGAGGAGGAGCAGTGGAGGCAACAGCAGGGAGAAATAAATCTGTGAAACTCTGAGTCTTAGCTGAGGGGAACGATTGTGAAGGTTAACCTATATCTCACTTTGCTGGGGTCCCTGAAAGCCCCACAAGGACCTCTGAAGGTCTCTGAGATCCCACTGTGGGACACTGTGGCCTACATTTCTGTCTTTCACTTATCATTAGTGTGAAGCTCCACAGTACAACATGTCAAACCTTTATTTAAAATACAAGAGCATATACAAGAGAGTATTAATACTGTAGATGCAAAAGCACAAAACAAAAAGTTCAAGAGTGCATACAGACTGTATGACATATTCAATGATGGAAATAAATGGAAATAGCCTACATACACAATTTATTTCAAATTACAATAAATATGTACTGTAGAAAGTAGCATTAATGGTTAACACAGTGTGTAGCCCATGTAGAAACGACAATATATTCATATTTGATGTTTTATTATAAAATACAAGAAATTGTAAACCTTTAAAAAAAACGTGTCAAAATCATTCAGCAGCTATTAGAAGGTAAATACATAATTAAAATTTCTAACTTAGATTTAGAAGTACTCAGATCTTGTACTTAAGTACTTAAAATGATCTCTTTCTCCTGCCCAGGAACTACAGATGTAAATTAGCTTATAGCTAACTGAGGTGCAGCTAAGAAGCTGTGCAAATAAACAAATAAATAAGTAAAAGTAGCAATACCACAGTGTAGAAATACAAGTAAAAAATCATGCATTTAAATGTTTACACAAGTTAAAGTATAAAAGTATTAGCATTAAAACTATACTTAAAGTAACACAAGTAAAAAATACTCATTATGGCATATTTTATCATAATGTAGGCCTATATTATAATATTTGATTATAATTATTGATACATTCATGTGTTCATCACTTGAATCTGGTAAACGTGTTTTTTTTTATCTCGAATATTCCTTCAAGATCAATAAAGTTTCATCCTAATCTATAATAAACATAATAATTTATTTATTGATTATATTCTGTATTATTAAACTGAATCTGTAAAGTAACTAGTAGCTAAAGTTGTCAAATAAATGTAGTGGTGTTAAAAATACAGTATTTGCCTCTGTATTGTAATGGAGTAGAAATATAAAATGGAATAAAATAAAAAATAGAAATACTCAAGTAAAGTACAAGTACCTTAGAATTGTACTTTTGTACAGTACTTGAGTAAATGTACGTAGTTACGTTCCACCACTTGTTATAAAGAAAAACATGTACCAAACACCAAACAAACAAATAAATAAAGAAAATCCTGCAACCATAAAACTAATCAGCACCCCCACGTGACGCCATCGCGCCAATTGGACCAATGAAATCGCTCCCTGTGAGTTTTGCCGCGAGGAGCGGATCTGAGCCGAAGTAGGTGTATCTGTTTTCTGAAGAACGGAATCGGTAGCTGCATAAATCAATATATTAATCAATACTTCACTAATTTACTAACTCATCACGAGGGTTACACGGCTCCGGGTGTGTGTCGAAGTTTCCCCGGACCACTCGGACTCTTAAGTGGGCAGCAACCACACGCTTTGTTGTTGGGCGGAGCATTAGCTGCTATCCTTTAAGTTTAGCTAACATGTTAGCGCCGGCTAGTTTCAGGTAACAGTGTCTGGCCGTAGACTCACATGCCTGCCTTTGTTGTTTTGCTGCTGCTTGGCTAGCTAAAAAAAGAGTCGGTCTCCTGTCCTCGGCCTGACCTCATGGATCCCGGAGGAAGTGAACTGGACTCCAGCCTGCCTCAGCCCGAGAACCCGTGTCTGATCGTGGAGGACTCCCAGCCGGACAGTGTCGCTCTGGAGGACGATCCCGAGAGCAGCTACCGAGCTCTGCTGGCCCGGCGTCTGTCCAGCCTGCAGCCCACCGCCCGCAGCCCGGTTCTGGTAAGATTCAAGCTCATGTTACATCTTATTTTACCAACATCCTGGGCTTAGCTTATAGTTTCTGCTGAAGCAGTGATGATGATGATGATGCAGGTTTACCACTGTTGAGACGGTTTGACGCACAATATGTAACTTCGGTAAAGTTGGAAAGATATTCACAGATTCGAACTTCCGGGATCAATAACTCTTAAGCGAAACGTTGTTAAAACATATTAATAATAAACACATTTTCAACGGCAGTGAGTAAGACAACGAGCTACAACCCAATTTTCAATCAAAATCAATCAAAACGAGCCGTCCTCAGAGCTACACAAATAACATTGGTCTTTTTGTGCAGCCGGCTGTGAGACCAACGTGCAGGGACCGTCTACAAAGTGCAACTAGAGATTTGCGAGTCATGAGTCAATCGTTCGATTCGAACGACTCTTTTTACTGACTCTGGAGTCACAAGTCATTATCGCCATTAACTCGTTCACTGACTCGCCCCTGCTTGCCACTAGCTAGTGCGAACTGAGGACACAATTGTGCAACTCTTAACCACTTTGGCGCGTTTTTCAATTCAGTATTCGCTCTCCCGGTCCGGAGTTCGCCTTCTGGCCTGCCCTGAGCTGAATCACTCACTCACTCGTTTCTTTTTGGGAGTCACCACCCTCACGAAATGACTTGTTTCACTATCAGAATTTGATCGATTCAGTCCAATAAAATTTCAAAAGTCTAGAAGAGCCGCAGGATTAAACATTTTATCCCATTTAGGTTAGCCGGGCGCTAAACTGGAAGTTAGCCGCTGGGGCCGGCAGCTGCGGTGGCGGGTTCTGGGTGACTGACTTGATGACTCAAGTGACTCAAAAACCCGACTCTTTTTGGTGAGTGACTCATACAAACTCGATTCAGTAAAAGGAGTCAAACCTCCCATCTCTAAGTGCAACACTGAATAGAGATGCTATAAAAATATTCAATAACTTTGATATGATGCAGTGTAGTGAAACCAAAGTCACTGGACACTTCATTGGTCTCCTGTAGATTACACTTCAAAACTTAGTTTGAATAACGAGGCTTTTTCATAATTTGGGAGATTTTTTCAGGCAAAAAATAGTCAATAACCTCACTTTCACACATTGTAATGTCCCCTGGTGGTTATACTACAACACTTAATTTGGGAAATGTCTTTGTTTTTAATAGTCTTAGTTGTTTTTAAGATAAAGTGTAGTGGCCCCAAATTCTCTTCATACAACAGGAGACCCCTGATGGTTGAACTGAATTTTATGGTACTACACTGTAATAGTTATTGACTATTTTTTTTGCAATAGAAATTCTCAGAAATTATGAAAAAGTCTTATTTTCCTTAGTAAGTGTTGTAGTGTAATCTACAGGAGGCCATTGAAGTGTGCAGTGACTCTGGTGACACTACACTGCATCATAGTGAAGTTATTGAATATTTTTGTTGTATCTCTTTTTTTGGTGTTGCACTCTGTAGACGGTCCCTGCGCGCTGGTCTCACAGCCGGCTGCACATAAACACCTGTGTTATTTGTGTAGCTCTGAGGACGGCTCGTTTTGACGATAATTATGTTGTAGCTCGTTGTCTTACTCACTGCCGTTGAAAATATACGTCGTTTGTGTTTCAACAACGTTTCGCTTAAGAGTTATTGATCCCGGAAGTTCGAATCTGTGAATATCTTTCCAACTTTACCGAAGTTACATATGTAGGTCGCATAACAAGACAACAACACTTCAAAACAATTCAGGTCCTTCAAGTAGAAGTATGGACAGAACAATGTAAAAATACACCAATATAAGTATTATTCGCAAAATCGTCTTAGAAGTGTCCAAAGTAAAAAGTACTCATTTTGCAGGAAAACATAGCCACTGTTATTGTTATTAACTAAATATTATATCACGAGGTTATCAATGCTGATGTATTATTGTAGTAAACATAGTATTTATTCCATTTAAAGATGGAGATTATTTTAATTGTTTATACTGTTGAGCAGATTATAATACATCATATTTTATAACGGCTAATTGTTATGAGCCAAATGTGAAAATATGTAATCTGGAAATACAATAAATAACTACAGCTGTCAAATAAATGGAATGGGGCAAAAAAGTGTATTATTTTCTTCTGAAAGGTACTCATACTCAAGTGAAGTAAAAGTACCTCTACCTACAACTTCTGCCTGGTGCTGCACCGTGGAGACGGCTGTCTGTGGCATTTGGTGATGTTGTTGTGGAGCACTTTGTTGTTAATGTCTGTCTTCGATTGTAATGTCTTTTGTTTTGTTGTGGTTGTCTGACAGTTGCTACAGACACAAAGAAAATTCCCAAAAGGACAATAAAATTTAACTAACTAACTGCTGGTCGTCCAGTTTGTTGACACTTTCCCACAAAAATAATGTGGGTTTTCCAGCCCCATCCTCCACACAACCTGTCCATAGACGGCCACATCCACCCACCCACTAATCAGGTTCACTTGCTGAGATTGGCCGAGAGGCAGTGAACACTCTGGACTAGTTACCAGACATCTTCTGGATGTTTCATTGTGGTTGACAGGTCTCCAGTCTATCAGAAGTCTAACACAAACAGAAAAACAACTATTTACATCTACAATAAGCAGAATATTCAGAGAGGACTGAGGTGGCTGCTGTGAGGTGACGGTGCTCATCTCAGATAGCCAGATTCTGCAGCTACAGAGAGATTAAAATGAAGCTTTTCCAAACAGAGTTTAATCTCATTGTTTTTAATCAAGTTTTCAGTTTGATCAAATTTTCTGTCAACATGACAAAATCTTGTTGAAGACTGTAGTATTGTAGCTCCCAGACATCCCTCAAATCAGTGTTAATCGATGTCATTCATTGTTGGCTGGCTCTGTTTAGTAGACGGCTATACCTTGTTGCTCACCACAGCCTCTACTACAGAACGTTTCCTGTTTTGCCTCACCAATAAAATAAAGGGAACCTGGCTGATGACAATAGATTTGCTATTCCCTGTAAGTTTGTAAAAGTTGGGATAAATTTGATGTCATTATGTTGCTTTGTGAAACTGGTAAAGATTTTCATTTACCAGGAACTGATATCCTCCCCACTTGGAAGCAAACACTCTCAGACTGACAGCCAATCAGAGAGCTCCCAGAGTAACAACCAGGAAGAACCCGGTCAGAGCTTTTCTAACAACATGGATATGACATGTACTTACATATCCTGTATTAAAAACAATGAATAACAGCGCTGTTTTTCTTTATTCAGGCACTGTCATGGCGGCCAACCCCAGTTCAGCATTCCAGGAGGAGAGTCAAGTTCTAAACATTTGCCCTCCTCCGAACAAGAAGAAGTATGTGTGGACCAGACGTTGCTGATTGATGATGCTCAGGGTCAGACGATGATGTACCATTTTTACTCTTGTTTCCTGTTCGTTCAGGTGCGCACTGGAGGACACGGACATGGAATCTGGAGCTGATTCTACGACTCACTGCGTTCAGTCTGAGGGTAGGAGCCACGTCCAGTCCACGCCCTCTTTAAGCATTAAATATTATCTCGTCGTGACATCTGGATGTCTGTGTTTCAGGGGGAACCTCTCAGTTTGGTTTCCTGGAGCTTTCTCAGAGTCAGGATCTGCTTGGTGAAGTGGTGAACAGTCGGGAAGGAGAAGAAGACGACATCGCACCTCAGCCAGACAGTGAGAAGAGCACCAAATTAGGTAGAGAGGCTTTTATTTATAGATGTTTTTTTGTATTCCATTATTACTTAGGCCTCTAATCTCCTTGGAATCGATGCAGAGAACGTGACCTGCGCATCTCGAATGTCCCCATTTAAAAGGCTGCAGCCAGGCCTGGAACCTGGGTAATTTGATACATTCAATTTGAATCCACTGATGGGTGACAAATACAAGGAAAGTCCAGAATAAACAAATGAAGAAACATAACGAATGCAGATGCTTTTATAAAGAACCCCACGGGTCACTGGTTTAATGGGTATAAAGATGATGTAACTCATACTGTGGACGTCAGTCACCAGATCTCGACTGAACACTTATGGGAGACTGTGGTGAGTGGACCTCAGACCTTCTAGGGTGCACATTTTAAAGTTAAATTCATCAATCTGGGGCTCTTTGAGACCAAGATTAAGTCCAGACTTCGCCGCCCTTGCAGACTTGTTGACTTTCCGGAGCATTAATGGGAATCTGTGAGTGCTGAACAAACCCACATTTCATCTAGTCCACGAGGGACTTTCTGCAGGACTGATATAATTACCCACAATTCACTACAATACAGGAAGTGATGTTGTACTTTTTATACCTCTGCAGTGTCAATAGCCATGCACAAAGGGTATTATGTTTTCAGGTTGTCCATCCCATTCTTGTGATCGTGATATCTCAGGAACCCCTTGAGGGAATTTTTTGAAATTTGGCACAAAGATTCACTCGGACTCGAGGATGAACTGATTCGATTTTGGCTGTCAGAGGTCAAAGGTCAAGGTCGCTGTGTATAATTCATTGAAAAGTTCAAACGGGATCAAAAAAGTATTTGCCTTGACGCTGTTGACTACAGTACAAATGTTTTATTCGTTGTCTCTGTTTCCTTTTATTTTTCACTTGTCCGTGGCTCCGGTGCTTCTTGGTTAAATTTACACTTGGCTTTTGAGCTCTAACTATTTAACAGCTCGAGATGCATAGATGACATAAAGAGAAACACATTTTGTACCTGCTGCAGGGGAACCACTCATGGCTGCTGGTGAAATGCATACATGTACAGTGTGTGTGGACACACTGGAAGCAGAATGACAGCTGGGTGTAATAGTTTGTTGCTTAGTGCCTGATCAGAGCGTTCATACTGACATCTAATGGGTTGAAGAGTCCGTCTAACTTGCACCTTCTTTTCTTCAGCAGCAGAGCAGAACCTCAGCCCCAGGACTGCAGAGAGTCGGGACAACAAAGCAGTGAGGTACAGCTCCGTGTGGTGTTAAATTCAACATTCACTGGAGTACACAGACTGGTGTGCTGTGAGCAGTGTTTCTTCTGTCCTCCTCCAGGTCTGAGGTGAGCTCCAGCAGCTCATTGGAGCCTCCGGGTCAGTCGGGCCGGCAGCTGAGCGTCCAGGCTCTGCTGCACTCTCAGGGCCTCCAGGCGTCTGAGCAGGGCCAGCAGGACTGTGAGATCCTGTCCTCGCAGGAGGACCTGTTTGACACTGACAAGACGGGTAAATACATGCATATGTGGCCCGCGTGGGCCTCCACACTGCATTATTTCTTTTGCACTATACACACAATCGCACAGAATGTCTGTCCAGACGTGGATGGAAACTGCAACTTGACTGGTGCACGGAGGCATACGTCCAACTGCAAGGTGTTAATTTAGCTTATGTTTTTGAAAGTGTTTTTCCTGCCTTCTAGCTCGCCGTGTTTTCCCAGTTATTTCATTATGGTGCAAAAATGAACTTGTTTTGTTTCCTTGAAATCAGCAATAAAGTAAAGAACACTGACATTCTTCCAAGTGTGAAAGTGACCTAATCCTGGGTGGATGGGTACATTCTTGTTCTTATTCTTTCACCTCTGTTTTTTGTTGTTGTGTTTTTCATTCTGTCAGTTTTTGTTTATGTATTTATTGACTTTCAATGAGGAAAAAAATAACCAGACTTTGACTAAAATAAGTTCATTTTCATACTGTACAGAACCAGGGGCTTCTGGATGGCCTTAAAGCAAATTCAGAATTCTAAAACAATGAAAGTCATGTATGTCTACATTTTAGAATTACATATTAGGTTATCAATTCTTATTTACAGTCGTATCAGTCAAAAAGGAAATGGTTTGTTGAAAGTTGGACTCATCATTTCCTTTGTGTTGCTCTCAGGCGCTGCAGTAGACAGCACGGTGTCAGAGCCGGAGCAGCAGGGTAACCCCACCTCGACACCGGCCCACTCCCTGCAACTGCTGCACCTGTCTGGACAGGGAACACTGGTGCAGGAAAGTCTGTCCCAGTAAGTCACAAGAGTGCTCTCATATGGACTGAACTCTATCCACAAACACAGCCTCGAAAATGACCTGATGATCTCCTCTGTTTGCTTTTTTTTTTTTTTTTTTCCAGGAGCTCTGTTGACTATGTTGCCCCCACCCAAGACAACTTCCCCAGCACCCCTTTAATCGTCCCCAGCTCACCAACTGAACCAGAGAATGAACACAGTAAACCTGCTTTAATGACTGAGTTTATATTAAGAGCGGGTCAGCTGGCGGATACAGCTAAAATTAATTTGTTTTGTCAGGTGCTGATGAGCCGATGGATACTTCACTGCCCCCGGAAGACCAAGCGGGGCAAAAGGAAGAACCAATGGACACGGAGGCCGTTTCTAAGCCCCACCCATCTGCCTCTACTCCTGTATCCCAGAATTCCCCTGGTTTTGTGCTCGAGCGAACTCTCTCCGTACCCTCCCAGCCAGAGTTCTCTCATGTATGTATTTTAAATCATTCCTCAAGTGCTGAACATTTGCTGGTTACAACTTTTCAAAATATAAGAATTCTCTGTTTCTTTCTGATTTGAGTGTAAATTTGGTTTGTTTCTTGTCGACGGCTTTTTTCACTATTTTTATTATATTTTTTAGGCAAGCAATTAATCAGTTAATTGCACTGACTGTAAATAAAGATGGACAACATGAGAACATCTCAGTCGCCCCCTGGTGGCTTGCTGCAGTATAGGTCATAACCCCCCCCCCCCTGTGTTTAGATAGGACATGGGCCAAACTAAAAAAAACAATTTTTCCTAAAAATGGTTTCTAACATTTTAAGTAGTTCTTATCACGCTGATGTATGTTCATTATTTTATTTTTTTTCAGGACGTGTTTGTCCCGACACAGAGCCAAGAAGCAGCACAACAGTCTGTAAAAAAGACGGCGTCACTGCCTCACGAGACGCAATCTCAGCGTCTGGAGCCGGCTCCTTTCACTTTGCCTTTGCAGCTTTCTGTGAACACTGAGAGCAGCAGCACAGCTCAGCATACTGAGGAGGAAAGCCAGGCCACGCAGATAGAGGAACTGGAAGAGCCGCCTGGTGTCGACACCAGCGACTCTGTGATGTCGCGTCGCGATCAGAGGAGCCAGAGCAACGGCGTCCCCTCAGAGTCACAAACCGCCACCAGCTCCAAAGCTTCCACCTCTGCTGAGTCACCAAAGCATCGCAGCGAAAGTACCGAGAAGGAGCCGTCCAGTCTGTCGCAAAAGACTTCTTTGAATGTACAAAATGACAGAAAGAGTGACGGCAAAGAGGCGAGCTCCGCTGACATGGTGTCCTGCTCTCAACCGAAGTTTGATTCCTCTGATCTGACTGTTAACAGCTGTGTGCAGGAGACTCCGTCAGACACCACTCCCTGCAGTTTGCCCTCGCAGTCTATGATCTGTCAGACATCTGCTGTGGATGTGGTGAAGAGTTCTGTATTGAGAGGAGGAGAAACTGCAGAGAGTCAGCCTGTAGAATCATCATCACAGAAGTGTCAAACAGTCAAAGTCATGATGGAGGAGTGCGAGAAGGGTGAAGCAGACGAGGAGGAGGAGGTGGTGATGGAGGAGAGCACGGTGGGAGGCGGGACCTCAGGAATGGCTCTGGTTCTCTCCCAGAGCCAGCTGCTGTCTCCCGAGCCGATGGAGGAGGACAGCGACGACAGAGGCGAGGACAGCGTCGTCGTGGTTACAGACAGCGAGAGAGACTCCCAGATTCTTCAGAAAGATGTGACGCCGCAGGCAAAGACCAACAGCTCCCAGCCAATCAGAGGCACAGAGTCCGTCTCCACCAACGGCCACGAGTCCCAGGTTCAGGCGAAGAAGGTGCACGTGGCTTCTGAGAGGGCGGGGCCTGATCCAGAGGGGCTCAAAGACAAGAGCCTGAGTGATAGCTCAGGAGGTAAGCTGGACATCCTGTTTCTCACCGTCAGCAAAGTGTGAGATCCACTGCTTAGGTAGAAGCAACCTGGGGGTCGGGACCCCTGCAGGGGGTTGTGAGAGGAATCTAGTGGGTCCAGAGTCCAGTCAAGAAAAAAAGGGGGGGAAAAAAATCACATTTTGACACACAAAATTGTGTTTATTTGTTTTTAGTCTCTAGTCTACTTGCACCCATTAAGACTTTGAAAAATGAGTTTAATGAAGCCATTTGAGAGGCAAAAATTACCCTTTGAATTAACTGATCAAAACTTATAGACAGGACGAGGAGTCACAAAGAGATATTGCTTCATATTATTATTTGGTTGGGATTTATTGGTTTAGAGCATTCATTTCAGAGCCTGAGAAGTGTCACTTCCACTTCCAATGTTGATCTTTGGATCTAAATCTTTTCTACTGCAGAGATTTCCTTCCACTTCACTCTTCCTAAAGAAGGGGAGCTGATTGGTCCTGTTGTCGGTGCCACGCCTCCTCTAATCAACCAGCTGAAGCAGACGCTGAGACACAGCACTCCTATTGGTGGGTTCATGTGCCGGACAAGCTGGAAGCTGTTCATTTTTCTCCTAAATGTCGAGTGGCAGATCACGATGTGATGTTGAGCTTCTTCAATGTTTTCCCGCAGAGATCACATCCTTCTCTGAAAAGTCAGACGTGGTGGGTGATGTCTCTGCAGATATGGCCGCCAGCGCCATCGTGTCGGGGGACAGCGGGGAGGACACGGTGGAGAAGGGAGACGGGAAGCTGAGCTTGAGGATGAAGCTGGTGACCCCTGTCGAAGAGGTCAGCTCGGAGCGCTTCAGCCTGCAGAGTAAGAGCCGTGTGCAAGCTGTTCCTCACACTTTCATGCCTAAAGCTGCATGCATCTTCTTAGATAGTTACAAGGTGGTGTCTATGGTGATGCTGCATCAGTAATACATTTCTTTCCCCAGAACCAACACTATCAGAAGAGGATGGGTCTGGGGTCAAGGCTACCACTGCTGCTAACGCTGTAACCAGGTAACCTGGAACTCTTCCTCTCCAAGTGTTTTGCTGGTTTTCGTTCAGTCTCTTGTGAATGAAAAGAAGCTGAAGGACGCTCCTCAGTAGCTGCTCTTCAGCTTCACACATTTACACTGAAGACAAATATCTTCAACTGTCTGATTATGGATAATAATTTAAGGTCCAACTGATGGAAAATGCACATGTTCTAATGGCGGGAGTCCATTTCAATTCAATTCAGTGGGCTTTATTGGCCAAAACACAAGAACAACTATGAAAAAAACAAGGAAGGAAACCAACAAACACAGTGTGAATAACAGCATTAGTTAATACATCAAAATAGATACTAAAATGTAGAAATGAAGCAAAATACCACACACGTATAGAAACGTATTTAATTATGTATGGATTTGTTATGTACATGCATGCGCAAATAAGCCCCACCCACTCCGGAGGGGAAACAATTCATCTCTCTCCACTGACTTTGTATTACGTGAAGGTGTCACCTTGTCATTTCTGTCTGTTAGCAAACAGTAGAAAAATGCCTAAAAGCTGCTGTGTGATGGGATGAACTACCAACAGAGTGAAGAACCCTGAAATGTGTTTTTACAAGCTGCTAACATAAAAAACTGAGCCTGTAAGAAGACAAAAGTGGATAAAGGCTGGGAGATCCTGACATGTATGTCGTTATGTGTTCAGCAAGCATTTTGGTTAGTAATTAACTCAGCTAAAATACTTTCATAAGTCTGTTTTTGTTCTTTAAAGTGTTATTTCTGCAGGTGATGTGTTCAAGAGGGCTTCCAGATTCAATATCACATGCTTTCCTGATGATTTGTTGAATTCGTTAAACTCACATTATCTGACGCTGACTTTGCTAGCTTGTAGCTTCGTAATAAATCTCTCTCACCGTCAGTTAGCTGAATCATTTCTTTCTGTGTTTTAGCCTTTTCTAAAACTTAATGCTAGGAAATTGGCTGTGAGAGACCTGATATGAATCTGTTGTTATGAGGACAAACGGCTGGTTGAAGTCAAAAAGTGATTCATCACACAGGATAACAGAGAGAGAGGGAGAACACAACAGCTAAACAACCCTTTTAGAGATTTTTACAGGCGTTTTGTCAGCGTTTCAGCCCCTGGTTGTATACTGTTGTGCTGATTGTTTGCCCCTCTGGTGGCCGTATGAGAGAATGACGCGGCATATTTGAATGGATCGGTATCAGCTGACATGAACCTGAACACTCTGCTGTGTTTTGTCCACCTCAGCTTGATGGTTTTTCAGCGCTGCTCTCGCTGGCTCTAAAAGCAGAATTAATATTGTGAGGCTTTACCTCCTGCACCATAAGAGTGCATTTTTTAGTGTTCTTGCGAAACTAAAATCTACATCTCCAACACCCGATGAGCCAGTTTTTTTAAACTCGGCACAAGCGTTCTGAGCCCTTCATGTTTTTGTTTTTGACCTCTTTGACCCCTGACACACGAGTTTACATTGATGGATCAATAAGTCATTTAACTGCTTTGCAAGAGGTTTTTGTGCTGATTGTAAAAATGAGTGTGACTCTGATGTTTGGTGTCCCGGCAGCCCGTCAGTGTTCAGCCGCGTCAGGCAGGTGCACCGGCAGCAGGATGAAGAGGAGGACGCCACACCTGTCAGGTACGCACACTCACGGTTACACTGCAGGAGTGCATCTATACATGTGAATCACCTGTTGGCTCTGAAAGGCCAAAAAGTAGAAAACAGACATTAAGGTACCAGGAGGAAACGTCTGCCAGTGTTGTTTTGTTAATTTTGCAGTCTAGATTTCTAACGCCTCCATGTTTAGTCCTAAAATCTTTACACTGGCTACCTGTTACTCACAGAATTGATTTCCAAATCTTGCTGCTTGTGTATAAATCACTATGGCTTCGCGCTAAATCTGTCCTTTATTATGTTTTATTAACCTGTAAAGCACTTTGAATTGCCCCGGTGTATGTAATGTGCTATACAAATAAAGCTGCCTTGGCTTTAACCTTACCTTGCCCCCCCATACAGTTTTCACCAGGAGGGTTCAGTTTACTGCCACAGTTAGTCGATTAGTCAATCGAAAGAAAATTAGTTATCAACTATTTTGATAATTGTTTGAAGTCATTTTTCAAGCAAAAACATCAAAAATATTTGCTGGTTTCAGCTTCTTAAATGTAAAGATTTGCTACTTTTGTTTGTCATCAAGCAATTTGAAGACGTCACTTTGTGCTCTGGGAAACTGTGATGTGATTTTGTTGACATTTTATAGACTGAACGATTAGTCAAGAAAGTCGGCAGATTGATCAATAATGAAAATAATCGTAAATGGCAGCTCCACTTTCTTTATGTGCGTGTTCTGTTGAGTTTGCCGCGGTCTGACCTGCAGGAGCTTCACATGTCTGAAGGGTGAATAGCTTTCCCCTGTTGTAATGTATTTCAGTAGACAGAAATAGGACTTTGTCGTGTGTGTGTGTGTGTGTGTGTGTGTGTGTGTGTGTGTGTGAGTGTGAGTGAGTGTGAGAGACCTACTTTATTAGTCTGGAGGTGGAATGGATGGTTATTTTTTGCACAGTGAATAATCTCCTGGGACTCGAGGAGCACTGAGGTGTAGTTTTGTCCTCCCGCTCTGACAAAGTGAGGTCGTTTCACAAAATGTCTTCTTCTGTTGAATTCTCCCTTTTATCCACTAGTTTGGTACAATACATCGTTTAGAGAACTGCTCTGTCTGCATGTCAGGAGTGATTTCACAGTGTGGCCTGATGTTGGCACCAGAGGAAAGCACATATTGTTGTTCTCTAATTAAAAGGCTTTCTGACACACGGCTCCTGGTGCTGAATTTAAGCTGTGTGGAGATTCTGGGCTTCACATTTGAACCTTTGAACATCTTTGCAGAGGGGAGCTGTTCGCCTCACCACAGAGGAGCTCCCAGGCGTCCTCGCTGGGATGCAACAGCCTCCCTAACCGCCAATCACAGCCCTCGCAACAGGAAGTGTCAGCAGCACCGCAGGAAACGCCCAAGGACCCCCCTGTGGAGGACGGGCGAGGACCACCTGGACCTCCAGAACCACCCACCCCCATCAGGACAGATGTCAGACAGAGGGTTTCCCAGCAGACCTTTGACAACGTCATCACCTCCAGTCCGTCCAACAAGGTTAGTCCCCTCTTGTTTTCAAGGTTAGGAATATGAATAAGAATATCATCTTGATTTTCAACTTGTAAACTTTTAATACTTTAAATGAAAAGATCCCATTGTCATATTTGTTTGTTGTGTCCCAGCGTCGAAATTATGCAGAATTAAATAATTGAGAATTATAAAAATTAAGCAAAACATGCAATCAAACATTGATTGCTGTGGGTGTAAAGGAATTCTGTAAACTTTATTTCTTGCAGTTTAGATTTGATGATTAAGGCTTCGAGAGTCTGGAAATTGTCAGTTCAGTTCCCTGAAAGTGTTTGAAAAGTTCTTAAATTATATTCTTAAAAAAATATATGAACCCGGTTATTGAACTCATCTGGTGCTCGCCACAGCACGAAGGATTAACAGTGCCAATGTTGAGTATTGTCATGTTCATACTGAATGGTTAATGAACATTATGGTATGTTATGTTATGTGACCTGGTAATGTATCCACGGCGACACATGAAAAAATACAGGAAACGCAGCCAACATTACAGCTAAAGCTTGACTTTAATCACAGCAGGGAAATTTTATATTGAGCTTGATGAAGTTGTTCAACAGATAATGATTTTATTTCAGTAATTCCTCTTTAATGTTTAAGACATGATGTGCAACATTTCCACATTAAACAACTCAAGCTTTGTTATATATTTAGTTGAGTTGTGTTCTTACATTATCCCAAATGTTTCCAACAATGTTCAAACCCAGAGACATCTATAATTTTATTTCAAGTTTCATTTGGTCGCCCGTAGCTGTAACTTCCAGGAGAGTGAGGAAGGAAGTCGGTGAATGTGACTAAACTTTAAAACATTTCCTCGTCCGTGAACATTTCTGCCTGAGTCACGTCAGATAGTTTCAATCGGCAGTGGTGGTTGTTCAACAATGAAGACAACAACTCCCATGATCCCATGCTGCTGCCGTCTTTTTATTCGTTTCTTATTTAGAGACTCCTTGTGGCAGAAGCTCCATACTGTACTTTGGAATACAACCTGTTAGATCTTCTCATTATATAATTTAATTTAAATGAAAATTGAAAAAAAAAATTCAAAAATTGAAAGTACTTGCCACTGAAACAACTATACTTCATTTCAGTGCTTAGATTTTTTTTGTTTTTGAGACCTATGTAAGTCTCGGGGTGTCTGAAGACATGGTGGTGCTGATCACTCTGTCCTGTGTGTCTCAGCTCCGTCAGCGGACAGTGTCCCAGCAGACCAGCTTCGATGCACCGGGGCTGCGCTCCCCAGCCGGCAGGGTACGGAGCTTCAGGTGTATGTGGAGAAGGAAATTATGCTTCCGTCTGTGAATATTTCCCAGTTGATACTCCTGCGTTCTGTCTCAAAAGGGTGAACGAGAGTCTCCATCCTCCAGAAGAACCACAGGCCCCTCCCACCGCAGACACGTGCGCACCATCCAGGAAGTGCGGACCACCATCACACGGATCATCACGGACGTGTATTATGAGGACGGCAAAGAGGTGGAGCGGAAAGTGTCAGAGGTAACACAGGTGTTTCACTCCTCTACTCTGAGGAGAAGATTTTCAGACTGTTTAGAGCGGCGGGGGTTCAAATTTATGGTCGTTTTTGGAGGATTTGTTTACCCCGTGTTTATCGAACATTAGAAGCACCTGCGACTTCAAATCTACATAATTTAAAGGGACAGTCCACCCCAAAATCAAACATACATAGTTCTCCTCTTACCTGTAGTGCTCTTTATCCTTCTGTGTGACTTATGGTTGATTAATATCTATGTGTGTGTGTGTGTGCTCTGCTCTTTTTGGGTGTTACCAGGAGAGCGAGGAGCCCGTGGTGGACTGCCAGGTGTTGGACAGCGACATCTCCCCATGTCGCACAGGCAGCAGCTCCCTGACCTCGGGTGACCTGGGGGACATCAGCTCTCTGTCGTCCAAAGCCTCCAGCCTGCAGCACAGCTCCGGAGGAACCAGCAGCAGCATCGGCCTCACCAGGCCGGACTTCATCATGCCGCCCGGCCGAGGAGCCAAATCCATCAGGTACCGCCTCCACCTTTACACAGCCAATCAAACTCTCACTTTCCCTTCAGTCCTGCCAAAATAGTCTCTCTGCTTTATCTGTCTGTACTAGTTGCATGCCGTTTCCTGTGTCACTCCTTTGACTTTCTAACACCCTAATTTCTCAGTGATTCACTGATCCCTGCCTGCTTCAGGTACAAGTTGCTCACAGGCATGAATCTGAGGTCACTGGACGGCCCTCATCCAGTGGGGTGCGTTCGGTTTTGAGAGTAGCCTCAGATCAGTGCCTGCGCAACCTGACCGGCTCCATTCGTCCCCTCTGTGTGTCTGCAGTCCCAGGAGGGGAGGCGGGCACCAACAGAGGGGTCACAGGGGTCACAGGGCAGGGTCAGTGTTCACAATGGACAGAGGCTACGGCACCCTGGGGTCCCGGGCATTCGTCCCACTGAGCCCCAGAGGAAGGGCTAGAAGGGGCCGACCCCCGTCCCGCTCCTCCCTGTCCAGGTGAGTCCTCTCTGAGGCTCGCCACGCTCTGAAGAAAGCTACTGACCAGGCAGCAATAACAACAGGCAAACTGCATAACCCCACACTGTCTCTAACAACACTTCACTCTTTTCACTAATCTTCTAATACCTTATCTTCAGATCTGCAACCGACAGATTGATTTTTTAATTCAATAAACCATGCACACTTTTTTCCTTGTAAACGTCATAGAATAGTGGAAAAACAGTGAAGATCAGAGTTGAACCCAGATATTCAGTTTACAGTAAAAGCCAGACATTTGAGAAGCTGTTCAGCATTTTTGTCTTGAAAGACTTGACAAATAGAGCTGGAAGTCTTTCTGTGAAGCTGCTGAATGCTAACCTGACGCTTGATAAAAGTTTAAAATTTAAATATGTTTCATAGATTATTCAGCTCTTTCTTAGGAGGAAGATCAATAAATACTATGGGACTGAAGGCCCCATGCGACATAAATATGACAATAAGTTGAACATTTATTTGATGGCACAGACAATATAACACTTTTTATATCAGCCCTACTGTGATGTTTTCTAAATGCATATTCAGGGTTTCTGCGGGTCCATAAAAAGTCAAAAATGCAATAACATGAATTTTAGGGATGCACGATATGTATGTTTTTCAACCGATACAAATAACCAATAACTACCTGTTTCATGGCTGGTACCGATAAGATAACCGATAATTCCACATTTTCGTATTTTAAAAAGAAGTTCATAACCTGTAGTTTATGCACACCCGAGGATAAGAAAGGCTTAAGATGTAATGAGCAAAGATGATTTAATATTCTTTTTAATATTCTATTCTATGAATTTGACAGGTCTTAAAATTGATTAAATGATTCAATTAATGTTGCTTTTATAAAGTTGCATTAAGTCCAATCACTTTTAAAAGTGGGGGAAAATGTGCATGGATCACTTTGTAACAAAACTACAAAACAAAACCAATAATGAACCGATAACCATTAATCCAAACTGCAGCCCAGTCAGACTTTATCGGAGCACACACAGCTAGTGTGTCGTGATGTGATGTGGTGTGTGGGCTAACATGGTGTCTCCTACTAAATAGCTACTTTCTGGATGTTGCTTTCATCTAATATAGGTATGTGCAAGTTCTACGAGATCTGAGATCAGTGCATTTAGTGCTTGTTTGAAGCCTGTTAAAATTAATGAATTTGAAGCCTGCTGCACCTTGTGCAAGAAAACACTCAAATGAGGAAGTTTAGTTAGTTTGCACATAATTCTGGCACTTACAGTTCCCTTTATATCCTTCATACTCTTTTGCCTGTATGGGCATGAAATGGGTCATAAATTGCCTTCACAGTAGTCTTAAAAAGGTCTTTAAAAAGTCTTAAATGTAACTAAAGAATGTTTATTGAAAGAATTAGAAGCCTGAGCACACAAACTATGCTCTTATCTGACTGCCAACACCTGATTCTAATATGGTAGATCTTCAGATGCTACAAACTGACCATAATTATGTAGTAAAGTCAGGTGATCAAGCATTATTAAAGTTATGACACGTTTCCTGGAATTTAACTAGTTTATATCTGATAATATATGGATGGACGTTGAGGAAAAAGTGAACGCCTGATGTTGACTCTGTTTCTCCCTCTAAGGAGAGGTGGTGTCGGCCCACTGCAGAGGCTCGGCGCTCACGGCCAGCCACAGTCCTCCTCGGAGGACGAGCCTTACACCGGCATGCTGCCCCCACGCCTCCCCGTCAGCCCCACAGACGCCGAGCTCCCCAGCCACTCCGACTCCCTCAGGTCGTCGTTGGAGGATGCGAGCTTGGCCGGAAGCAGCTTCGTCGGCCTTCGGGTGGTGGCCAAGTGGTCGTCCAACGGCTACTTCTACTCAGGCCGCATCATCAAAGACGCCGGCGAGGGGAGATTCCGCCTGCGGTTTGATGACGGCTACGAGTGTGAAGTGGCAGGGAAGGATATCCTGCTGTGTGATCCCATTCCCCTGGAGACGGAGGTCACCGCTCTGCTGGAGGACGAGTACTTCAGCATAGGTGAGGAAGAGGAGTTGGAGTGTGAAGGATGCAGGTTCAGAAGTTACAACAACCTCTGAGCTCAGTGATAGGTTTGTCTTGATGTTGCTGATGACTGATACTCTATTTATAGATATAATATTTTTAAATGTTTAATGTGTGTGTGTGTGTGTGTAGGTGTTGTCAGGGGCCATAAAACAGAGGGGCAGGAGTTGTTCTACAGTGTGGAGAAGGACGGCCAGAGGCAGTGGTACAACAGGACCGCGGTCATCCTGTCTCTGGAGCAGGGAAACAAGCTAAGGGAGCAGCACAGCCTCGGGCCCTACGAGCCCTTCACTCCCCTGGCCAAGGCCTCCGACATCAGTCTGGGTGAGATTTAGAGGATCTTTCGTTAACTTGATGATCAAAGTGTTTATGAACCTCAACACAACTTCTCCAGTGCTGTTCTATGTCTGGATCCTCAACAATAAAGTGGTGTTAATATTCTTCTCAGATAACTTGGTGGAGGGGAAGAGGAGGCGCAGAGGAGCCCCTGAGAACACTCCCAACCGCAGCTCCTCCAGCAGCCCCCGGACCCCCGGCCCCTCCGGCAAGAGGAAGCTGATGACCTCCGAGGACGACAGGACCCCGGCAAAGAGGGGTCGCAGGGGCCTGGGTGCCAGAGCCGGTACAGAGACCCGCTCGCCAAAACCATGACCGCATCTGAACCGAGGGGCGGGGCTGGGATGGGAGGGGTCTGTTTTTTACTTCAGGATTTCTTTCCTGTGGTGTTTTAACATAAGAAATTCAGAGTTTTTCTTGATATTATTTATTTTTTACCGGACAAATTTTTCAAAATGAGACTTGTATGGAATTAGAATTAAAATAAGCTAATTTAGTTTTAAATGTTTCAGATTTTAAACGTAACGCATTCTCGTCTGAATGGACTTTGATATAACATATTTAAGGTTTTAATTCGTATCCGTGTCAGTATGCACTTTAGGTAGGGATCGACCGATTATTGGATCCGCCTTTTTCTTATCAATTTTGTTTGTTTTATTTCATTTTTTTGTTATGATTGCCATTGAAACAAATTAATCATCTGAATCTACAAAACAACTAAAGTTATCAAGTAAATGTAGTGGAAAAAGAACACGTATGAAACTAGTGTATAAAGTAGCAGAAAATTGTAAATGTAATGTAAATCGGGTTCCAAATATCTTTTATTGGTCCCCTTGATTACTAATAATCTGTATCAGTCGATCCCTACTTTACAGATGTAATAGCTCTTTTTAAACGTTTTTAGGAACCTGTCGTTTTAACATGTTTACTTAATTTTTAAATCTTGTTTTCTGTCTTAATTCACTTACAAAAATATTATGACCGACTTGATGAAGTTATAACAGTCAGAATTTCCGTGTTTTTCTTGTGTGATTTGGAGTCAGTAATGTGTGATTTTTGTACTGAACACAACTAAGACGTTTGGACCTTTGTGGTCTGTGTCCTTCCTCTGCTGCTGTGTGCCGGCTGCTGCTGAGGCTGACTTGGTAATTAACATTATAACACCAGTATCACCGAGGTGTTGGTCCACAGGTGGAGGGAAGATAAAAGTCACGGGTGTATTTGCTTTAATACAGCCAGTATATATATATATATATAAATATTTGATGTTAAAAAAGGTTGGTTCAGCCAGAGAAAGTATTTTTTTCCCATTTGTCCCTGCCGCTCTAAACAGTCTGAAAATCTTCTCCTCAGAGTAGACAAAAGTCCCATTTGTCATTCTGTATCCGAGTCCTACACTAGCAGTCGTGTCTACTTTAACACGTGTCTCTGTCCTCAGCTCAGCGGGTCGGTGTGTGCAACACCTCCGGCAGCGGCACCGATCTCCCCGGTCAGTCCTGCGATGTGGCAGAGACTCACGGTCCGCTGCCCCAGAACGCGTCTCTCTTTATGGGCTTCGCCTTCATGCTGACCGCCTCGTCTGAGAGCGACCGGCTGACCAACAAGCTCAGCAGCGACGAAGAGGAGGGTGAGGCAGACGACGACAAAATGAGGGTTATCGTGCACTTCGAGCAGCTTTCTTTAATGGCTGTAGATCGATAATTATTTTTCAATTTTTCTTTCAGAGTACGTGCAGACAGGCCCGTATAATAAAGCGTACACTGAGTCCCAGCTGCAGGCAGGTGGAGGCTTCATCCTGCCAAACTTCAATGAGGAGCAGGTAAGTCCTCTAAAAAAAAATATTACATAACCACAAAACTTCTTCTGAATAAAAAAAATATAGGATTAATGCCTAAAAAATCTCAGTTGTAATTAGTGAATCCAGTATTTCATAACCTTGAATTATATAATCTGTACTTTTGCAAATAAACCATATATTGTGCCCTCCTGGAAGATTTTTTTTTTTTTAACTTAAAGAGATAAACATACAAGTATGCGACACAATGTGATACACTTGTCGTACTTTACAGATATATTTTTGTTGTTTGGGTTTGACATTGATCTTTTTTTTTTTCTCTCTTTCTACTTGCCAAAGTCAATTTTTACTCGTCCTTATACATATTATTTTATTATTGGTTATCAAATAACATTAAAGGTTAAATATGATGTTTTGAACATTAATATAGCAAAAAAAAAAAAGTATATATCTTTAATCTCATTTGCCTTGCGGCAAACTGCACAATACATGGATGGAGTTTCACCCACATCCTCTACCTCCACCCAACCAAACTCCTGTTTGTAGAATAATTAAATGTTTGCTTTAGCTCTTAAACATCTTTACCCACCCCCATTTTCTGACAAGCGCCCAATTAGTACTGAGCATGTGCAACTCTGAACATTGATGAGAAAAATCAGATGGCTCACTCTTTAGCTACTTTCATCATCAGCTCTGGAAAAAAATGATGTGTTAAAATATTTTTTTTGACCACGTGCCCAAACAGGCAAGTGAGTTGCCAGATTTACTAGCCTGAGGTTTTACTTGTCCCGGGCAAGCAGGCAATCCTTATTGTTGAGCCCTGAGTTTTTTTTTCTAGTCAAATATTATTCCAGTTATATCATATTTGTTATTCCTTTGTTTTTACATTCATACAGCTCTGACTACATATTGTTGGTATTTAATGGACTCGTCTGTGGTGATAAAGTTTTTGTGTCGTTTCCCTCTGCAGTGTAAAGCAGCCTACCAGAGTCTGCTCATTGCAGACCAGCACTGTCGTACACGAAAGTACTTGCTGTGTTTGGCCAGCGGCGTGCCGTGTGTGTCACACATCTGGGTGCGAGACTGCTGCAAAGACAACAAGCTGCTGAACTACAGGAACTACCTGCTGCCTGCTGGCGTGGGGCTGGATGACGCCATAGTAGAATGGTAAGATCCACCTTGTGTTGCTGTCCACTCTTAGGGCATCATTGGATGGATGTGGTAGACCGTATCTGGGTATTATTAGCCTTTTATTTATTTTTCTGAAAGATTAATCCGTTGCGATATCCGATTTAAACTACACGGTTATCGTGGCCAAAACAATTCACGACAGCAATATTGTTGTGATATCTCTAGAAATTTGTTTTCAAATGCTACCAGTCAAATGCATCTTTTAATTTCTTTTTGTCTCTTTTGCCAAATGAATTACACTCAAAATACAACAAAAGATCAACAAGGAATAACATCCGTGCTGGATTAAAACAATATGAATATAGAATTTTTGAATTTCGCGATTATCGTCATATTGCGATACCTCTACCATGGACGCTTTTTGTTCCATTGTGGGAATTTTTGAGGTCTCCATGTAGAGCAAAATCAAGATCACAATTTGGTCATTGACATAAATTCCACTATATGGTAAAAAGAGTGATTTTGGATATAGTCCATGTCTCAAGCGTAGATATAGTAAGAGAAATCTAGATACAGTGTCGGAGGCGGGGCTCCGTTCATTCCTATGAAAATTGTTCAGTGACGTATAAAGCAAAAAACGATCGACTTCCCGGGTCTTAAATTACCCGGATTTTCTGCATTGTGGGGCCCATAGAGCAGGCGCACTAGTGACTTACGCTGGTCGAGCAGCTAACTTGAATGAGAATTTAAGAATTTAATCGTGTGGCTCTTCTGGACTTTACAAATGTAATCGGGCCGAAAGGATTAAATTCGGATACCAAAACGAGTCATTTCGCGGTGGTTGTGACACAAATGTATCCACCTGAAGCCGCTTCTTTCACAATGTTAGCTTATGGGAAAAAGTATTTTTGGGCCCCTGTGCATCACGTGATGTTGTAATTCTATGGTTTGGCCACTATGTCAATTCGGCTTCACAGCCTGGCACTCTTCTTTGGGGCTTGGTCTCAAGGAGGTAGCAAGTCTGTAAGCAGCAGCACCCCGCTGGCTAAGAGAAGTAAAAAAACATCAACATGACGTCATTCTTTCCTCCTCTGGAAAGGTTATTTAAAAGGTGCTCAGTCAAACGTAACTGGACTTGCTGTTTGTCTCCAATCAGGCATCCCCGCTGCAGCCCGTTCAAGGCTCTGCGGGTCCTTCTGGTGTTTGAGAAGCCAGTGGAGCTTTGGGCGCAGCTGATCACCATGGGTGGAGGTTCCTCTGTACGACAGTTCCAAGCAGACAAGGACAGTTCAGGTACAGACTCTCCCACCACAACGTCCAAATAACGTGCACTGTGAAGCATGATTGTGCTGGAAATCTGACAGTTTGTTCTTCCATCTGCAGACATTCCTGCTGGCAAGTATGACGTTGTGGTGACAGACCATGCCTGTCCGCCGCTGCTAGAGAAAAACATGACGTCACAGGAAGTCCCGCTGGTGTCTCCCGAGTGGCTCATCCAGAGCGTGATCCGCGGGGAGTGCCTGGGTTTCCATAGCAAGCCTCAGTATCGCCACGACTACTCCTCATAATCCGATGCCACGCGTGCAAAATGCCTTCGACCATGTTAAATGTTCAGCATTAGTTCTGTTGCATGCCTCTGCTGTATATACCTTTATCCTGTCTCTTTTTATGGGATAATAAATTGTGACCCTCGTTTCATTTTAACGGATTTATTTCTATTTTCTCTACAGAAGTTCGTAAAATACAAGGTTTTAATATTTACAGTTTATACAAGGATAAAATGGTCAGATCAAACAACCACATTCATTTCCCCACTTCATGAGTTTCTGCTTCCAGCTGTTCACAGCGGAAGTGAATGGAATTTGTTTGTAATATTGAAAAATGCAGCAGCTTTGCAGAAACAATTTCATGGTTTCATTGACCTACAGTAAGTTACCATGGAAACAGATCATAGGAGACTATTGGAAAAGTTTGACATTTTGGGAAATGTGCTTATTTGCTTTCTAGCCTAGAGTTAGCGGAGAAATTGATACTACTAATACTGGCATTTTGGGGCAGATGCCATCGGCATTGGAGAGTAAAAAATTCTGGTATCGATATATCGTCTGATAATCTTATTCCATCATCTTTTTAACCTCCGTGTGTCTTTGAGTATCTTGAAAAGCGCTATACAAATAAAATTTATTACATCCAATGTGACATCAGTGCACTGAAAAGTACACCATACTGGGATATATATATTACGACACCATTTCTAAATGACCTCACGCATAATTTTCTGCATTATATAAAAAACTTTGAACATATGTCGATACCAATATAGCCGTGCTAGGCTAATATCTGCCAACTGATACTGTGTCTGTAAGATAGATATGAAGCTACAGCCAGGAGTCAGTTAGCTTAGCATAAAGACTGGAAACAGCTAGCCTGGCTGGCTATGTCGAATAGTGTTTATGCTAAGCTAACAGTCTCCTGGCCGTGGCAAATGCTGCTCATTTTGACCTCAGTAGCTTCACATTTAACAGACTGCAAGAAAGCGATTCAGTGCATTTCCCAAAATGTTGAACTATTCGTTTAATTAAATATATAAACGGCTCTTATAGCTTGTGTTGGTCTGATCAGTTAAGCTCAAGAGTTTGTTAAGCATGATTCACTTTGACCAGCTTTTTACAGGAAGCGCCACTTATCTTCCTATGGTTATTGTGGATAATCCCATTGACTGTATATAAAGATGGCCGACATGAGAGCTCCCCAAAAGTGAAGCCAAAACATCTGGATCGCCTCCTGGTGGCTGGCTTTAGTATAGGCCATAAACCCCTCCCCCTCCATGTTAGCAGATGGGACATGGGCCAAACTAAAAACTCAAAATACACTTATCACGCTGATGTATGTTCAAGTGTTCATTTTTCTGATCAGTTTGGTTTTAATTGGTTATTTGATGCTATAAAAATGGGGGTGAAATGTATCCGGGATATTTTGGCTTCATTTTTGCACAGTGGGAGGAAGTGGAGACGCGTCGGCCATCTTTATTCATGTCAATGGGATAATCCACAGACCTCACTGAACACTGGTCACAGAACTACGTTCTATTAAAAACACAGTTAACCTCTTAAAATCTCTTCACAGTGAGGTCATTGTGTCATTTTTCAGCGCTCTAAGTGCCACAAACAAAATCCCATCCACCGAAAACTCTCTGCGTAGCACCTCTGGAGGTGAGTGAGGGAAATGATTGTTTATTTGGGTGAACTAACCCTTTAAATATCATTTTAACAGACATGCCACATTAACAGTGTTTTGGGTTTAGGCAAAAGACAAGACTGATGGGAGTTTCCTTTGTGCTCTTCTTAAACACTGAAAAGAAAGAAAAAGTAATTTTTTGGATTAACCATTGTACATCCACCTGTTTGATTAGTGCGTACTAATCATTGTCTCAAGAAGAGTGTCAGGTGATGTGACTTTTCTGCACCTGGATATTTTATTTAGATTAATTTGAAAGATAACAGCGTCCTACCTGCCCAGGGTGCCTCCAGCCTGCGTGTAGTATTTGTTGTAGTCCAGTCGCAGTAACAGCTGAGCCAGATCAGAGTTTATCTGGTGGTTCCTCACGCTCGAAAGGATTTTAAACAGCAAGGAGGACTGACGTCTAAAGCCCTAAAATATGAACGTGGCATTATTACAAAACACGTCTTCCCATTTTCCAACATTAGACGGATTAGAAGATAAGTTCACCACCTTGACCAGGAGGTCCAGCTGAGCAGTTCCCCTCTCGTCCAGTGACATCACAGTCTGACTGACCAGCGAGCAGAAGTTATGACACAGCTCCAGGATCTCGTTCAGGCAGTGGAATACCTGAAGACGGAAGCATTCATAAAGTCTCCGTCTGAAAAAATGATGGGAGTTTGGCAGCAAACCTGATCTGGTGGATTTATACCGGCTTGAGGAGGATGAAGGACTGAGCGAGCAGGTTGCTGAGGAAGTGGTCGTGGGCCAGTCTGATGCTCTCAAAGTCTCTGGTGGAGTTGATCTGCTGAAGCAGCTGAGAGAACTGAGACTCCAGCACGTCCACCTCGAGACAAACGACAGGAAAACTCAGCTGACGCACTGATCCAACCATGGAGTTCAGATGCTAAACTCAAACTGCACATTACAGGTTTTTTTTCTGATTGTTTAAACGGGTTTCCTGAAACTAGCTCAACAAGAAAACTGAAAACAGTGCACTCGAACCCATGTCCTCTCTTTTCAAACTGATTCTTTCCACCAAACAATACACACACAGCTGTTAATTTAAAACACTACCATCAAAATACTCTTTATATATGTTTTGGCTTCATGTGTTACATATTCAAATGTATAAAATTTGAATAGAAATTGTTTCTTTTTGCTCCTTTTTTACAAAACGTTGCAACCTGTTTTGGGATTTTGTCCCAAAATATGTTGCAATTTTATGGTACATACAGTTCTATGCAGTTTATGCTCTGACAGGAGATTGAAGTGTTTTGCTAAATGAGTTTAAACAGGTGAGAAGTGAGTGAGACCTCAACAACTTTGTGTTGTGTGTGTGGGAAATGTGCAAACGTACACGTTGTCTTATTACCTGTAAGTAATACTGCAGGTTGTCGATTAGGAAGGCCATGTGGTTGCGTAGTCTCCACTTAACAGCATCCGTCTGAATTGACTTGAGGTGTTTCCTCTGCATCTGCAGAGCCCAGCAGTGCTGCAGCTGCGACTGCACCCGCCGCACACTCAGCAAGTACCTGAACACAACGTTGTACCTGAGCGCAGAGAAGAGGGACAAACAGGAGGAGAGAACGTTCACCAGCTGCACCAAACAGACAACTGAATAGATCCTACAACAAGGAGCCAAATGAGCGCGCACTTCTCCAGGACAGCAGGGGTGAAGAGGATGTGCAGCGGCCACTGGACCTTGTAGGTGAGGCCGAGGGCCGCCCAGCCGGTGGGAGGGACCTCACGAGGGGAGGTGTCTTGTGGAGGAGTGGCTCCATCTCTGGGTCCTGTCGCCTCTGAAAAAAAAAACAGGAATAATGAGATTTAACTGCTCTTGGATGATAACTGATTCTGTCAAAATTACAAAGTGTTTCTCAAAGTCGAGGAAGGATAATAAGATAATAATAATAATAATAATAATAATAATAATAATAATAAGAGAGACCAGAGAAAAGCTGCAAATCTTCACATTTGAGAAGCCATAAATAAATGTTTCAGCACTACTTTGATTTAGATTTGGAGTGAAGACTCTTTCTGTTGTGAGCCACATCTGATGCTGACACCTCATAACTAACTTTTCATAGTTACATTGTGAAACCACTGGATGGCACTAAACACCAAATAAAGAAAAGCATCCTCTCCGTTTTCTCCAGCAGTCTCCTAAATGCATGATGAACACAGAGTAAGCGTTGGTCAGCTCACCTTTGCTGTCTTTGCCCTGGTAGTCGACGGTGAGGTGCAGCAGAGGCAGCAGGTTGTCGTCGTCCAGGAGCACCTTATGAGCCGCCTGCTGAAAGGCCACGTTAACATCTGCAGAACAGAAAACACACAACATTAAAATACTCACAGTTCTTCTGACGACAACCGGTCACCGGGGCAACGGTTACATTATCAATTAGTCTGCTGATTATTTTTACAAGTAACCGTTTACTCGATAAAAAATTGTGAAAAATGCTCATCACATCGTCACAGAGCCCAAAGAGACGTCTTCACGTTGCTTCTTTTGTCCGACCAAAAGTTCAAAACCCAAAGATTCTTTATTTACCGTCATAAATGACAAAGAAAAGCAGAAAATCGTCACATTTAAGGTGCTGGAATCAGCAAATGTTTGACATTTTTCTCAAAAAAACCCGACTGAAACGACGAATCGATTATCAAAATAGTTGGCTACTAATTTTCTTCTGATCGACTAAGTGATTAATCGTTGCAGCTCTGTCAGTGTAAGTACTTAACGAGTCCTGAATGCAATCTATCTATGTTAGCCATCTCTTGTTTTCTTACTGTACTCACTGTTGATTTGTTTACTTTTGGCTAAATGAATTTTGTTGGTTAATTTTCACTTGATATATGAATATTTTGAAGAGTTGACATGTTTTACATTTTTTTTAAACAGAAGCATCTTTTTGTTTTGGTGCCATGTTTTCAAAGGTTTTCCAAAGATATTTGGTAAAGTTGAGGTCAAACAGCTAAACAGTATTTGTTTGTTTACGTGTTGAAGTGGTAATTGTTGGTAGATGAATGATTAACGGTTAGTGGTATCTTAGTGGTCATGCGTCCTACGTTTTAGGCTGGTTGACTTTTCCAACACATGTTCACTCTGTGTTCATCTGTTGGTGATGAAATCTACTCAATATTTACTTCAAACCTGCTTGACTTCTTTTGGTTGTTTGAATGTTTTGTGTGTACAAAGTTTTGCTCAAAAACTAACTTTGCCATCTTAAATTAATACTGTCAGTCTCATTACAAGCAAAACAACAACAACAACAAAAAAAACCATTCAGCTAAATTCTGCAGATTTTCATTCTTGATGACCACTGAAAACTGTAAAAAATAAAATGTGCAGATTCCATTTGGGCCCAAAATCAGCCAAACGTGCGCAAACATGAATTATATTATTTTTATGTTATGTAGAACTATTACATTTTATGTGTAAATATCCCTGGACTGTTACACCCTGTAGTTGTTGCCAGTTGTTACAGGCGGATGTTCGTCAGGTTAAAACTTACCGTGCTCAGTGACGGCTGTTGGAGGCGTCTTCAGCATGTGCTGCGCAAGGTCAATGAAGACCTGGTAGAGCTCCCCACGCCCCAGCAGGTAGAAGTCCTTAATAATCTGCACGAAAATACAAACATCAACACCGTTCCTTTTGCAATTCATGATTTATGGTCCAGAACCAAGAGTGGTTTGTGCAAACCTTGAGCTGTTCGAGCAGATCCGACTCCTCCACCATCAACGTCCAGAGATGCTGCAAGTCAGAAACATTGTGACCTTTTCACTGTGTCACACTGAGCGCGGTAGCTCAGCTTGAATGCTATTTCATGGAAAGAATAAAATAATGTACATCAGCTCACCTCTGCCACTGTGCTCCTGATGCGATCAATCAAATTTTCAAAATCCACCAGGCTGAACAGAGGCTGTTGTTTGAGTTTGTGCAGCTCTGCAGCAAACAAGTCCTCCTGGTGCTTCAGGATGGAGCCTAAAAATAAACAAAACAATCATGTGTTGTTTTCTCTCAGTGATGTAAAGAAAAGAATCAGACTACGCTGAGCCGATAACTACTGTTGTGTGACGATGTATTGTCCCAGAAATAATTGCGATCAACATTATTATTGTCATTTTAAGATCATTTTATGCCTCTGATGGAGCACAATAATACAATTATACCTTTTCAAAGAGCAATGAACTTTTAATTCTTAATCAGACATTGGAATGTAAGAAAAATACTAAAATATCCTGACAACCGAAACAATAAATTGTGGAAAAAATGCTGCATGTAAGTCTTATAACGGTGGGTAAAACCCTGCTGCTTATTCTGGCGTCATGTTGGCTAAAACAAACACGCATGTAAACACAACGGGCAGCGAGGAGAACCAAAATGACCAAAGCCATGTAGGGATACACTTTTTTTGGCTCCTTGTACAGCTGACATGTCTCAGAGGAGGGTCTGTATTCTGATATCAGTGTAGTATCTTGCCCAGCCCAGACAGGCTGACCAGGCAGACTAGATGTGAGGCCAAATATACAAAGTAAATAAAAACATGAGCAGTACATTCCTCCATACTTGACATGCATCAAATAAACTGATCTCATACTGTATGCGTGTATTATTCAGTCCAGTTTGTCTGATTTTTGTAAGCTTTAGAAATAAAACTAGCCCATATTTTGACAACTTCTCATTTTCACCAAACCAAAATAATTCAGGATTTCTGTTCTGCAGGTTATCATATAAAGTAGGCTGAGACCTGAAATCTCGCCCAAGCGTGCACTGCTCCGTCCTGCCAAACCACACCCACCCAGGTGGAATACCAAGTGTTTAGGGAGTCCCAGTCATGTAAACGTATGGATAAGTCGATAACGTGACAGGCCTACAAGACTTCACTTAGATCATTGCACTGTACACTACCGGCTCTAGATGGGCTGTGGTTGTGGTTTTCAAACATCTGGACGGATTCTCCCACGAAGAGGATCTTCTCAGCCGCTCTGATGGGAATATAAGAAGGCAGCATCTCAGTCCGCAGGGAGAACTGCTGCAGCGAGGGCGCCAACATGTTCTCCTCCTCGATCAGCCTCTGCACCACAACACAGCAGGACATCATCAGGACTTAACCCACACTGAGCTCATGCCCAGTGATGGAGGTGAGCCCCTGTGTCTGACTGTAACTCTCACCAGGTCCTGCAGTTCTCTCAGCTGTTTCCCGCTCAAGCCTCCCAGCCCCAGGTCCTCCTCCTCCTCCTCCTGGTTGGCAGCAGCTCCTCCTGCACTCGGCCCCTGCTTCACGAAAAACTCCTCGCTTTGGTCCAGCAGCAAACCGTGCAGCATCCAGGCTGCGAGCTGCTTGTACATCACACCATGGCAGACAGCAAGAATCCTACACAATGTATAAAAAACAACACAGAGACAAAGAAAATGGTTGTGTATCTTAGCGGGACATTATAAATCACGCATTATTCTATATTTACCCAATAACCCTTCCATTGTTTGGAGTGGTCCTCCAAAATAACAACTATCAGACGTAGCATTTACTCCACTCTGAAGAACTGACACCAGAAAGGAAATTAAGCATAAAAAATTGGCCATTTTCTACTTCTTATTCTGTTATTTAACTTCAGGTTAATCTAGTTTAAAGTTATTTCTTCTTGAACTATTTGTAAGATGTTGCCATTCAGCTGTAGCTCTTCATGCCAAGTGCAGCTGTGTATTAAAGGACAAGGTGAGAAGTAAACATTTAGTTCGTCAGACAGGTTTTGAACTGAGTCACCACTCATATGATCCCACGATCAAAACAAGAAATGTATCTTATAGACTGCCGAGATAAAACATTTAAACATATTTCATCCAGTGGCAAATAGTCATGAACTGCCAGACTGTCGGATTGTTAGTTAAAACATCTGCAGTGAAGGAAGAACACATCTGTCTCATGACGAACCAAATGGAAACTTAAAATTACAACAAAAAACAGTAAATTATTACTTTAAATCCTACATCGAAACACATTGAAATAGTTAAATAAGTTATAGTTATATAATAATACATGAAAACCTTCCAACACAACACATTTCTGACCTTTGCAACTAACTGACTAAAAGTGCCATTTTGTTGCTTCTCCTTCAGTGAAGTTTCCTCATTTGTTTGGTGGAGGAATCAGCTGTTATTTCAGGATAACTGGTGGTTTTATTTTGTCTTCTAGATTCTCCTGCCAGAACCTTTAATATTGGAACAATAACCGCTTATAATATTGTTCATATTTTATAAAACATTTGAAGCTGTGTGGCATTCCTGTGGCAACTTAGAATATGTACTAAGAAATGTATCTATCAATGTGATTGGCTACCACAACGTGACATTTCTCTTTATACTTTTTTTTTTCTCCTTTCGTTTTTTTTTTTTTTACTTTGAGATCTGCCCAAGGAGATCAGGTCAGCTGAGTCAGTGATCTCTTTTGAATCCCTTCTTAAAACGTACTTTTACTGGAGAACCTTTCCTGATTTTATTTGAGTTTTAGTTCCGTTTTTAACTGTTTTAAAATGTTTTTGATTTTACGGTTATTCGTTTATTTTTGCTGCCTTTGTGAAGCACTTTGTAACTTTGATTTTGAAAAGTGCTCTATAAATAAAGATTATTATTAAAATAAAGATTATTTTTCAGCATCCCCAGCGGTCTAAAGCACTACCCACACTTCACTGCATCGCCTGATTTGGAATCCTCCCTAAATCAATCACCCATCACAAGAGAACATATTGTAGTAGTATATGGAGTAAACAGCCTACCCCCACAAAGTGAACACAACTTTGAAACTTGTCTTTCTCAAAGGGAGCTGACTTACTTTTCTAAGGCCATGCGTACAGGAGGAAGCCCCCCACAGCTGTGCTTGTACACCGTCTCCAGGATCTGACAGCCATGGATCTAACACGAAAAGACAAAGTGAGCAAAGCAGTCGGTTCTGTTAGTCAGGTGTGAACTCTAGATGAGCACTTTTTACTTTTTTTCAAATCAGCTTTTACATCATGTTTCAGTCAGTCTCTTTGTTCATTTAGTTTGCATTAAATGTTCCGAGAGAAGTGCGGCTAAATAAAATGTGAGTCAGTGTTTTCATCGACTAACTTCGCGTAAATATAGTCAAGAGTCATAAATAATCAGGACATATTATTGTTTCTTCCCACCAAAGACAACAGTATGTTTTCCCTCACTTTTTTATCAAATTACTCGGGTCTTTTGATCCACATGCCATTATTTTGATAAAATGTTAATCGGTCTGTTCATTTAGTTTAGTTCTTGTGTATTTATTTATTTATTTGTTTGTTTATTTATCTATTTTACAGATGATGTGACAGATGTAGTATATGCGATATGGGATGGTGGGGGAGTCCTTACATGTATGACCTCGTGGATGTTACTATCTTGTTTGTTCTGTGTTGTATATTGTTTTGTTTTTTTAATGTTTGAGGACCCCCCCTTAAATATGAGATGCTGCATCTCAAGCAGTTTATCGTCTAATTACACTTTGAAAAACATTCATCATTCATAAACCCTACATTTCCTGATCAAAATCCATACCTTCTGTGATTTTATAGTCTCTACCACCACCATCACGGAAGGAAACAGCAACTGAAACTTAAAGGAAAAGTAGAGTGTTAGACAAACATATGTGTTTAACTGTAAAAAAAAAAAAAAAAAAGACTGATGAGTGTCTTTAGTATATTTTCAATGGCAAAAATCTTTAAATGATCTCTTTGGACGTTTCATTAATGTTTTACCTGATCAAGCTTGTAATTCACATGAGATATAGTCAGATGTGGATCTCCGAGGAACTGAAACATACACGCGTGTTAAATGAGCATCCTGTCACACACTTTACCATTTACTCTTGTTGGCTTTGTCATCATTTTACCTCTTGTTCAAGGTCCAGCAGGGCCTGTCTATACGGCTGCAGCATAGAGTCCAGGCCTGTGCAGAAAGCCCGCAAGTAAATTCCATGAAGTCCCGTCTGGCTTGGCTGGTTCGTGTGATGTTCCTAAAGAACAGATTATTGAGAAATACATATTTATTCTATTAACAGAAAAACACTGACTTAAATAGGGAAGTGTAAAGTACATTTTAACAAACTGAATGACTATAAATCTTCCTAGAACAGCAACACTACAAATGCAACCAAATACCAAGAGTACAAATACAGTCAGTTACGCTGACTGAATAGTTTGTATTCTTAAAAAGGTGCAACTCTACCTTGTCATTTTAGAATTAAAATTTTTACAAGGCAAATATCTGAAATAACTTATAATAATAATAATAATAATAAACTTCCTTTAACAATTTTCAAAAAAGAGATTACAAAGTGCTTTATAAGTTTAAAACAGGATAAAATAAATGGACTGAGACAGATAAAAACAAGGAATAGAACAAAGAACAAAGAAAAATATAATGATATATAAATAACCATAAAAATAAGGGGCCCTGACTGTTAAAAGCCGGTCACCCTTCACTTATGACAGCAGAGAGACTTCACTCACCTGCTGATGCACATGGCCAGTGTGTTGTTCTATGAACTCTGTAAAGCGAATGTAATCTGAGCCCAGTTTAGATAGCCGGTTGAGAACACTGGTCTCACTGGGGTGAAGGAAGGGCAGGTCCTGGGACACCTGTGGGTGAAATAAAGAGGTTCATGTTGGAAAAGAAACACTGTGTAACTCTGATACACAAAGGTTACTGTGGTGCACACTTTTCCTCTGTTTATGAACTAGTTTAACCCTGTCGAGTGCCGGTGCCACACCATAACAAAATACAGTATTATATTATGGTGGCTTCTCTCCTGAAGTCAGGGAAGAGTCTATAAAAAGTGACATGCAGGTTAGGTGAAATGGAAATTGTTCTTACTGTTATTCTAAATAAGAAAATGAGCAATACATTTATATTTAGTTACTTTGAGAGAGAGATAAATGGGAAAGGCTGCAGTTTTTCAGCAATTAGCCTACATTTCACCTGTAGGCTAATTGCTGAATTTAACCAGTCTCTCCTTAAGCTAACTTAAGTTATGCTAGCGCAAACATATAAATATACTGCCAGCAAATAAAATCATTTCAATACGTTACGCCTGCAAATATAAAAGGCATGTTTGTTTGTTTTAAAAAAGTACAAACCGTATTAGCTAGCATGTCAATGTTGTCTCGTCAAAAAGCATCGTGTTTCAGTTTTACCTGCAAACCTGTCCGTTTGTTCCATGTGAAAATCGTCCCCGGATATCCACTTAGCGCGAGCAACAGCTCGTGAATCATGTTAAATAATCTTTAATTGATTAAAACTGAAATGTACAGCCGTTATCTTGCCATTCATCCACCAAAACAAACTGCCGCCCTAGTTGTCGCATGTTGGCTATGTTGCGACGCAAAGCATCACGGGATATGTCCTAGTTGCTAGAAAGCGGTAAACTTCTTCTTCTTCTTTTTGGATTTATTGGCGGTTGCCAACCAGCTTATAGGTGCATTACCGCCACCTACTGGACTGGAGTGTAGGTCAGTAGCTAAAGCAGTAAACTTACGTTCAGTCATTTCTTTTATCGTTTTTGTTTGATTTTAATTGATTTTTTTCTCAAGAGTAAAAAAAAATACCATTATTCAGTTTTACAATGCTAAGAGGCGATAGCAAAGCACCCTTTCTTTCCTTCAGGGCTTTAATTAGCTCTGCGAGATATAAACAAACGCAAGCGAAGGTTAGCTTGGCTGCGCTTCTGGGAAATGTAGTCCTCTCGCGCAAAAAAAGGCAGCGTTGTCTGTCTTGCGTCATCATTCGGTCATGTAGCTAGCTAGCAACACCTCGCAACGGAGAGAGCTTGGTATGTCGTCGTTACTACGCTAGTTAAAATGATTACTTCGCACGGTCTTACGTGCAATGGTTACCACATTACTCGCATTATTTTAAAGTTTTGTTGTATGATATAACTATTAGCGTGATTTCAAGTGGAGATATTGTGAGTCGTCCAGTCGGTTGGCATAACTTAACGTTAGTTGCTAAAGTCAGTTTGTCAGTGGCATTCGAGAAAAGAGTAACTGGTTAGCTTTAACAGGCTACTACTGCGGCAAGTTAGCCACAAAACACAAATTGTATGCGGTCTAAAAACGCTAACTAGTAGGTCCACAGCTACACCAAGTCGTCCACAGACTTGTTAGGTTAGTTAGCCCGATTCAAGCTAACTTAGGTGGCACTCATAAATGAACAAGTGTTGATTTTCTGTGCTTCTTATATAGTATGCAATGTTTGTTATTGTAGGGATGGCGGGGGAGAGGAGCGGAAAGGACATCGTTTCAGAATACCTGACCCAGAACCCGGAGCTGGCCCAGTGGGTCGACACCTTCAGGGGCTACTGTGAGACCAACAAACAGTGGTTTGCTCGAAGAGAGTTCATCCTGAGGAATATGGAGGCTTTCCCTACTGTGGAGCCAGGAGCCCCCAGTAACAGTCTGGACAGGCTGCTGTCTCTGTCCATGGTATGGGCCAATCACGTTTTCCTGGGCTGCAGGTAAGACAGAGCAGAGTGATAAACTCCAGACTGACGGGATCGAGGTGTACAGATGATGAGTCCACTTGTCTCTGTTCTCTTTATCGCTCAGCTATCCACCGGCTGTAATGGCCAAGATCAAGGAGATGGGTGAGGGGATAGTTGTCGAAGATGCCCCAGTTCACAGAACGACAATAGATGGAGCCATGGCCAAAGGAAAGCGGAGTGCCACAAATGGTAATACAATGCATATTTATAATAAAGCTGATGACTATATTTACTTTTGAAGCTAGTGTATGATGTGGCTGAAATCTTTTTAATGAATGCACAAAGTTGAAGGAACAGTTTTTGGCAGCTTCACTAACTCAAGATAAAATTTTTACACCCACTACCATTATTTTTTATTTTTATTAAGCTTACTGGGAATATACAGAGTGGCAGGAAAATACAGAAAATGACATAGAGGAAGCATTATGGCCAGTAGTGGTATTGTATTGGATTACATTATGGTAAAATGTGTTTCTTTTATTTTATTCCCCATATATTTAAAGGTGGGTGGACAAAATATTAGAAGCACATTTCCACACAATCCAGCATCACCACAAGCAAAGGTCTTAAAAATTACAATGGTACAATAAACTTTTCTCTGTCTCAACAGAAACTGATATTAAAGTAGAAATAGTCATCAAATAATGTTGTCATGTTACTGATGTTTTGTGTTTGGTTTAAAATATTGTAGGGTGCGCGACGATAACCGATAATTTTACATGATGCACTGAGCAAAGATGGATGATTTAATATTCTATAGCTCTAAAAAGATTCGTTGTGTCAAAACTCAAAACAAAGACCTTTTCCGTCCCTTTTGAACCCTTGTGGAACATGTGTTGTAAATTACAATAATGTTGTCTCCCTCTGAAACTGTAAAAAACATTTGGCTCAACATTGTGTGGCTCCACCCAGGTGCAGCAGTTTGGCGTCACAAGCACAACAACATGTTCTTCTTCTTCGTCTGTGCTTATTGGCAGATCGCAAACCAGCTTTAAAGATGCAAACCGCCAGCTGCTGTATCAGAGTGTGTAGATGATGTGCTCGTTAAGTCAATGAAAGCAATTTGGCTTCACGCATCCCTAATGATTCATCACATTGAATATGTGCATACAATTGATATAAACATAGTAATAACATTTTTGCATTATTGATAACTGCATTTTGTTTGATAATATTCAAATGTTTGGTTTACCTATCGAACCACATCACTTTTCTTTCATGTCCACATTGTGTTTTTGCCACTCAGCCATAAGAAATGGAGTGATTCCAATGAAAAGTTCTCACCATGTTGTTTTGATTTGTGATCAGAGGATTACCAAAATCTGGCTACCTTGGTCATCCTTCACACGTGGTGTGAGTCCTTATGAGCTGTGAATATCGTGTGACTGGGAAGATCTATGTTCATCCTGTCTGTTGCTTGTTATGGACCACCAACATGTTTCAGTGCTGTTTTCTATTACAGCAGGGCTCCACTGTAATTACCTACATGCCGTTTTTTTTCTTTACACACCCACACCTGATGCTGGAGTCTGTTTCCCTCATTAAATGCTGTTTCTTAGTGCAGTCATCACTGTCCTACCTGTTGTGTCATCATTTGCAGAGGGCGATGCTGACAGCTGTGTGAAAAGAGCCAAATGTGGGTCTAATGAGCTGGACGGTCGACCTGCTGGGAGGATGGCTCCGAGGCCTGTGGCTCAGAAGTCAGGACCCCCTCCGCAGGCTCCAGCAGAGCACCAGCCCTTCTTCAACCGCCTCTACAAGGCGGTGGCTTGGAAGCTGGTGTCGGCAGGCGGCTTCGGCCCCAACTTGGACCATTTTGAAATCCTTCGTAGCTGCGTAGAGTCGTGTAAACAGACCCTGGCATGTGTGTTTGTGCCACTGAAGGACATTACGGGCCTCCCCGCAGGTCGCATGCAAAGGGAAGGCCACGTGTGTGAGATTCGCTGTCAGACTGTTTACATGGGGACAGGATACGGACGGGACGAGTCCGCCGCCAAAGCCATGGCTTCCAAAGAGGCCCTAAAAGTCTTTCAGGGGCGAAAAGTGACAGTAAAGATCTGCAGACGGAGGTACAAAGGGAAAGACGTGGAGGATTTGATGTTATTGGACGAACAGCCTCGGAGTCAGGGCTTTCCTCCTGCACTCAGCTACCCTTTTCAGGACGAGCAGCCGGACGATTCTTCGTAGAGACACTTTGTGACATTTGACCTGTGAGAGCTACTGAAGACATTCATGACCCCGTCGGGACCAGACTGAACATGAGAACTTTGGAATCATTCAGTAACTTTAAATATCACAGTGCATTTTCCACAATACTTTGGTATCATAATCCAGGTGACACACTGTTAGACGAATATCTGGGATACATCAACAAGAAAGAATCGTATTACTGTACTGACGACATTTTCAACCACTTTCAGTTTTATATACAGTGAACCGTGAAACAGTGAGTGGAGTCAGAGTCTGTGCCATCATTTAAAAGTCAAAAAGCTCAACTTCCAGAAGGCAAAACAGTTTAAGAGTTGGATAAAGGAATGATACCTTTAGTATTGTGGGAGAATGTGTGGCATTATATCGATGTGATTATTTCTTCTAACAGAATGAAAAATGTTTTGGCCTTCATGTTATATTAGTGTGTATTTTTTCCCCTTTTGACAGGTTTTATTCTGGTGATTTCAGTCATGTAACTGGGTGAAATCACACCTACAGATTGTTTGATTTTGTCCAAAACATATTTGATAACCTCACTTTGTTGCTTTTTTTCCCCCATTTGCTCAATTACAAAAGAAACAAAAGTCACATGAACAAACCAAGAACCTTTACAGGTTTGATTTGCTCTCTGTCTGCCAGCGTACAGATTTGGGCAGCTGGATGCAGACTCCTCTTTAGTGTTTTTATCTGTTGAGAACACAAAAATAGCTGAATAAGAAGTAGTGTTTAAATCCAGACAGTTCTAATTATTAAAGTTGTACTATGCAGGATTTTCCCTAAAAGCAATGCATAGACTGATACAAAAAATAGTCTCAGTCATCACTTATGGCCCACTTTTTCTGATTATTTTGCTGTGTTTGGGATGTTTTTTGTTGGCGTCAGTGTTTCTGGAGAAAAATAGCTTATTGCTGAGTCACATTCCCAGCTCGTCAGATATCCACGTTTTAAGCAGGTGGTCTGTTTGACTCAGCACTCAGCTATCTTTCTGCAGAATCGTTTACAGGTGTGTTTACAAACAGCAACCGACAAACCCGCATAGTACGCCATTTAATTATTGATTATATCCATTATCGCTCGCATTTTATGGCTGCTTCTGTAACAGGTTGGAATTTGCCGTGTCATTTCTAATGAAACACACTTTAGTTGTTGTAGAGCAGGAGTGGAAATTATTTGGTTGCACCAATGTTGAATTCTTGTTTTTCAGAAAAAATTAACCTAAGTAGTAAAGAAATTCCTAAATTAAGTTCATTATTATTTCGTGTCACTGATTTACTAAACACACCATGTTTAAGATAATTGGGGTGTCATAATAAAGTACCTTTGAACACAGTGTGTACAGATAGAGTGTGTACGTTTATGATATGTTTGAGGTTCAAGTGCTGCTGTGATTTCTTTTTCTTTTTTTCCGGTCTGGGTTGAAGGTGAACAGGGTTGGACTGAAGTGTGAGCACCCACACTGTTCCATGTTACTGTATGTTTACGCCCGTGTTCCTGTTTCTACATATATTTTTAAATAAATATAATTTAACCGAGCAAAGTTCATTTTCTACCTGCAGAAACTCAGCCAGTAGTGCTTTCTATCACCGACTTAATGATGTCACTTCACGGTGGGAAACTCTGACACTTGAGGACAAAGTAGATCTTGAAGTCAGTATGTTGAATTGTGTCACGTCCTGCCTCTCATTAGTGCTAATTGGCAAATTCCGGCACGACTGAACTGGATGACCCTGTTCCTCGTTAAATAGGTGCTAGCGGTGACATTTGTGCTTGACCTCCCCACACAGCTGAAACTGAGATATTGTTTAAATCAGCAGGATGCCCTCGGCCTCATCGACACAGTTGACTGGACTGTATTCACATGAGTGCGCCGTGATATTTTCCACTTCATTAGACGATCTGAACTCGAGCACTGATAGCTGCTCCACAAGCCGTGGTGGCAGGCGGACGGAGAGGACGCTCGTGCTTCAACGTCCTGTATGAACCTTGGGAGTTGTACAAAGTTTGCTCCAACTAAAGGCTGACATTTCACTGCTGTTCAGTTTTGAAATGAGCATTCAGACCTTTTACTCCAGTAAAAGTTGAAGTACCACAATGTAAAATACTCCTACAAATCCTGCATGTACAGTATTAACATCAAGTTACAAGTTAAAGTGCTCATTATGCAGAATGGAACTTTACAGAATTAGATGCATCATGATTATTAATGCATTCATCACTTTAATGTATATATACTGCTGTCTAGCTTAACATATGATAATATATGAGAATTTATTAGCTTATTTATGTTTTCCAATAATCTAAAACTGCAAATAGTCCAAATCTGCACAGTAACTAGTGCAACTGTAAATAAAGCTGTCAAATGTAAAGTAAAAAGAACAATATATGCCTCCAAAATGTGGCGCAGAAGAAGTGTGAAGTACCATAAAATAAAAATACTCAAGTAAAGTACAAGTACCTTGAAGTGGTACTTAAGTACAGTACTTGAGTGTCTAAATACTTCAGAAGGTGTGTTTACTGTTTTTATAGGTGGTCTCAGGTGTCACCACTAGAGGGCAGCAGTGTTTGTTTTGATTTCGATCTTTTAGAAAGGACTGTGTGTGTGTGTGTGTGTGTGTGTGTGTGCGTGTGTGTGTGTGTGTGTGTGTGTGTGTGTGT